>KL198028.1:293006-412034 GCA_000697705.1 Botryobasidium botryosum FD-172 SS1 | reverse complement strand
TTTAGTACTGGAGATGGAAGAGGAGGCCCCCCCAGTGTGGCCATCCTCTGGGATATTGGTAGTGGAAGAAGAGGCCCCCCCAGTGTGGCCAATCCCTAGATTCATGTTGGTAATAGAAGAGGAGCCCCATCCAGTGTGGTTAGTCTCTGAGGTTGGGTGGCATGGCTGAGACAGCCTTTGAATAAGCTCAGGGGACATGGTATATTTGCTAGCATGTGAAGGCAGACATGTGCATACAAGCTTCGAAGACAAATTTGCATCACTGAGGGATGTAGCTTGAGACATCTGTGTGTGTTTACTTTGGTCACTTGATTGTTGAGACTTGGAGCTATCACAGTGGCAGGTAGACAAACACAATGTAGATTGATGCTCACACATATTTACATCAGACTGCAAGAGACAACTATGGATACTAGAAGGATTAGACGTGGAGGATATATGTTGGCGTAGTTGTGGGACCTGAGAATAATGCAAGCATAATGTGTGGTTGGACACCCCCGGTTCAGAGCGCACAATAGGTGCCCCATCACCGACGGTGTCCGGCATGGCATAGTTATGTATAGACAGCGCTGGGCAGCCCGGCACCTCACATGCACAGGACCCCCCAACGCCGGGAGCAAGAGACGACGCTGCAGGGCCTGGCACCTCACATGCGCAGACACCCGCGGAGCCTAGAGACAGCGCTGGGCGACCTGGCACCTCACATGCATAGGACCCCCCAGTGCCGGAACCAGTATCAGACGCCGAAGGCCATGGCACCCCACATGCACAGTAACCGACGGTGCCAAGAGACGACGCTAAGCGGCCTGGCACCCCACATGCGCAGGACCCCCCAACGCCGGGAGCAAGAAGAGACACCGCAGGGCCTGGCACCTCGCATGCGCAGACACCCGCGGAGCCGGACAGCGTGGCGTTGTAATCAGAGACAGAGCGTGGAGAGCACCCATACCCAGCTACCGAAGAAACAGGCAAGTCGCACTGAACGCGAGACCCACCAGTTTCAACGGAGGCGTGGGCAGGAAGAACATGGCTGGGGGTTTGATGATGAGCTTGTGTGAGCGGGCCTGGAAACGGACACATATCTATTGAAAGAAAAAGCGTTAGTAAATGTAGATAGGCATGAGCAAAAAAGTGCGCTCTATTTACCTACGTGCTGTATTGCAACAAGCAAGTATGTGACAAGGATATCAGTGCGCGAGAAGAGAAGAAGGCAGAGAGGGCGGACACGAGAGAGCACGCAAAAGAGAGCACAGGCAAGTACAAAGACCGTGCAAAAAGGGAAGAGCACAGGAGACACGAGGGCACAAAAGCACTAGGTATTCGAGAGAACGCGGGGGCGAGAGACACGAGGAGCAAGAGGACGCAGGAGCACGAGAGCGTGAGAAGTACTGCCAGTGAGAGTCAGAAAGTACTGTTGACGTCTGGCGTGTTTATGGCGAGGATGCTTAAGTAATGGGTGGCAGACGAAAAGCCAGGGATTCGTATGTGCACTCGCAGGAATGGCCAGGAAAATGGGCCTGGTGGCAGGTTTTCGTAAAACATGGGCCGAACGTGTACGGATGCGCTGACAAGACCCTCTTACCACAAGTGGTATCGGGAATAGCACGGCGGCAAATTATACCACGCAAGCGCGTTATTTGCAGCTGGTAACGAGCACTATGGGACCTCTCGGCGCTTGCGCACACCGTCTGGTTCCCCAAGGCTTAGCCGCATTCCGGAATCCTCAAGGCTGCTTGTTTCTAGCAAGAGGCACAGAACTCTTAGCAACAAAAGCTGAAATATCGATGAAGATTTGACAAGGTATAACGAACAAACTAATAGCTACGACATGAGAGTACCGCCCGTTTTCTGCCTTTATGCTGCACTTCGCATTATCGCGGATCGTTGTGCTTATGAAACTAACTGAACCTACTGCTCGCGCCGCAGTGCAGGTCGCGACGTAGGCGCGACAGTGATTCGGAATATATGTGCGTGGTGCCCCGTAAAGCAGCTCACCCAGGAACATTTTTGAGAAGCTTCACACTGAGATTATGGTCTGGGGATTGTTCTTTGCTTCACCTGCTCCAGACAACGCTAGCAGCTTTACACCGTCTTTTGGTAGATCGAGACTTGGCACAACGCAAACCTAATCATTCTATTATGGCCTGTCGCATGAAGCCTTGGCTGTTGCTGCTAGGGATCGTTATGGATGCCCACCTAAAGGTTAAGATACTATGACCCCAAACGCTGCGCCCTCTGTCTTTATCTGAAATTTCTCGACGGGGGGATGCCGAGAAACCCACGCGAAATGCACGGGGCAATCGCACTCAGCTGGATCTGCTGTACCGATCTGCAGCCGTAGGAAAACAAATCGCCCAGTCGGTCTCTCGATCCACACCTTTACCTGGCTCTCCTGCCATCGCACATGGCATGGGGCTTACAGGACCACACAGAGGCTTAGCTGGCTATATTTGCATATTTGCCACCAGTGCTGCTGGATGAAAATGTCAAATGCGGTGCTTTGAGTGAAGGGGAGGGGAGGTCTGGGAGCGTGCAGTCTGAGATCAAAATAACGGAAGAATGGACAGCTATGCGAGCGGGCATCCCCGCGTACTTTCAGGAACGCAACGCTGACGACACTTTGGCGCCGTTCGTAAGAAGGAAGATCATCCTGGACCCGAGTGTAGACTTAGATGCATAAAGAGGGTCTTACTGCGCTCATAGAAACAATCCTCGCCCCGGTGATTGCTTGTCGGGTGGATCGGGAGATGTTCGTGATGGTCTGTGAGTACACACCAGGGACGCTCGTAGTTTCAGCCATCCCCGGAGATAAAATTTATAGATGTCTAACTCTGATGATCGGTTGAGTCCCTTGGGTACAAACTGCCACAAGGGCCACCTAATAGAATGGTAGGGTACACGCACTTCTTCCAGAAATAGCGTAGTAACAGCTGAGCTTTGCAGAAACGACTTGCCCAAGGCAGCTATGTCTTACACGCAACCTGCCACCAAAAGGCGCTCTCACTCTCCGTCATTGTTGTACCGGGTACGCGAGTTAGCAACCGGTTGTGAGTGCGTATCATATCAGTTGCTAGAGATCCATTGACACCATCCGGCATGTTGGTTTGGTAGGCAGCTTCGGTGTCGGGGAATCTAGACCGCCGCTGGTCCTTGCCCGGCTTCTCGACGCCGAAGTAACGACGGCGGTCCATTTATGGAGAACGGAGGTGGTTCGGTGTATGCATGCAACCCGTATAACCCAAGTTCCGACTCTGAATGCTAGAAGATTTTTCTCTCATAGATACCTAGTGGTGAACCCGGAGCCGTGACATTTTAGGAATATAGCGTCCGTGATTTATTTCGTAGGGTCATGGAAGAAGTCACATAGAGCCCTGTAACCAGATCCGATGAGAATGGATCCTAGCCATACCCTGCGGTGTAGCATATTGCATACTGCATAATCACGAAGGCCCGCGAGCACGATCACGGGAAGCATCCTTGTAAGTTGCCAAGCAGCAGGCAGCAGGCCAGCGCTATGACCTGACCGAGCTCCTGATGCGCTCCCTGATCAATATACCCCTTCCGAGCGGCGATTGTGCCTCAAAAAAGAGGCTAGGGGGACTGCATGCGGCTACTGGCGGCCGCAGGTATCTGGATATGGGGGACGAGAATAGCTTGGGGTAAAAGAGAGGACGGGAAATCCACTTCCTGGGTTTACAAGAAACACGCTACGCTCGGCCGGGCCAAACGTTCCGCCTCCTGTGATTTTTTGGGAGCTCTGGCGAAAATCTTGGACCGCTGAAAAATGAGCCTAGTAGGGGGTACTTGTTGATGCTGTGACCAAAGCCATGATCGCTGCAAAAAAAAATGGATTTGATGACGCACAGCAGATATGCCACTCAATAGACTAGCTATATCTCCTGAACTTGACACTTGGTATCGTCGGCGGCTGTCAACCTCTGTCAACGTGTCACCTTAGGTACTAGTCATCGCCGCGTCGGCGTCGAAATGACAGGGACACCTTGCGTGTTAGCGCTGAGTCCCGATCGTACGGTGCGTGTGGGTTAGCCCAATCTCACAACCGGGCAGTACTTATTCATAAAATATCACACACTCAGACCGTTCGACGCGCGGTTCGGTATCAATATTCAACGTTCAACCGCCGATGCTGCCTAGAGCTGGCTTTGGAAACCCCCGTTCCGGGCAGGGAGCTCTGGAGGTAACAACCGGGTATAAAAATTTGCGCACCGAGATTGTATTGTAAGGTGGCCCATGCTGCCGAAAGATTTCTATGTATTAAACCGGTTGGGTCTAGTTATACCCTCAGGCCATGTATCTCACCACCCCTTCTTGATCGCATAAACACCATAGATCTTCTTTTAAACACAACTTTTTAAAAGGACAGATCTGTGATAAGAAACGAAGGGTACGCAAAGTGGGTGGATTAAGAAGTGATGGAAGGGACTTAGTAGTAGAAATGCGTGCCTCCGTATTTTACACATCGTACACGGCTCGCCGGTGCAAGTGCCTCGAGCCCAACGCAATTAGCAGCATTCGCCATCCCAACAACAGCAGCAGCAATGTGGGGTCCAGTGACAAAGCCAGCACCGCCGATAGTGGTGTAGTCGACGATCGGGTTCCCTTTGCCCTAGCGGAGAGGAAGCTCCTGACGGGTATCCCGTCTGGTAATGTGAATCATAGGCCATAATCGGTTGGGCCTGGTACGAGGGGGCTCGAGAGACCGATGACGGCAGGTGCACATATGCAGGCCGAGTCGGCTGATAATATTGAGAGTCAACTGGTACTACGACCACCTGGTGACTCGGACGATAATGATGCATATTCTGTTGATGTTCTGTATGTATAGCTAGACTAGTGAGCGTAAAGCTTCAGGGCAACGATCGACCATGAATTTAAAACGCACCTAGCACAATCCTGCGGAAACTTTGAAAGGGTGAACCCGCCTTGCCAAGCTGTACGTGTTCGATCGGACGAGAAAGCCTTCTCGCCGTCAAGCGCGGGAGATTCTCATGGAGCAGAGCTGCCTCGTGGCCCGTGGGGAACCATGTACTAAAAGGACAAGAAACGTTTGGTCTCGATCAAGCTGCATTGCTTTTACGCGAACACCCTGATCTCATGTCCAACTTAGCGAGTAGAGATCCCGAAGAGATCCGCCGTGAACCGCTACTGCAAACCGGGGTAGATGAAGAAAATAGCCCTCCCCACAAAATGAAAAGGGCGTGCTTGGTGCCGCCGGCGATTCGCTACCCGGTCTAAACCTGGACTGAGCTGCCCATCCGCTTTTTCTGGTGCAGAGGATCCCGAGGACAGATCTGAAATTTGTGTAAAGGCTCAGGTTTCGAGGACGATCACGGTTGGCAACCTCGATCCCGCCGTCACATCATGCCAGCCCTTGGAGACCATGGTCCAGGACACAGATCGATCGACCGATCCGGGTCGGGCAGCTCGGCTCATTTACTTCTCAGCCCGTCACGGGATGGCCGGGGGCGACTACCAAATGGGAAATGGGTGGAGCCGTTGGATTTGGGCTCAAGGACTCATGCATCATGGGTGACAGGCTCGGGGGGTGGAGTCTGGGTGGGTCTCAAGTCAACCCGAGCCAGCCCGGATCGAGCCGGGCCCGTGTCAGCCCTGGGCTCAGGTAGTCCCATTCAGTACTAGTGCTGGGCTGCATATGGAAGCAGCCCCCGATCCGGAAACAGGCGCAAACACAATTCCGGTGAAGGGAGGAGTTTATTAACGTTACGCTCTTGACACCATCTTGTCTCCCTCCTCCAGATTCTGGTCTACTCTCTGGGTCGCGTCGAACTGCTCTCCGGCGCACCTGTCTTATCTTTGCTCTCGGTTTTTGCTCTTCGCCCCCGTTTGAAAGCGAGGATGATATATTGATTTTCCCGCTGGTCAAGCGTTTTTCTTTCGCTTCTATGACTGCAGAGCGCCATCAGTCTGGGCAAGCAAGCGCAGACGAAAAACATGAAGGCACTCCTGCAGCAAATTCGAGTACCGCGCAAGGAAACGATGATATAGCTAGTCCCGACGCCTCATGTGTTAACTCTTCCCCTCCACTGCAACGCGCTCGAGAGCGTCGATCTCGAACTCGCTCCCCCTCGTTACACCACTCTACGCATATGCCGCCGCCAGATCACGTAGCTCACCCAGGCGCACCCGTGGACATGACTCGACCCGCAACAATAAGCTCACTTTCCCCTCATCCCCCACCCCCGCAGCTCGCCCAGCTTCTTTCAGCTCACCTTAGCTGTCCTGCGTGCTCTCCGCCTTCGCTATTATGTGCACCTACAACCCTTGCCTGTGGGCACACCGTCTGCTCCTCCCACGTCCTCTTACCACCGATATCCTCCTCCATTGCCCCATTGCGCGCATCTAACCTTACCGGTCAGGCGAATATGGCCCATGATGACCACTCGCCACCCGCGGCTGCACCTGCACCACCAGTCCTTCCAACTTGTCCTGTTTTTGGGTGTGAACCGGAAGCCCGCTCTGATGTCTCCTCTACTTCTACTCCCGGGGCATCAACATCCTCGACACCAGTCAAATATTACCCCCGACCCCCTAAATTTAATCCCAAGAGACCTGTAGTCAAGGTTGCACAGGTTGGTCATGATGTGATCATTTCGAAGATCATCGACCTTGTCGACACCGCCGTCCCGGCAGATGCCGAAAGCGGAGGCGACTCGGGCAGAGGACGCCATGGTAGAGGCGACCACATCCTTCGCGCTTCTTATGCCATCTCCGAGTCCGATGGTGATATTTCGGACGACAGCAGTGGTAGTAACGACAGGGGCAAGCACCCCCGCGACCAAGATCACAGCCCCGGGTCTCGCCGAAGGCGACCGCGCCCTCGGTCTGTCGGTCCTTCGCGGGACCGTTCTCATCAAAGGAAGCGCAGGCGCCTACCTACCCCCGAACCCGCACATGATCCCCTCACCGGATCCGCCTTGGAGAAATCTGTACTCTCGGAGTTGACCTGCGGCATCTGTCGCTCTCTTCTTTATGAACCTGTAACAACAACCTGTCAGCATGTCTGTGTCCCGCCCTTCATCCGCTCTTTTTTAAGCTCGGTATTGATATCTACCGACTGACTGGTTTGCCCAGACATTTTGTTCTAGTTGTATTTTGCGAGCCCTAGACGACAAGCCAGCTTGCCCGCTCTGCCAACAACGGCTCCCCCGGCTCAATCATATACACGGCCCTCCGGTCAGCAAGATAATCCTCTCAATTCGTTAGTTGAAACCGTCCACTTTAGCTATATCTTGATGGATTGATGCTCACCCATTTCTTTGTTTTTCTTTGCTTCCCTCCTCACTCCCAGTCAAGAGCGTGTTCCCAAATTTATATGACGAGCGGAGAGCCGAGACTACAGAACATGATAACAAAGGCTTGGATACGCCGCTCTTGGTGTCTCGGCTTGCTTTCCCTGGGTTGCCTGTATTGCTCCACCTCGATGAGCCTCGGTAAGCCTATTCCTACCTCATATGCATTCGCGGAAAGCACCCTTACCCTCTCCCCTACTTTCTAGGCATCGACGTTTTCTTCGCCGTGCCCTGTCCCTACCTTCACCACGGATAGGGATGATCCCTACACCCCGTACAGGCGCCGCCAATGAGCAGAGCGAGGCGTTCGGCACAATGCTCGAGATAAAGACCGTTCAATCGTTCCCAGATGGAAGGTCGGCGGTCGAAACAACCGGTCTGTATCGATTCCGTGTTGTGGAGAAGGAGATCATAGATGGCTATGCGATGGGCAGAGTACAACGGTAGGTGCTCTCATTCGCGCACTCTCCCCCCTACTCACACGAGTTCGCCCTCGCACTCAGCATTGACGACTATCCTGAAGAGCTCGAGAACTTGCTCGAGGAAGCTGCGACGGCTGCTCCGTCGGCATCGACAGCGCCGATAGCGCTGACAAACGAGGAGCTTGTTGCTGCTTGCGGCGAGTTCATTGAGCAACTACGGGCGGACACAGCTCCGTGGGTTGTACAGCGGCTTCACAATACTGTTGGGCCTATGCCCAGCCGGACACAGCTGGGAGACTTTTCGTATTGGATGGCAATGGTGGGCGCTCTTCCTCGTCTCTCCTGTGCTACTGATAGCCGATCTTGGCTTTTACCTGGGCTTATGCCTAGACGCTACCAATCGATGAGCACGAAAAGGCCAAACTCCTCCCCATCCGTTCGCCTCGCGTCAGACTTCTCATGATTAATCATTGGATCAAAGGACTCCAGGATAACTGGTGGTATGAAAGGGGTTGCGTTATATGCTGACAACCTTCTTCTTACACATTTCGTCTTATTCTCCATTACATACTAATCCATGCTTACTTATCTCCGGTTTCTGATTGCGCGCCTCCTCTTTGCCTCTGTCTCGCATATGCGCCTTGTTGAACTTAATATTTCCGCTTCGCTCTTATCTTCGTACCATTAGCCCGCTCGTGATCAGATGTTCTCGCCTGGCCCCGACCTGCCTTATCCAACTGTGTCGCTTTATCAGGCTCCTCCGGAGCCACCTCTACTGATTTTATTGTCTTATTCGCACATGTATCTTGGACCAACACGCACCGTTCACCCCCCATTTACCCAATGTCCCTCACGCTTCCGAGCAGGTGAGGTGAGGGGCTTGTCGATCATTACAGCGCTTGTATTTATCTGCTTACTGGCGGAGATGCGACATCCCTTTGGGAAACCAGGAGCACACCTGAAGACACGAACCCCGCGAGGGATGCACGTTGCGTCCTGGCCGCTGTCTGGGAGCTGCACGCAACCATCACCGGCATTGCCAGTATGACGCAATCAGCTTGGCATAATGCATATTGGGATGTGCGTGCTTATCATCGTTGCTTTGCGTACTTACCGCGTTTCGCAGCTTGTTCGAATATTTGCCTGGATAATGGGTCGGAGATGGTCACTGCCGATTCTCTGCCTCCCATCGTCTTCAGGTGTTGATTATCGGATATTCTCGTCGCCGCAGCGCTGGGGCCCTAATGTCAGTGACCCCAGTTTCCCTCGAGTAATAAGTTAGAACAGCCTGATGTCGGTCCGGGTTATATCCTGACTTCCAGCCTTTATCTTAATCGTTTAAGCGAGTCCCAGACCGCTGGAAAAAGCCGCACACGCGCGGGGGGAGCGAGTAACGGCGCTCATTCACCAGGAAAACTGCCGCAGGAGGGGCGCCGGTTTATCTTTATCTTGACGCCCAGTCCACTGTGGGATTGTATAAGCACCGCGAGCTTCGCCACCATCGACGTCGGGCAGAACGCCACTCCGATGAGCGCACCAACCGATATTAGAACTATGCGCTCGCTTCTCGCTTTTGCCTTGGTTTCGACCGCCAGATGGTGACAAGGCTGTCACTCGTGCTTTTGTTATCTACGCCGACGCGAGTATTCTGAAGTAGGGTCTGTGGGTCCGACATGGCACCTGAACCTAAGTGGCAAGATCAGCTGTTGACACTGGACAGTACTTGGCATGACCTGGCACGGCTGTTCCTGCGCTGTGAGTACCACCGGACATTGGATCAGGACGCTTAATCGGTAACCATCGAGCACCGCACCAGCTCGCTCACGAAGAGCTGGTGCTGTTGTCTCCTCAACAATAAATAACTCTGTCTGGCTTCTCTGGCGACGATCTTCGGACAATATTGGTGTGATCTTTGACAAACTTACGGACTCTGTCCCTACCAACCCCTTGTGATGCCCTTGTATCTTTAAATTTGCCCTAATACGCGCCGAGTCGATTATTGGCACGTAGGTGGATTGTTCTGATCCCTTGCTTCCACTCAGATGGTGTCGACTATTGCTACCGAAAGCTTCCAACATATAAAGTGTACCCCCTTTTGCACTGCAGCTCGTTGCTGATAGTCGCGCTTCGAAACTTTATTGCGCCTGATATACGCGACGATAGACGATGCTCCTGAGTTCTATACCGCTGCTACTAGTGGGGTGAGTCATGACATGCATGTTTCAGTCTACGTGCATCTGTTTTAAGCTAGAGAGCGGAGCGAAAGCGCGCGAAAGAAAATACAGCGACGCTGACTTCCTCCCCCCTTCCCCCGAGTATACGGATACGCAAGCTCTATGAAGACTATGCCCCACTCTTTCTCTCGACAGTAAAAGCTAGCTAAGTGAAAGGCCTAAGGGACGCGGTATCGAGCACGTAGGCTAACACTATCATCCGCCGATGCCTACAAAGTGCAAAAAGAATGATTTGACCCAGGTTCGAACTGGGGACCTTCTGTGTGTTAGACAGATGCGATAACCAACTACGCCACCAAACCGATGTAAGTGGAGTTCTGTTTTTGCTACATATTGCTATCGCTGACCTTGAGGCCCGCCCCTGTTCTTGAAGCTCGTAAGTACCGCCGATCGTGGACTGGGCGGCAAGCTTTGGATAATCCTAGATTAATCACAGTACCCCCGAGGGATTGGAGCGAGATGGTGCGTTGCGCGGGAAAACTCAGCTTATTTCTCGAGAGAATTCTCAAACTTGAGATTTTTTTTTGTATGGCACAAGCCGGCATGTCCGCCAGAATAAATACATGAATCATGGTCTGTCATATTGACGGGGAATAGAGGGAAATGATAAAATGGTGAAGGGGGGATGAGGTGGGATAGAAGAGGGGATGAGGGTGATAATAGCGAGAAAATGATGGCGAGAGAAGAGTGAAAAGATGAAAAGATGATAGCAAGACGGCTTGACTGGGTTGGACTGGACTAAGAAGAAAATATAAAACCCAAGAAGAGGAAAAAGGAAATGAAGAGATGGATAGAGGAAAGATCATAATATAGGGGAGCATCGTGAGTCCTGATCACCATTCGCGAGAAGTAGCGTTAATCTAATCGCTTTCGCCATCCTCTTCTGTGGGATTTCGGGTGCAGTGTAAAGCAAGAAGGCTGAGGATGAACATTGCTATCCAAATCATGTTCCCGCCGAGGATGCGTTGGCCGACGGAGACGGCAAATAACGAGCTACATACGGAGTTGGGGTCAGAATTACCACAAGCTTGAGTAGTGGGGTGGGTATCTACCTGACGAAGGCAGGTGCGATCGCGCGCGCGAGACACATCACCGACTGAATAAGTCCGTTTGCGGTACCAAGCGAAGCAGGACTTGGGGCGGCGTTCCGAACCAAGATCATGCTGAACCTGTCGGAAATTTCGTCAGTGCCCAGTCTCAAAAGAATAGCACAAGAGAGAGTAGGAAAGACTCACGAAAACGCCAAGCATGCAAACCGGCTCAGAGCCAAGATAATTCCCACACCAACCCAAATCACCGCGCGCCACTCGGCCCTCATCGTCAACGCACCTTCCACAGCAGCTCCCCCGCCCAATGTCTGCATCTGCGCCGCCTCAACAAACATTCCCACCATCCTTTCAACACCCTCAATGCCCTTCACACCACCATCAACAGCACGCTCTACGGACCCGATCCGCGCCAAGATATTCAAGAACGGCAAGAGCACGAACAACAATGGCCATATCGAATTCGTGAAGTCATAAAGCTTCTCAACTTTGAAGCGACCAAGGATGATAGGCGTAATGAAAAGCTGGATTGACGCCGAAAGCGTTCCGGCGAGCGCGAGCGCGTAGCCAATTTCTGTAGGCTGTTCGGTAGAAGATATGGTTGATTAATAACTACATGGGATACGATGATACGGGACTGAATGGGGCACTTACATCAAAAGCCAAACCACCCATCTCAATCGGCGTGAAACAAAAGAGTACAAACACAACATCGAACGCCATCCCGCAGAAACTGAGAACGAATCCAGATGCTGCGAGAGAGCGAATCTGAGGGATGGCCAGGAGGCTGCTTGCAGTTGCGCACTGTTCCGCCCCTGCGTCCTTGTCTGAGTTCGAACCCGCCACGGTATTGCTGATCTCATTCGTCGTGGCGGAGGCAGGAGCTGTACCATAAGAAACCTGCGCTGGGCTCGTCGTTGAGGGGTGTATCGTAGTTGTCTTCACCTTCCTCTTACCCGGAAGTGTCTGTGGGATCAAGGGGAAAAGATGAATATCGAGTTCAAAAAAATAGGGTAGGCTACCCAAAACGTACCTCTTCAAGGAAATAAAGTCCAAATGCAATAGCCACAAGCGTAGTGACCGTAGCGACAAAACAGGGAAGGAAATAAGGATATGTGCGCAGGAATGGGATATCTAGCCATGTGAAACGTGTTGCAGGCCTAGAAAGAGAGCCCCCGAGGATAGGTCTGGAGTTCCAGCACATCGAATGCGATCGGTCAACTGAGTATTATAGTCAAGATAGACAAGGACTAACCCGATGATAGCTCCAAGAGGATAGCATAATCCGTATATCGGAAAGGCAAAAGCTTGATTCGACTCGTCTGTAATTTCTCCCAAAACAGAGTGAATGACGCTAATTATAGAAACAGAGAACGACGTGAGTGCCACGAAACGATAATAAACACACCAGAGTCTAAATAGGAGGCGAATTTTCTGAATGAATTGAACTTACGCAATGTTTCCTGACAGCGCGCCGGCTGCAAACAAAAGAAGCATGAGACGAGAGAAAAAAGGGAGATGACGGGATCATGGATTTTTCGCAACTCACCGATGACACGCGTGATGATAACCATGGTGAACGTCCTCGCGAGACCGAAGAGAAGGGTGCTGATAGCGACGCCAGCAAGACCAACAAATATCACAGGTTTCCGGCCAATTTTGTCAGAAAGACGGCCACTGTGGTAAATCGCGAGGAGCTGGGCGAGCGAGAATATGGAGTCCTAACAGGATACATTTAGTGTCGCCAACGACAGGAGGTGCAGTAGAAGGCTATACATACGACAACACCACTGTAGAAGCCGACGCGAGAGGGGTCGTCGGTAACGTGCAAATCCTCAATCATCTAGCAGAGATGACAGGTTAGGCACGCGTGCGCGATCAAGGTGCCTGACAATCATACCTGGTTGATATACGGGAAGATCTGCGTCATGGCAATAGGATCTACGAGCCTGGCGAAGCACAGGGTGAAGAGTTGCAGCTTGGGGAGAGGGGTAGGAATCGCCTTCTCCCGCTGGAGGAGAGGTGCGGTGGCGGTATCGCGTTCATAATCAGTGTCGTTAGGATGCATAATGATAAAAAAACGCGGTTGAAGAAAAGAGGAGGAACGGGAGAGGATTGAGGGAATGGTGGGAACGGGAAAAGGATCAGACGGGCTTTATACGGGGAGGAGAGACATTTTTTGGAAAGTAAACATAAAAAAAAAGTGGATCGAGACTGTCGGGTAAGTCAAACATACAGTAGAACATCAGGCGGAGTGGAACATTCGGTAAGTAGGTCATTGGATCTGGGCACATTGAATTGAAATCCTTTTCTAGATCATGGGCCCTGATGTGGTGCATGCGACGGGCCGAACAGACGAAGATCGGGGAAAACGTGAGAAAGGGAGGGAAAGCTCAGATGAGCTGGTCTGGAGACTGGGTACAAAACGAGCGCCCTGGCCCAGCATCGTGTGGGGCAAGCGCAGAGGCAGGAACCGGATGAAAAGCACAGATTCTAGGATACCGTATACGGAGATTCTCGAATTGGATGCCGGCAAGGAGAGTGGAGTCAGCTGGGAGACAGCGGCTTGCCACAATGGAGATATCCACGAGATATTCAGTTGTCCGTACAGATTACCGTCTGATTAGCTCTGCAGAATCGCCTGTCCGACGCGCTTACTTTTGTCGCGCCTCGCTGGGTAGCCGATCAGCGCAGCCAAGTCGCCGCCGTACACTTGGAAAGTTTGGGAAGGTCTTATGGTGCCCGGGGAGCTCCTCTTGGGCTGCTCGAGCGTATCTAGCACGGACTTGGATATATCACATCGTGGGAGACGATGACGACCACCGCGCTGGTGGCGGTTGGCGAGGAGGGCGACCGACCGGCGATAATCTGCATCCGCGATTTGCATCCGAAGAGACCGGGGTCTGAGTCTGAGTCCACCGACTCACCGAGCGCAGGCTGCGAGTAGGAAGGAACAATGTTGTCCCACGGTGCGCAAACGCAAGTCATCGCCCCCCGTCCCCTCCGCATCTCCTCCTCCTGCTTCCCCAAACCTTGTCCCAGAAACCATGAGTCAGCCGCAACCCTTGTCGATCCCGTCCCCCAGGACGCAGAGTGCGTTTTCCCGGTTCTCGGTTTCAGCCTGACATCAGCTAATTTAGCCGCGCGGATCCTTCATTTTTTGTTTGCGCTTTCTACGTTTCTGCCAGATGCAATCTCCCCGCCGAAACCCTCGAGGAGTTCTTGGCAATCCTTCGTCCATCTCACCCCCTTCCGGGTGCCTCCAGTCGCCGTACTCTGCGCGCCGTCTCTGCATCTGCGGCGTATGAGCGGCCACATCCCTATCGGGTGTCCCCGCGCGAGCGGGCTGCCCGGAATCGCACTGGTAGTGTGAGCGAAGAAGAAGGCTCGGGCAAACAGGCCCTGCTCTCCAGCGAAGATGAACACGGGCTGTGGTCTCCCCCTTTAGGTTGGTGCTTACCCCTTTGTCTTGAATGAGGCTTATCTCATTGATGCGGCCACTGCTTCTTGTCTTTTTAACGACTAGAATCCCCGATCTCTCGATCTCTTACTCGGAACCCGCTTCCTCGTCACCCATCCTACGATACGCTCGCAAAGAAGCTCGTATTTCCGCCCTCTGACGCTATTGTCATCGATGACGCGCCTCCCCTCAAATCAGCACACTCAGCACCCTCTCTTTCGGTGACTTCACCCCCTCCGTCCCCTCCGCTTCGTGATGTTGAGATGAGCACCGCGCCCAACCACGTCGAAAAGGCCTTTGAGGCAATGCAGACATCTTGAATCCGACATTAACATGGTTGCTCCACGTCTCCGACTTCCGCTCAATCCGGGATTTTGTTTCTCTCTTGCCTGCCTGGCTTCATACCATATAACATTGTGTATACTTTGGAGCCCCAATGCGGGCCTGCCATCCTTGACCTCTCCTTAATAATCTCCGTACACTCCCTTTTTCTGATTCATCCCGTCCCTCATTCCCCATTCCCTATTGTTTACTGTCCATTTCCTCGGCGTTGTCTTCAATTCCATTACCTAGGATCACCCGTCCTATCATTCCTCGTCATCTGTATATCTTTGTAGCTTCCCTATCTACGACCGTGAATGAAAAGCCAGTATATCAACGTACTCGGAATAGCGACCGGCTCGTGGCTCCCTTGGCTTCCCCACCCCCTCTAAAGCACAACGATCGACCGGCGAGGCATTAATATTGGCGCGGATTCCGGACCGACGCATATCATGAGGTTAGTATTGATGAACCTTCAGGCTCGCACACTAAACATGAATAACACGTATCTAGCGATCGTACTACCAGGAAGTCTGGACTTTTAGATTCATAACCTATCGGAACCCTGCGAACTGAGGCTCACGTACAAGACCCGTCCCAATCCCCACGTATAAAGAAATACTTTCCGCCTCTTTTGAATCCTGAGAGTGCCTAAAAGCAAAACTGCGCAGAGGCGTGCATTGCATGTGATTCGATCCATTCTCAAAATGGACTAAACTTGCGCGCGGGTTGAGGTGGAGTGTGAAGTCGACTCCGTTGTTTGTATTGGGTTTTCATATTCGTCGTTCGAGGCTGCAACCTGTGGATTCGTGTACTTGCTTACAAGTCGCACGCGTAGCCACCGCGTAGCCGGGTCGAATCAACATTAATATTCTGGTGTGGGGGAAATTAATGAACTCACCTCGACTCTCGACTCTCGACCATCGACCATCGAGGGTATAAGCTCCGCTCTCGCTCTTCCTATCCGTTATCCGTACACATGTCCGCACCTGCACCCGTACCCGTACATCGCTACGCGTTCCGGCCGATGATATTTGTGGATTACGAGTGCGGAAGCGCGCCGGTCCCGGCGCACATCTCGATCGCCCATAACGTATACGCAGGCACCGGCAGCAGCACGCCAGCAGCCAGCGCTCCCTCCTTGATGATCTCAGTTTAGAGTGCCAAAAGTATCCTCGGACTCGGCGCCGAAGAGCAGCCACTTCCGACATCCGAAGTACTTTCTTCTAGATGTGCGAGAGGTGAGCGCGTGTTGAGCAACGTAACGGGGGGTGGTCTGGCGGCTTGTTGTTCTGATGGGCGGATACTGCCGGTGCGGAAGTCGCTGGGCACGTACTTTCTTCCAACCATGAGCGTATATCAATGCAGAATGGGGTATGTAGCTCGACGTCAGTGACTGGGCTTCTCCCAGCGGAGATCCGAGGCGTTCTTAAGGCCACGTAGCGAAATGGTGAGCATACTACGCCGCTTCCTCGCCACCAACTCGATGGATCCACAAAGGGGTCGAATAAGCGCAGGTTCTCCAACAGACCGGTCCCATGTACTTATCTCGAAGGATCGACACAGCGCAGCACCGAACATGAAAGAAGATTCCAGACTGTGTACACTTGACTCTCACTCCGAAGTTACGGGGTACTCAATCGAATCGCAAGACTCCACGTTACACGTCGGGTAAGGCGCCCGTTGATGTAACATGGAAAGATTGCGATACGCTTATAGGCCCTTCGGTGAGTCACCTGAGTTGCACGTAGCACTTTGAGCTTATGAACACCACACGCCACGTCGATGTCACGATAACCGTTGTCCGTGAGCAAGAACCGTGCGCATCAAGATTTCGAGCTAGTGTTATACGTTGCGGTACCCGATGCTATAGTCCCATTGCAGTATTGAGCAAGAGCCCCATTATAGTTACCTTGCAGGCATACCTACATTGAGGCCTTTGAAGCTCACGATCGCCGTGAAAGTTCAAAGAGGGAAGTCGGACCCCAAAAGCTTGTTGTGCCGAGCAAGGTCTTTGTTGCGGAGTACGAAAGTGGTATATCGGACTTGAAGAAGTAATTCGGGGGACTGGTGACAATGTCCTGCATCCGGAGATAAGTCTCATTCTGACGAATATAAGCGACCGCATAAGCTGCCCAGCTCAGTCTCCTGCTGCTCGCCACCTTTCTCTTTCATTCTGCGCTGCCCTGGCGCCTCCGAAACCATGGCGGACCGCCTGGCTCTCACTCGTCCGACCCGAGTAAATGGCTTTGACCTCACAAAAATCACGTTTCCAAGGAAGCTCTACGAGTACGCTTTAATACTTACCGTGCAAGGTCGTTCGCATGACTGATATCCTTGTTTTTGGTACTGTCAGCATGGTGAGTAACCCGGAGACCGATGAATCTATCTATTGGGCACCAGACGGAGAGTCCTTCTTTGGTAAGCGCACGCGTCGCAGCTTCCTTGCAGTCTCCATTTGACCATTTGAAGTCCATAGTGTCTGATCCAGAGTCTTTCAGTCGCGAATTACTACCTAGATCCTTCAAACACAAGAATTTCGCGTCGTTCGTCCGACAATTGAACATGTATGGATTCCACAAAATCCCGCAACTTCACCAAGGCGTGCTCAAGAACGAGACAGAGACGGAGTTGTGCCAGTTCATGAACCCATACTTTCAACGCGGGAAACCCGACCTTGCATCCACTATCCAGCGCAAGAAGTCGGCTCCTGGTGGCGCCTCAGGAGAGGCGGGAGAGGATGAAGGTGCCAGCTCGGGGGCCACTGGTAGTAGCGGGAACGCGGAGGGTATTGCTATCGGGCCGGTCGTGCTCCAGTCTATCACCAGCGAGCTCGGTGCGATAAAACGACACCAAACTACCATTACGTCGGACCTCAAGGAGCTCCAGGAGTCGAACCAGCGCCTGTGGCACGAATCATTCAAATCAAGGGATCGCCAGCAGCAGCTCCAGGACACTATTAATAAAATCCTAAAGTTCCTTGCTGGCGTATTTGGAAAATCTGCTGGCGCTGCTGGGAGCACGACGCAGACAGCAGACGTGCCGATCAATGGTGGTTTTGCTGTCATGCCCAGAAAGAAGGCTCGGCTCATGATTGATGACGGGAAGGGTAAAGAGAGGGAGGTTGTCGTCAATTCGTCCGAGATGGACGAGATAGCGGAGATCAATCTTCCGGGGATGAACGAAGACTCTGATATGCTCTCTGTCGACGGTGGTGAGTGGGTTTATAGGGGTTGAGTGTTTTCGCGAGACTGACTCGAGTACTGTGTTTTCTACAGCGCATTTGTCGGAGGCTGCTTATAGCCCAATGGATGCCACTTTTTTCGCGTCTCAGACTGATTCCGGTCAAACACGGCCGCCTCCTGCACCAGATGGCGTGAGATCAACGTCTTCTACGCCTGTCCCGCCTACGAGTACAAATGCAAATCCTCCTGAGCTGCCTCGTGAGAAACATGAACCCACCCGAGCTACGGCCCAACCACCGACTACGTCCTCGGACCTTGAGTCTTTGGCATCGACGTCGAGCAATATACCTTCATTGTCATACCCGTCTGCGCTACATCCCAGCGATTTCATGACTTCAACGACTCCCCTCACCCCAATGAGCGCCGCTCCCACCTCTTCCTCCGCCTCTCCGCATGAGCCCTCATCATCCACCGCACTCACATCGACGTCCCCTCCAGGTAGTCCCGCCCCAGGATCCATGGACGACCCAGCACTGCAGGCCGCCCTTCTCAATATTCTTTTATCCTCTGCGTCTGGCCGCCAACGCATCCTGGATGTGTTTACACCTCAAGTGACAACGCAGCTCTCACCACCAGACCCCACGCCCCAACCTCCAATACCGCAGCAATTCCAGCCGCCGCCAGCAAACAACATGGCGCCCCACTTTTTCCCAGACATCAACCCATCCTCTTACCTCCCTGACCCTCAGAGTCAGATCACGCCGTCCCCCCAACCTCCCCTCGACAGCAGCCTCAATTCACTATGGAACATGTTTGGTGCTTTCGGCGCGGGAGCGCAGCTTGATCCAAGTTTCACAAACATGGACACAACATCCCACGTCAATTCCCTAACACAGTCCAACGCCCAACTCCAACGCACATTCCAGTCTGCCGCGGAAGTAGACAACCGTATAAACACGCTGCAATCGTACCTAGAAGGATACGTGCCCAACTCGGGCATCCCAGACGCGTCCTTGCCGTCGGAGTTTGACGCGTCTAACTTTTTTGATTCGTTTGGCGCCGGCGAGCTCGATGCGCATTTGGACGCGCAGCAGCTCGGGGATGCGTTCGATCTGGGTCCCGAGGTCGCGGATGAAGATCAGTCGACCACGCCGACGAGTCATCTTGGGGCGTATGTAGACGAAGTTGGCTCGGCGTCTGCGACGTCGTCGCCAAAGGTGCCGAGTGTGAATTGGAATGATCCTATCATTGAGAAGGAGGTAGATCCTGATTGGGTGGCGGGCGGCGCGGGCGTGGCGGCGGCTGGCGGCGGGGGTGGTGGCCAGAAGCGGAAACCAGGTGCCAATGGGACAACTGATGAGAGTACGGGAGGCGTACCCCCGGAACCGCCAAAGAAAAAGACCAAGTCGAAGAAGAAATCATAGTGGACCTACTGCGGCTATCTTGAGATACCCTCTTTGTACTTTCACACGTTGTATTTCGCATAAGATCTGGCAGTGCATAGTTGTTTTTAATCACGTACCATCACCACACTGCGACACGTCAAGTTTTCAAGCTCATGAGTTACTTAGGCAATGGGGAGAAGACACCAAATAATATTTCTAATACAAGACCTATATATCAAGAGATGGGTACAGATAGGAAACGACCAAAAGGAGACCTGTACATCACACCTATCCTATGCGCCCATCTCCGCCAGAGCGCTATACATCCCGAACGCCGTCTTTTTACCTGGAGCCGTCTGCGCCAGCCGGGCCTGTTCCCTCTTGGCCTTCCTCTTGGCCTTCTTCCCCGACTTGCTCTTCTCCTCGCGCCAACATTCGTCCAGGCCCTCGCCCACCGCGCGCATCAGCTCCTCTACAAACTCAGGTTCCTCGACACCGTTCGATAGCGCCGCGTCCGGCTCGGCTTCGAGCCGCAGCAGCGCAGCATGGAACGCCCGCCCGCTGAACTTGCGCGCGCAGGCGGGAACACGGTCGGTGATGAGCAAAACCTGCGCAAGATGCTCGCATGCCTCCAGAGAAGCTAGCACCTGCGCCGTCAGCTGTACCGCGCGCGTAGACACCTCGGTGATCGGCGCCGGAGCCGGAGCCTCTTCTGTAAGGGGATGATCGCCCAATGTGACCTCTACACACGAGCGGATGAGCGCGCGCGCCTCGCTCTGCATCCATCGGTGCACCGCGTCCCGCCCGAATGCGAAGGTCGTGCGCACCACCCAGCGCAGCGCGGTGACCATCATTATCCAACTTGGATGGACATCCCGTACCGACTGCGTGTCAGACTCGAGTGCAATGAGGAAGATATCGAGGCGCGCCTCTGGTGCTCGTAGTTGAATAGGAATGGGCGCGAGTGGCTCCGTGGACGTGGACGATGTTGGAGATACCGGCTCAGAGTCATCCATAAGCGAAGAGAGAGGGACGACAAGAACACTCGATGGCGCGAGGCGCGTGCCACGGCGAACGTACTCGGTAACGTACCGCGGACTGGCTTTGCGCACAGGTAGGGGCAGAGCGGGAGGAGTTGGAGAACGGATGGGTGTGATTTGCTCCTGAACGGGCGGAGAAGGCTGGGCGGCATCGCTCTGGGATTCATCTACTAGCGCAAAAGGAGACGCACCCAAGGCAGCATCTTGTAGCCTGAGTTTCTCCAAAGCCGTCTTGAGACCGGCGAGAGGGTCCTCAGTCAAGTCTTCCTGGATGCTATCACCCGTCGTGGGGGCAAACTCTCCCTCGTCGTCGTCGGTGTGCTCCTCGACCACATCAACCAGCTCGTCTTCGTCCTCCACTCCGGAGCGACTGCTTCCCTCCAGCTCGCTGACGGTCCCCTCGTCTGCCTCATCTCCCTCTGGTAGCCCCACACAGTCCACCAAACCATCCGCCAAGACAGCGTACATCCACTGTCGGATTTCACTGCCAATGCTCCTCGGACAGCTCTCCAAGTCGGGGTCCTCCAAGCCCAATGTGGGCCACATCGACCCGGTAAAGAGTATATCCATGATCTGCGGCGAGAGTTTTCCGGCGGCATATGCCTGAGCGTACGCCTCCACGACATGTTCGTTCGGCTGAGGTAGGAGATACGCGAAAGGACCTAGAGGTGATGGGTCGGGCACCGCATACTCCAGAACGGCGTTTACCACTTTCTCAACCGCCTCTTCCTGATCCCTAGCGTCAAGAGTCCGCAAGCTCAGCTCCGACACCACGCGATTTATAAGGCCCATTGCATCTCTTTCGCCATCTGCCTCCTTGACCTTCTTCCTCCTCTTCAAGCTGGTAGGAGCCATTGCCTCGCGTAGCACTGACGCACATCTTAGGATACGCTGTGCCGGCTGTGTCGAGCGCTCGAAGAAGAGCCACGAGAGTTTTGCTGGCGTATAATCGTTGCCGACAAGTGCCCCAAGGAGAGGGAGAAATCCGGGTGAAAGGCGGAGGTGATTCGCTAGCACATCGGGGTGGTACACGCTCACGGAGAGGGTATCAAACGAATCGGGGGGTATGAAGCCTCCGTTTCCAGGACCCCGTGAACGTCCGGAGCGTTTGGTGGCCACAACCCATTCTCCATCGTCGCCATTCGCTTGAGCAGCGGCAGGATCCTCCTCGGGCGACTCAGTCCACACCATTTCGTCCAGAGGCACGTACCCCGCATACCCATACGCGCTCAACACGAGGAAGTCCGAGTCAAGTGAAGCAACCAACGCGCCTTCCAGCGCGGCAAGCGCAACGCAGTACGGATCACCCTCCCTCTCGGCAAACGTACACCGCACGTCAGGCTGCAGATCTAAAAGAGCCGAGACCGTGGCAGAGTATAGAAGCGGGGGCTTGATGCGGTTTTCCGCAAGAAAGCGTGGTGTGGTGCGCGAGGTTGGCGAGGTGCGGAAGAAAAGGTTCCCGGGGGTGATTATGGACGACGTGCGGCGCGCTATGATCTCGGGTTGCTTCAGAAAGGAGGAGGCGCCTGTGTTCAGAATGAAGCGGGGGCTTTGATATTCTCAGCAGAGCACGATCGAAAGGGTGTGGACCGACCATCAAATACGAAGTGCGGCTTGAGATTAACCTTGAGCCATGCTTTCACGACCGTCTGGACGAGCTGGGCGTACGCCTCGTATTCTCCGCCGTAGACCCATGGGAGGCCGCCATGGTCGAGAAGATAATATATAAAGCTACAGAGATAAAAAGGCCCGACACCGCGTAAGAAATGTGACGATCGCCGATGATCCGCACCCGACCAATGAGCTCACCTCCAGCCGTCGACTACGATGGGTTGAGGTTCAGACTGGGCAGTGAACTGAACAGGTTTCGAGAGGCTCCGGCGGTTATCCTTGGCGTATTTTGTTAGCCCCCTCACGCCCATGGCCGTCGCGGTGATGGTCAGCGCACTCCTTCTGAAGCCAAGTCAGGTGACTCAAGGACGCGTCCTTGGAAATGAGCGGCGGATGCAACTTCGCATCATTATTTCTGCCTGATTTTTCTCGTTTTGAGAATTTTGCGATCGCGAGCAAATTGCGCGCCATGAGCATGAAAAAGTAAAGGATTGTTTTCCTATGCTCCTTCTCTAGCCACATTATAAAATGGTATACACGATCATGCCCTAGTCGCCTCCACAACCCCCTCTTTCTCCCCCGAACCCCTCCCCAGTCCAATAGCTGGCCCACCTCGCCCAGCACTTCCGTACAGCACCTCAGACTCACCAATTGTTCCGGGCGCAAATGTCTTCCCTTGCTTAAGGAATGTCTCTGCGGTGGTGCTGGAAGGCTCAAACCTCGCTGGGAAAGTGGAAGTCGGGAGGGAGACGAGATGCGATGGCTGGCGTGTTAGGTAAACACGAAGAAGGGCATCTTCAGCAGCCTATTTTAACGAAGAAAAATAGGCAGACGCGTCAGCTGGTGCCTTTCGCTTCCAGGTTTTTGCATGTACATACCCTGTACTCGGCCATTTTGAGCGAGCTCCCGAAGCCCTCGCCAAGCTTGACATTTGAGGAGTAAACACCAACAACAAACACTGGCGAGTTCGAATGTCTTCCCGTCTCCCCAAGTAGCCTGAAATGATGTAGCAAGATGTCGTTAGTACCGATTCAATATAATAAGCAAGGATGAAGGGTACCTTGACAGGGGCTTTTCCCATCCAAATTTCGCGACTGTTTCCACGAGAGCCATTTTTGGGTCACGGAATTTGATCAAGGGGCGCAAGTCAACTTGACGCGAGAGAAAGTGCGCATGGACAAACGCCCGAGCACGGTCGAGGGAACCATAGTGTTGGAAAGAGAGTGCAAGGAGGGCGCGTGGAACCGAAGCAAGCGCGTCTGCATGGAGCGTGGGGGGTTGTCGAGGTGTACGAGGCTAATGTTCGCAGTTGAGGTAATAGCAGGCCGTGTCAAACTATGCAAAAGAAAGAGAAAAAAATCAAGCGCAGAGCTTTCATAGACTTACAGTGCGGAACCACCGTAGCAATGGTGCAGCGCCCCACTCCTTGGCCACGTCCCCACACGTTTTTGGACCAACATACGCGCTCACCGCTGCCTTCATAACTCTTGTAGGGAGATGGGGATACGACGCGTTTACCCACTCAGTCGCGAATAGTCCCAGCAAGCTATTACCTAACGCTGCCATGTCAGCGTTCGTAGGGGGCGCAGCCTCGGTAGGGTAATTTTGTTTGTGAAGTATGGTGAACGATGGGTGAGTGAGAGCTTGCGCTAAGGGTAGTGACTTTGGGAGACCGAGTCGCGCGGCGAAAGCGTGCAGTGCGGATTCGGGCGGTGGCTGGAGGGCAGCCCAGGTGTCCGGGGAAAAGAGTGTGCCATCTGCAGCTTTTTTCCGTGCTTCGGGTGGGGGGAAAGGATTGGGCGTGGCAGAAAGCTGCGCGGTCGTGAGCAGACGCGCGGGATTTAGGACTGTCCTTTGACGCGGTGCGAGCGCGACGCAAGTGCGAGAGCCAAGCCGTGTCCCCAGTAGGCGTTTATGCATGGCCGAAGCTTTTGAGAAAAATAAAAAGCAGAGATAGCTGGATGGCTCGACGTCGGCGGCGCGACTTGGACGAGCTTGGCTTCGCACACGCAATGGTCAAATTTGGGCCTTGCAACCGCGGAAAACCGTGTCTAGCGGGGTTTGTTTGGTCCCTTGCATCCGAAGTATTGTTATTTGGACTCCGCCGTAGTATTAGATAATATTTACAAAGTCATTTCTAACAAACTTGCCTGGGCGAGGCGATCAATACTTGACATCTTCGTTGACAAATTTAAGAAGGTCGTGACCAGATTATAATCGATGTGGCTTGAGGAGAAAGGCCAATCTCTATATGCTATCGTAATCAATCACTTTGAAGCTCGGTCGGATATATATTAGGACCATCCCCCGGCTGCCTCCATCATACCCCCCGAAGCTTCTTACAGAGGCAGCGGAGCCGGATATCGGAGGCCCCGACTCGGAAGCCTCTGGTATTGTTTCACCGCTCGATATGATACCTGGGATGACATGTATGCGGAGTTATCATCTTCAGATGTTACATAAATTGGTCGGAGGGTACATAGTGCTGTCGCTTTTATTTATCCTTTTCCGCTTTTTCTCTTGATAAAAGCTCGCCAAGTGCGCAATATAAAAATTCCATAAGAATCAGCATCCAAGTAAAGTGGAATACAATATCAAGGCCCTCTGTTTGCCTCTCTCCGCTCTACTTTGCGATAATATTGATAATTTGATATCGGACAAAGAGTAAAAACGGTGAATACCTACGAGCTCGGTTAAACTCCTCCCTGAAGCTGTCCGAGTTCGAAGACGGGTCCGGGAATATTGGCCGGAGCAAGTCCACCCATATTTTCGACGACAATCGACGGGACACCTTGGGTGTTGCTATTCCAGTTGGCCCAGAACATCATGTTCCTGAACCTACCGGGACCTTGTATCTGATCGGCAGACTCCTCCAATATACCCGCCACTGCTGCCCCGGCAATGATACTCGTCGCTATCCTCCCTTCCTCTCTGGGGATCGACAAGTGCCTCGTCTTCCATACGAAATAAGTCACAGTGAGGAGGCAGATGAGAATGATGACGAGGATGCCGGTTGCGAACGAGGCCGCAAGCGTGTTGACAAATAGTCGAACTTGCGGCATGTGGATCGTGACATTGCCCGAGTTGGCCGTGTCGGGGAATGTACTGCTTTGCTCTGTGAAGTACACCTCTCTGGCAACGAGTGCCAGGTAGCGCAAATAGACGTTGGCGGTGATGAACGTGTAGGAGTCGTTGAGATATGCAGAGTATGGCCATGTCTCGCCCTGCGTCACGATGGCGCTGAGAAGACCCATTTGGATCGCAGATCTCCTATTCAACTCGATGGCGCCGGTCCCGTTGTAAAAATAATCGAGTGCGTATCCGTTGAACTTCGAATAGTTGAACAACGGATCTATTTGCAACATGGGATCGGGAGGTGTAGCGGGAGGGATGAGGTCGAGGACTGCATGGGTTGTGGCATCGATCAAAGCGTTGACGCCCCTCCACAGCACATACTTGGGTGTGCAAATAGTGACACTAGCGTTGGGCTTGAATTTAGCATCCAAGCTAACCATTCTTCCGGTCCAAAAGACGAAAGACTGTTGAGAGGGGTCGAGAGGCTGGCCGTTGGGTTGGGTCCGTCCGCAGGGTGTCACGTCGCCACCCCAGTTATCACAGCAGTTATCGCCCTTGGAATCGTAGCAGAGTGTGTTCAACCTAAGCGCGGAGATTAGAAGATGGTGGGGTTTTGGAGAAAGTCCTGAGAGCGTACGATAGGATAAATTTATATGTGCAGCCAGTTTCCGAGCCGATAGCCGTAACGCCGTAATTCATGGATCCATCGGAAGTGACCGTCAGGTTCGTGCTCTCGCATCCTGCAAAACTTTGCACCGCCGATACAGTAGCGGATATACTGGGAGGCAAAAGATACTGTTGCTGTATGGCAGTTACTGCCGCGCCTGCGATGGACGAGTTGGTTGTGAATGCCCCGACAGTCCATCCTGTATTAGGCACCCAAGCGCTCGATGAAGGGAGGCCGTTGACACCACTACGCATGGCGGACGACGTATCCGTCATCGCTGCGTAGAAGCCTTCGAGATCGTTGTACCTGCAATCATCCGTCGGTGAGGTACTACTAGTGTGGGTGAGGAGTGCCCACCAGTGAACAAGCCCCGGCTGGGAGGACTTTGTTACCAGCTCCATCTGATCAATAATGGTGAGCTGCAAGGACATCACGGGACCCATCACTGGCGAGAACAACAGTGCACAAAGAGCGGCAACCGATCTGGGGCCACAGTATGAGCAAAAGTTCGAGCCTACGTCGGTGCTGTGAGTACTTACGAAGCTGCCACAGGCCAATGCTTGTTTTTGACGGCACGAAAAGGAACAAGAGGTGCCAAGTGATCTTGGTAATCGAGCTCGATCGATGTAGAGGGTGGTTGGGGGCTCTCAGCCATAGCGAGCCACGGCATGACACGCTGCATCTTGAAAGTGATTGCGCCAATGATGGACGACAGGACCACGGCAAGTAGCACTGGAGGAACAGTCCACGTGAAGTGAATGAAAAGCGAATCGAATCGACCAGCTGTGGGCCAGGGGCGACTCAGAAGACGCGACACTTTCAAAGTAGAGATAACGAAAGGCTTACCAATTCCCCGGAGGTGGTGATTAACATAGAACTGGAGTACTGGCAAGAAAATAATCAAGGTGAGCACAAAGAAGCCGAGGACGACGAGTGTAGATCGACGAAGTGGCCATGGACGCCAAGGGAGAGAGTTGGTTTGAGCATTGGGACTAGGCACCATGATGCATGGGGGGCGGTAGGATCGAAGGACGCTGCTCGATTTATAGGCGCCGGTGAGTGCGTAGGCGCTCGTCAGCTACCCCAAACTTTTGGGCCCCCAATAATATTGCGAGGGCCAATGGCATAGGCAAATCGCAGTAGGGCGCTTGCCGGTCCCCGCCGCGCGGCGGACTGGCTGGATGGATGGCCACACTTTTTGGTTTGTGCAGCAGAGATATCTTTGCCGTCGGCGGCCATCGGCGGCTGCCGACTCCCTGCCACGTATGCCGCCGCACTTGCAGATTTTCGCCGTCATACCCCGAAAGAAGATGGAGCGAGAGAGCGCTGACGCATTCTACTTTTTGACTGGAGGAAAAAATGAAGCACGATCCTGTTATAAAAGTGCTGAGGCCGCACATTGAGGAGCGGCGGAGCAGAGCGAGCCTGAATTGACTTTACGGTTTATCAGAGAAAAGAAAAGTGGGATGACTAAGCAGTTACACAGCTCCAGGCTTGCCTGGTTGCCAGTAAGTAGTGACTAGACCTATCTTTCTTACAGGCATACGATGTTGGATCATTGCTCCATCTCCCACAAAGGTAGTTCCAAGCACTGCGTTGGATATTATTTAGTCGGGCCGATTTATCTATTCTGTCAGGCGGCGCGGTTATATGGTCTCGCTCATTCACGCCAGCTGCGTCGCAATTAGCAGCCTCGCCATCCTCCCCGGTAAACAGCCTCGTTCGAGAGGCCCTCATCGAAGGCAGGACAGCGGAAAACAAGTATGAAAAAGACGGGTACTCGATCAAATGGACCTTCGCCAACGAGCTGGATCTCATATTCGTTGTACGTGAGCGCCTTTTGACCTCTGTGTCATCCTTTAGCTGCTTGCTAACTGAACATCTGCTCGGGGACCTTAGGTTGCATATCAGCGTATACTTCAGCTCACATACATCGAGGATCTCCTTAGCGCTGTCAAAGCGCTCTTCATGAAGATGTTCCAGCCGTTCTTGGTAGCATTTGTCGCGTCACTCAGGGGCGTGACGGCTGAGGAGTTTACCATTGTGCAACTTCGTGATGCACTGTCTGGTTGGGACAAGCTATTTGATAAACTGCTAAAAGGAATAGAGGACAAAGCTGCGCAGGTAAGATTACTCCTAAGAAATACTCTCTTAGCTGGCTGATCAAATTGTCTGATGTGTTAGGATCGCAAATCGCGCCTTCGCCCTGCGACTCGATTCGAATTAACCCCCAGCCCACCGTTGAACGACGACTCGACCAGTACGTTTCGCTTCAAATTTATCATTGGTGGGATATCTGACGCAAGATATATGATATACAAGCTCCAACCCAGTCTACTGCACAAGTCAACGATGCTCAAGAAATTTCCCGAAATATAGAGGCCCTCAAAAGCAGACTCAAGGGCCGTCCCAGTCCTGGTGGAAAGCGGAGGGGGAAGGGTGGAAAGGGCGGGTTGGTGGATAGTCCCAGCGGCACTGAGTACGGCTCTATCTATACTCCGTCCCTTCCGTTGCGCTAATTCATATCTCGCAGCACTGACACTGGGAAGCGTAAAGCGAGCAAATCGATGCGCAAATGGGGCGACTCGGTCCCGACAGAGAGTGACATGAGCGAGCTAGATTTCAGCTCAGACCGAACCGACGTTCATTCCTCTCCCGCCAACGTCAGTGGTCTCGTTGACTCCAGCTCGCTTGGGACGAGGCGCAAGGACGGTATCTACGAGGTGAAAGACTTGAATTTTGCCGGTACAAGCGATGGAGACGAGGGCGAAGACGAGGATGATATAATCTCGCGCGCTCTGGAGGCGTCTGCGGTGGGCAAGGACGCACCGGCCGCACAGTCCACGCTATCAAGCACGTTTGGTGGCCTATTCGCCAGGCTGACTGGCTCCAAGGTGATCACCACCGCAGATCTGGAGCCGGTGCTCAATGGAATGAGGGAGCACCTCATGAAGAAGAATGTCGCCAAGGAGATTGCAGATAAAGTATGCGAAGGCGTCGGAGAGAACCTCATCGGAAAGAAGGTTGGAGGGTTCAATAGTCAGCGTCATCTCATCTTCTCGACCCCGCCTCCAGCTTCGTTCCTAACCTAAACAACGTTTGCTTCGATGTTTCATACACAGGCATCAAATCCGAAGTCCGAACCGCGCTCTCCAACTCGATCACGCGGATCCTCACACCCAAAACATCGACCGATCTCCTGCTCTCGATCCGCACCAAGCTCGCCACGGGCGCCGCCTCCACCTCCCTCTCTGCGTCCAAGTCGAAGCGCGCGCCGTACACAATCACGTTTGTCGGCGTCAACGGCGTCGGCAAGTCGACCAACTTGAGCAAAGTCGCCTTCTGGCTCCTCCAGAACGAGTTCAAAGTCCTCATCGCCGCGTGCGATACGTTCCGGAGCGGCGCGGTCGAGCAGCTGCGCGTGCACGTACGCAACCTCGGTGCCCTCGTTGGTGAGGGCAAGGCGGGGAAGGGCGCGGTCGAACTGTATGAGAGAGGGTATGGGAAGGATGCGGCGGGTATCGCGAAAGAGGCGATTGCGTATGGTACGTTTTTGTTTCTGCGTCCTTTGGATCGTAGGCTTGAGCTGATCTGAATCTGATGCGTGGGTGCGGTTTAGCCCAGGACACGGGCTTTGACGTCGTTTTGATCGATACGGCTGGACGAATGCAGGATAATGAGGTATGGACCGCTAATGTAGCACTCCCATAACCTGCCATCCATGCTCATGATATGTTATACCAGCCACTCATGCGAGCTCTAGCCAAAGTAAGCCAACCCCTCCTTCCTATACTCTGGACACTCGCAGCATTACTGACATGTACGTGTTCCCCAGCTCGTATCGACAAATAACCCGGATAAAATCATATTCGTGGGCGAAGCCCTCGTGGGCAACGAGGCCGTCGACCAGCTGACGAAATTCGACCGTGCGCTCAAGGATTTCTCCGCGTCGGCCGGTAAGGGGCGAGGCATCGACGGGATGCTGATCACAAAGTGGGACACGGTGGATGATAAGGTGCGTAGAGGAGCTTTCTCTCTCCTTTCCCCCCTCCTTTCTGCCTACTGCCTTCTGCCTTCTGAGTGCTAATGCAACGGATATATGTGCGCATGCCCGCAGGTCGGCGCAGCATTGTCGATGACCTATGTCACCGGCCAACCCATCTTGTTCGTTGGTTGTGGACAGGTGCGTTTTTTGTTGCCCTGTGCATCATCCTGTGTTTCTGCATGTGCTAACCGATACGAATGTCCCGTGTAGACATATACGGATCTTAGGCAATTACGCGTTGCGCACATTTTGCAAGCCCTACTGAAAGACTAGATACCTACTCTCCATCTATCGAGGCCGCTGTAAATAGTTTGCTTGGCTAGGCGAATGCTCGAATAAATTGACACGCCAAATCTCCGGAATTTGCGACAGGTGCCTTACTCGAAACGCATAGGGAATCAAAAATAGTATTGCACAAAAAAAGGAGTCGACAAAGGAAGAGATTGTGATAAAGAGAAGAACGCATATCGCCATCGCCATACTAATGCAGGAAAAGGATCGGTGGCCGCTGTAAAGGAAAGCAAGCGGGACGAAGGAGCAGTAAGGGTTACGAAGCAGAGTGATAAAAGACATGGCAGGATAAACACGGCAGACGCGGTGATACAGGCGGAGGGAGGGGTGTGTAAATTACGTAAGTAACAGCAAGGTTGTCCGGTACAAACGTGGGGTTCCCGCCGGTGTCTGTCGCATTTTCCCGCGTCTAATGATCCACGTGGTCAAGGATGGGGGCCCAATACTCAGCAGCAGCCGCCCGATGAAGGCTGTTGCACCGACTGGCCGGGGGTGACGGTGGTCGACTTTCCAGGTCCGGTGCCAGGATTGGTGGATCCCGTGCTGTTTGAAGTTGATAGGAGAAAAAATGAGATAACGGGTGCGTAAAACTGGATGACGAGGAACGTACCGGTCTTTGATTTGCTTGGCCATGGTCAAGAATGCCTGCTCAACGTTGGTCGCGTTCTTTGCAGACGTTTCGAGGAGAGGAATGGACAGTTGATCGGCAAATTCCTGGAGATGATCGGATTTTTTGATAAAAAGAGATGATTGATTGGTAAAGTAGTTTGCAGATAAGGGCAGCAAGGCGGACCTTTGCTACTGTGTACTCAACGACCTTCTTGCTCGTCAGGTCAGACTTGTTGCCGACCAAGAGCTTGTTTACTCCTTCGGATGCATAGCGGTCAATCTCTTGCAGCCACTGCTTTACATTTGTGAAAGTGTCTGAGATAAGGACCAAGGGTGAGTCAGTCTGCTTTGGCAGCACAGAGAAAAATGTCCAAACCATTATCAGTTACGTCGTAAACAACAATGATGCCGTGGGCACCACGGTAGTATGAGGATGTGATTGTACGGAAGCGTTCCTGTCCTATCATCGGAAAGGCACGTGAGTTCGCCACCTCGTTTTATCTATCTCATTGCACTCAGAAACAAACCTGCAGTGTCCCACTATCAAATGCAGATATTAGTCAGTCGCAATAATCACAAACAAAGCAGATAGAATATATGAAAATGGATGATTCAAATTCGCGCCACACTGGGGTTTCTCCTTCTCTGTGCTACCCGGAAAAAGTGTTTCACACTCACGATTTGCAGCTTAACTGTCTTTCCCTCAAGCTCAATGGTCCTAATCTTGAAGTCGACACCGATGGTGGAGATGTAGCTCTCGGTGTATGTGTCGTCTGCGAAACGGAGGAGAAGGCAGGACTTGCCAACACCCGAATCGCCTATTAAGAGGAGCTTGAAGAGGTAATCGTATTCTGAGCCGTGCATTGCTGCTGGGGACGACAGTGAGCGTGGGGTCAGCGAGCTGGAGGGGGGAAACTGCGCACTGGGAATAAAAGTTGGGGATGGTGGTGGTGGTGGGGAGCGGTGTCGTCAACGGCAAAGGCTGTGGCGAAAGGACACGCAAGCAACCGTTGTCATTGGCCCCCCTAATTTCAGCTCCGATCCAATTTGGCTGACTCATCACTGTCGACTCGGCTTGAAATTTCAACGCTGCCGTCGACGTCGGCCACCATCGACGAACGTCCCAAGAAACTTATGAGCCAGAGCATATCCTGGGCTTGATATTGACCGGCTAGAATGCACTGGCGACCCTATTGAACCAAGTCCCATGGGTGATGGAAACTGGATGCTATTGCTCGGAGTTCCTGTCGGGATTTCTGGGGAGCTTTTGAGCGGAGCGGGGTATCTGATCCCTGTCCCATATCTACATAGAGTGCACGCCGAGCTCGTCATGGGGATTTTTCTGCTGATCGCCTGTATGAACGAAACAAGACTCGCGCTAAACCCGGAGGAGAAACCCACGAATGAGCACGTACTAATGGGGAATCTCGGGCCGTATCTTTGCGGGACAGTCGACTTCACCAACATCACTTTGTACCGTGCTTCATCGCTATCCTGGCCGCCTACACCTCAGGGAGCAGAGCAGCGCCGAGGTACCAGCTCCGGTCGTCTCGCGAAGAAAAGATAGGTGTCGCTATGAGGCTCCAATCAGCTACAGCCGACTCTATTCACCGAGCATTCACGGCTACCTAATGGACGGCAGGTCCACCCACAGGTTACCTGTGTACTACTGATACATACTCACGATGAATCGCTTCGCGAGACTCACTCAGGGTCGACGTCATTGCCGATCAACGCTGAATACAACAATATACATGCATCGGAGAGAAGATTACTCTCATCTCCCTCGCCGGCGCCGTCAGAAGAGGTTTGAGCTGTGGCTGTCTGTGGCACTCATTCCTTAGAAGTGATAGAAGTGGCTAATCAATATCCACTCTACCTTAAAACGCTGATCCCCTCTTCTCACATCCCCAAGTAATATGTGAGTTCCTTCTCGTCAAATTTGATGATCTACATGCGTGCAGGCGGCTCCTTCATACAACCTGCATGTTGCACTACACATTTTATTGTTTTCTTCCTTTTATCCGAATTCCACTAGAAGTGCACTGCGTATTTCGGTGACCCTGAGATTCCGTGCACGATGTCGATTCCGATTCTGATGTAGCGGGGGCGACGACCTTGTGCTAGGCGCGTGCTGATGTGCGCCGAGACTATGGCATCAACGCAACAGCCTGTATCTATAGAACGGAACGGTCGTCGAACCGGGACACGACTCCGATTCGCTAGGCTCCTCGAAGCAGCCTACGGCTATGGACGCAAGGGTTGCTATCTTCAAGCCTTGGCCAGTGGTATCTCTGGTGCTATCTGTCTGAGCGAGACCACCAATTCGCCCTTGGCAAAATCTCTTCATTCCCCGACTCAATACCGCTCTCAGCCCTCAGAAATTAGGATTACGCAGGCAATCTATGCCAACCGCCAACGCCATGAAATAACCTGAAGCAACCTGAAGCAGTCCAACGCGTACCTCGCCCACACGCCTCTGAATCATGTGGCCACCCCGGTACAGGACACCACCACCTACTTCTCCTGCATGCAGCACACTTCCCACCGGACGGCGCGTGAAAAAACCTGAAAGAAAAAAACCCTCCGGAATCGCGGGTCCGCTCGTATTGAATCCGCAGAAGCCCCTCCCTTGTGCGACAAACAACAAATATCGCAACTAAGTTATTGTGCTATATCGGTACGATGCACGCATTAAATTTGCAGTATGAATAACAAGGGTATCTTGTGTGCGTAGATTGTTATCTGTGGAGTGTGTATATACTACTTACTTAGCCGTCTTAGCGGCATTCTAGCATTTCCAGATCGCAATAGCGAGGGTCCAGTACTGAATACTGAATACCCGCATCCGTTACATTGCATCTTTGTGCAGCCTTTCGGCCTTCCCGCGCACCGCTAAGCAGGTACCGAGCTGCGATCGAGCCCGCGAGTCTGCCTTATATTGATATACGAGGCTGGCAGAAAAGTCTAATCGTCTATTCCACGTCTAAAATGAAGCGGGCTCGGCCAATTTCACGCAACTTATCGTGTCGGATTCTTGGAAAGATAATAGAAACATGGTGGGTAATTGTTCGTCTAATTGGCTGTTTGATAGGTACCCACAGTCCACCGCTGCAAGCATCCTCCTCGACAATACGAATGATAAAAGCGGAGGAGATAATAGAGGCTACATAATAGGCGTTTTGTGGCAGGTGCTATCTCCGTCCTCAATGGCGCCGAACAATACCGCCATGGCATATACTTACGTCGTACATTCCAAGTGACGGCAGCTGTCGCGATGGATAAATGGATAATACACGGATAATACCCATATCCCTGCGGCGCGACGATCCCCACTCGACCATAGCCAAGTGAGTACTAGCAAGTATGCCGTATACAAAATACTATAGTCTTACTAGTACTAGCCCCACTAGAACCTGACCGCGTACCCCTGCGGTGGGTCTCCCAAATCCAGCGCGACCCGGTCCGATATGTATACTAGGTGCTAAGAGTATAGGAAATCAAGAATCACTTACACAATGTGTATCAAGTACGATATCGGGAGCTTTCTACCGCATGTATCTCACGTTGTACTCGATCATGTCGGCTAACCCTGTCCATCGCCCAGCGGAAAGCATAACCGTCAGATATGAAAGGATACAAACAAGCGTATGTGCTAAAATGGATCAATACCAGCGCCTTTTCGATATAGAAAACAGGTAAAAAGTAAGCATTTACCCTGAGACTCGGACAGTAGGCGAATTAGCGCGCCAGACCGGACTAGACCAGAGCTTGGTTCCCCAGGACCCAGATCGCGGGGACTCGACGGTAAAAGCCAATCTTGCGGTGCGCACGGGGACTGGCATTAGCACAAGAGCCCAGAGCGTAGAACTGGGTCTAGCGGAGGAGCCCAGGCGGCAAAAGTTAGCTGTACTATCCAAGATTCGAATTTGATTTGTTAGCTCCGTATATGATAGTGTACGGCTCCAGCCTTCCTACCGGCCAACCCCCGAAGAAATTTTTAGGAAATCTAAGACTACAACCTAAAAGAAAGTGGAATGGAATGGACGGGACACAAGAGACAAGGTGTGTTGACTTGGAATGGGAAACAGAGACAGGAATGCGATGCGAGCGGGATGTGGAGGAGAGGAAGAGAGAAGCGAGGGACAGGAAACAGAGTTGGAGGAAGGAGACGGAGAGGAAAATAAAAGAGAAATGAGTGGATTGAGTCTGGTGAGATTGGACAAATGCGTGCTCGGTCGATGAAAAAAGAAAAATGAGGGTGGAAATGAAGAGAGGAAATGATGGGCGTGGTATAAACAGAAAATGTCAAAGAAAAATGGGCGATTTTGAAATTCGGTAGCGGGGCCTCAGAACAAACTTCAGCCCTCGAACGCGAGGTCAAGGGGCGTGATTGTGCTTTGAAGGTCGGCCGTATCGAGGATCAGCGGGTGTGCACGATCTGATCGACCTGGACGTGGATAACCACGGGCGGCATGCGGACGATGCTTAGGCCAACGCCGGGGACGAATTTAGCGCTGCAGCGCTCGTCAGAAAACCGGGCCACCTCGCAGTCGTCCCGAGAATAATACGTGTATTTTTGCGCGTCGAGTTCCGAGTCGGAGAGGACAAAGTATGGACCTTGTGTCCGCCGGGAGTAATCCGTGAAGAGGCGATAAAAGCCCGCGGCGAGGCAGATGCAGCTGGCCGCGCACACAATGACGCCTGCCCAGAACGCCCAGCCGAACGGCAGCGATAATGGGCTCGGTGATGGCGATGTGATGGAAAGGAGCAGAGGCGACGCGACACCGACAGCCGCGCACAACAGGTATACGATGCCACGGAAGATGGGGGAGTCCTGGACGCCACAGCCCCCCTCGATCGCATGTGTGAGCGGATCTATAGGCTCGCTCGATGGCTCGGGCATGAATACAAGGAGGGCCGCCGCAGCAATGGCGTTCGATAGGGCCGGTAGATGGAAGAGCACGAGATCGGCACCAGACGCGGGCGCGTCCAGTAATGAGTGGCCGACCGCGCCGACGAGGAGGGTGCCCGCGATGGACTGGTTCAAGCGCGTCAATATCCGTGATGAGTGCATGGCGAGTTTTTTAAGGCGGGGGCGACGTCGGCGACGGTGGGGCTGGAGAGGACGACGAGGGAGGCCACAGTACTTGGCTAAATATTATTTCTTTAAATATACGCGTGCACGCGAACCCAGCAAGGTTCAGAAGGGCGGAAGTGCATTTTCAGGGTCGCGACACCGCGCCAACAGCCCACAGCACGCCACGCACGCCACAAAGCAACCACAAGCAACTTGTTATCATCCGCCCTCTCACGATCTTGCCGTGCGCCAAGCCCAGGTCCAGCCAGATCCTGATCAATTTTCCGTCTGTTTTCTGTGCTTTTCTGGTTTCTAGCGGCATCCATTTTAGGAAGCGCCCCCCCCTCCCCGCCGGTTCCAGCTCCGCGCAGCTCCGCTTCTTCCCCAGAGAATCGGGGTGCGGCAAGGTCGCGGCCTCATCATTTCCAGTTTAGCTATTGGTTATAGCGTCTACAGGTGCCGTAACGCTGCCAGGTTGTTGAGGACAATGCGTTGGACTGTGCGGGGCCGCCGCGATATGCACGTGAATTCCTGCACAAACTCTAGCAGTTTCGATGTCCTGGCACAATTGGAAAATACGAGCAGTTGGATACCGGACCTAGGGAGACGCTCGAATATGTTGCCGAGCACCTAGTCAAATCCTTGCGCCAGACGTCCTCAATACAGACGATCTGCAGATTTTTACGCCCAGCGCATCGTGGTCGATCAGGGCGAGGGGGTGCCTACGACAACGTGGACGCCCTCTTCCTCGTCTTCCAATCTCGTGGTGTCTTCGCGAACTATCACACCGCCGCGAAGGAAATGACGCTGGACCTCGAAACACCTCACGTGTGTCAGGTCCCCTCGTTCGTGCTTGCATCTCCATCTGCGTCAGCGGGGTCATCGCGTCAAGAACGTGCTCCCCGACTTCGCAGTAGGGTACGGGGATAAGGGCCTGGGTCCCTCTCGAGCCCACGGTCAGGTCGACCTTCTGATTCCTGAAGAATCCACCAATCGAGAACGCGGCCGCCCTCTTGCTGCCAGGTAGGCCTTGTACACCACAAGATCGCGACCGCGCACAATGGGGGCGATAGAGCGCGCCTGGAGTCTGAGAGCGGTAGCCCGTTCATAGCTGGCTGTCGCCGGGACTTTCAACATCATTTACTGTTCTGGCATTTGAGGCTGGGAGTTGAATCAGAAAAGATAATTTACTTACCCACGGCTACGTATTCCACAAAGAAACTCGGGTCTGAGGTTCATTTCCTCAGCTGTGGTTATTTGTGGACTTCATATTCGGGGCTTGTGAAATTCCAGTTGCTGTCCTTGATTCTATTATATATATGCAGAAGGAAAAGACGTGCGCACCTTTCGCCGTCGGAGCCGTCAAATCCAGACGTCATCCCTACTTCATTCGCCACCGAATTCAATTCAAAAGTTCGCCGCACGGTTCTGGGGGATGAGACCAAAGTTGAACTCCGTCGCGGAGGGCGCTGCGTAACCGGTGATTGTGCGTCGGTAATTCAGAAAACCAATTTCAAGATGAGTGGGAGTGTCCCTCTTCGAACATCGCACGCGAAGCATGAAGCTCGGAGGCCGTGCGCGAGTACGGTACGGACAAGGAGCAAGCATACTTGACTGACGTAGACATCGGCTTCAAACTAAATCGCGCGCGGCGAAAATGAAAGTTCGGCCGAAGCGCGGGGTTTGGGCTAGTGGCGCCTTTGAGTTGGGGGCATCGTCTTTGGATCCGGACTCAACGCCACACATCAAACTTGAGCGTCTGCGTTGTGTAGACTCCGTCTCACACCTCTTGGCCTCCAGCCACGTCATAGAAAATCATAATAAAGCTAATGCATTTGAACATAATTAGCTATATATAAACAGATATGTAAAGAGAGAAAATGGACGGCAGCAAAATATCGATGCTTTCAATCCGGACGAGGGCCAGCCGGATAGAGCGTCAGATTCTTAGGGAGGATTCAAACCAAAAGATAAATCCGACTTAATGGTAGTAAAAAGGCGACTGAGGGGCATGCGGATGAGAAGAAGAAGGAAGGAATATTGGACCCTTTGGGAGTTTAGGCAGCGTGCACGGGCGTCTAAGTTCCTTGCCGCAGTCGATTCGCGACGGCGTCCCCGACCCATCACCACCTCCACTTCTACCGCTGGAATTGCCACATGCGAAAAGCCGAAAAACTCATCCATCTCAAAAGCTGGCGCTTGGCGCCATCACAAGAAGTAGAGACGAAGAGGAAAAAGAGCCATCCTCTTAGTAATACTCGTATATACACAAAACCGCGCCTTAGTGTTTCTCGCGGAACAGCTTGCTAGCGGTATACAAAATCAAAAAGTCACCGCGACGGCGTCCCCATAAGCGACCGAGCGGAAGCCCGACGCGACTTGGCTTTGACCTCAATTGAAATTAATTTCGAGCTCTTGTGCGCCGAGTTCGACGTCGAAAGTAGTAGTAGTAGTACTCCGCAGCTGAGAGTTTCGGCACCCTTAGTCAGATAATCTTACGTAAGCAAGCTCGGATCCGAATTCGATCTTGGTTCTCGAGGTGACTTGCTGTCATCCCAACATCGCAATAAATTCTCGATAACCCAGCGCATCCTTCTGCTCTCCAACCACCATGTCTTCTGCTACCGCTACCACCGCCCCTGTCGCCACCGCCAACGGCAATGCCAATAACAATAGTTCTGGCGACCGCAACCCTCGCAATCGAAACCGGCACCGCAATCGAAAGTCCAAGGATGGTGTTCCTTCGCGCAACTCTCACGTTGACACGCCGACTATCAAGGCGCCCCAAAAGGCTGAGGCCACCGAGCCTGAAGAAGAAGGGGAGCTCTGTGTAATTTGTGCCGAGCCGGTCAAGTTCTACGCTGTCTCCCAATGCAACCATCGCGTCTGTCATGTCTGTTCGCTCCGGCTTCGTGCGTTGTACAAGAATTTGGACTGTACGCTCTGCAAAGTCGGTATACATGTGTACTCATCTCTATAATATCTGACATGCTTCCTCTGTTTGCTGCGCGGTCGTTTGCAGGAGCCGCAGAAAGCTGTCATCTTTACCGTATCTCCGACCCAGCCGTTTGAAGTATATACCCAGGAGTCCACGCCATTTTCTGATGCCAAGTTGTGTATATCGTTTGAAACACAGGAAATGATGGAGGAGACGATGCTACTTCTCAGGTGGGTCGAGCTGGCGACATGAACGTGCGAATTTGTTGTCAACTTCCAATCTAGATATAACTGCCCGGACGCAGATTGTGATTTTGTTGCTACCGGCTGGGCAGACCTCAAGTGGCACGTCCGGGATAAACATGGGGGTGTCATGTGGTAAGCCGGTGGCTTTTTGGCGTTTTGCTTCACTCTCTCATCGCCGCACGTTTGCAGCGAGCTCTGTATTCGCCACAAGAAGATCTTTGCGCACGAACATACCTTATACCCGCCGTATCTCCTTCCCGTACATTTGCCATCTCTCCGACGTGTTCCACCAGATGGGGATCCACCCAACCACCAAACAAAGGGCAAAGAGAAATCCGCAACGGTGGATTTCACGCACCCGCTTTGCTCGTTCTGCAGAGAATGTTTCTTTTCCAACGATGAATTGTATGCACACTTGAGAGAAAAGCATGAGGATTGCTTTATCTGCAAGAGAGATGGCATTCGTGATCTCTAGTAAGTATCAGCGCTGATATTCGCAAGATATTCTGTCCTGATATCCAACCCTAGTTTCCACAATTACCATAAACTGGTTGGTTTCCCTGATGCGCTTCCCAACGATTTGCACTCAATATTAATCTGTTTCCTTTTTTCACCCAAAATCAGGACCAGCACTTCAAGTATGTCTGGCCTATCATTCGCCTTCGAGTTTGCTTTCTAATATGTCTCATTACGCAGAAATAAACACCATCCCTGCCAGCATCCTACGTGCCTCGAACAGAAATTCGTTGTTTTTGCTTCCACGATCGACTTGCAGGCCCATGAAGTCGAAGTGCACGGCGAGTCGATGTCGGGCCGTGAAAGAAAGGATAGAAGGCGGGTCGAGACTGGATTTACGTTCGAAGATCATGGCAGGGGAAGAGGTGGAGGTCATAGGGGCGGAGCGAGAGGAGACAGGAATGACGGTGGCGAAGACGATTCCAATGCCCATTCAAGACACCAGACTTCCGCAAGGAGGGCAGCGTTTGGCGGGAGGCTCACCGAGTCGGATGCTCCTCGCGTGTCGAACGACCAGGAACCTAATCACAATAATAATGTCCCGAGCACATTTGACGTTGAATCTATCTCTCCCGAGTACGTATATTCTCTATCTTTGCCCATGAACATCAAATGTTTACCGTACAATCAATATCGCAGACTTGCTCCATTTGTCGCTCACCTTCGCACACTCACTCCCGCGCTTTCTACTTCGGCGCTCATTTCGATCACATCCTCGTTCAGGGCATACCGTGCGTCAGAGACCAACGTACGGGACATGTTGGACACTATCTCCACTGTCCTAGATAAGGACTTGGATCGAATGGCTGGGATCGTGAACCAGTTGGTGGACACGCTCAAGGGTGAGAGTGAAAAAGAAAAGCAGAGCGAGGTATTGGGAGCTTGGAATGGGATCAAAATTCAAGTACGTATCTGCCTGTCTCCTAAGCTGTAACAAGAAAACTTAGGTTGACCTATGTTGTGTTGCCTTTGCCAGTCGCGAGGTGAATACCCGACGCTCGCACCGGTCGGAGCAAGCGATTCTTCAGGCTACTCGGATATTGCTTCAGGACGAATGCTGAACATCAAACGGAAAACGGCCAAGAACGCATCTCGAACATCCCGCGCAGTCTGGGATCGTGTCGAGCAGGCTGCTTCATCGTCGGCGCCACGTCCCGCTATTAAGCCTGGCAGTCTCAACAGCTTCCCAGCCTTATCGGCAGGTGCGTCGGGATCGGGTTCAGGCTCAGGCTCCGGCTCTACGCCAGCTGCGGCCAAACAGTCGCAGCGAGTTACACCGTGGGCATCTTCATCGTCCACAGCGCTCCCGCAGGCTTCTGCCTTCCCACCCCCATCCGCCTCTTTGCAGGTGCAGGCGCCGATCAAGCCCTATTCCGTCTCGTCCTCTCGCTCGCACTCGCCCGTCCGGGGAGACGGCAGACCGCGCGCGCCTCCTACGTCGTCTACGAAGGCGTTCCCCGGGTTGCCTACTCGTCAGGTAGCCGGTCCTCCGAGGGAGTTCATCGGGGGGAATCAGAGCCTGAAGAATATTATTGGGAGTACGGGTGCACCGAGCGCAAGCGCGTGGGGCGCTTCCGGGAGGGAGGAGTCGTTTGGCGGGGAGGAAGCGAGTAATAGCGGTAGTGGTGCTGGGGGTAGTGGGAGTCATGGCGGGCAAGGAAAGGGCAAGAAAAAGAAAGGGAAGGAGACGCTGTTTACCTTAGGGGCCTTCCCCTCTTAAAGTGTTTTGGCATTCTGGTGTAGACCTGTTGATGCCCACTCCACTCTCAGGTATGCACGGGGGTGCGTTTATGTGGAGACATGTAGAGATCGCCATACTTCTTGGTAGTTTAGATTTTGACAGAAAAATCGCAGTTGTTGCATTCATGGAAATCCCCCGAGCAGCTGAGACAGGCGCTCAGCCGGTGCTGATGTCGACATATCTCGAACAGAGAATGATAAACGCATGGCCTTGTGTGACAATTTCATCTCATCTATTGAATATTAAGGTATCGCGGTGTGAAATAACTATGTACGGGCAATTTTGTCGTGGTGCGTCTTAGAGTCAATGATTAAGGTCCATACGGAAAGTCATCGAATCTCGGTCGTTACTCATAACGCGCGCGTACTCGAGATATAATCTACAATACGCCACCAATAAGTCTATTTTCCAGCATCTAGCTCACAGCCGGTGGGGGTTGATTGGACTCACCGAAACATATAGGCAACCATATCCTGCTTTCTCCAAAATGTCTGGCTCCATTCTTTACCTGCGCGCGCGATTTCTTCGGCCATCTCTTCGTGGCTGCCTTCACCTTTGATGTCGCCCCGGAAGAACGCGAGTGTGTCGTAGAGATCGGTGAGGTCGACTTTCACTGGGACGTAGTGCAGCCATGGCATCACGCGATCCATATACCTGTGGGCATCGAGGTTGGTACAGTGAGATCATTGATATTCGGGGCGCGATTACAGGCTAATGGAAATGACGGACCATTCTGGGAATATCGTAGATTTAAAAACCAGAGAGTTGGTGCTCATGAGTCTCTTGAATCGAGCCGACCATCCGTTTCCGTCTATCTGTATGAGCATACGCATACGCGGATTCAAGTTGTGAATATAACCATTGGTGCCCAATTGCGACACCTGGCACGGATAGTGAAACTTACATCCATCATGTACTTGAACTGGTTCGCCTGCTCCCACTTCTGCGGCCTCCGAAACTCCCAGCCCTCCTCAGCCTTCCTACACGCGGAGCCCATGATATCACATTGAACAGGCTTTCCAGTGAATGCAACGTCTACAAAAAGATCATTCATCGGACCCACCCTCACCCCCTTCGGATTCCCCACAGCAACAGTATCGTTCTCCGCCGGCCGAAGCACGTCATACGTCCCCGCACGCTGGTGGCCTAGCGCAACGAGCCTGAACCGTTGCGACATCTCCCACGGAAAGTCTTCCGCAACGAGGATGCCCGTCGTGGTACCGCGCCAGACGAGCTTGTCCTCTGTCTTGTCCGCCCACGCGGGGTCCTCGCCGACATCCTCCGTAAACTGCTCTGGGACGGCAGTGCGGATGTCCGAGTGTAAGTGTGTCGAGCACATCGCGAATGAGGGGGCCATCTTAGAGTGTGGGGCGGGGCCTTTGCCGTGAGAGGATAGGAATCCGATTAGGTGGACTGGAAATTTTATCGTGTGTTAGTAACCTGATTGAAAACGAATGGGTTAAAGAGAGGAAGATGGGAGTGTTATTGCACCTAGATCGGGGTGGTGACACGGGTTCATGCTGAGTGCGTGATCATATATAAATGTTTTGGGGCGCGCAGCGTGGAGCGAAGGTAGCGAAGGGACCGGAGGGATGGGATCCCTGCGCAGAGGGGAAGGAAAAGCGCATGCAGAGGCCCATCCAATATGTTCCATATCGGGGAGCAGGTTAGAGTCGATATCTGAACAGATGTATTGTTAGTTGGCACTTGAGAGAATCGCCACTTGAAGTCGTACAGTCATCGGCAGCGGCGGCATCTATACCATTCTGTCGCAAATCGTAACCATAGAACTGGTTGGGGGCGTCGTGAGCCGTGAACGTAGCTCTGAATTCGGGTAACCACTGGGCCACATCATCCATAAGCAATATGTATTCTCTAGCACGGCCGAGTCCCGATTTCGTCTCTTGGTCGTTCAGAGCGTGTGTGAGGAGTTCAAGTGAACGCCCAGTAGCTGTTTTTCCGATTGTGTATGTTCCGGGGTCAGATTCTCGTTTCTTCCGTGCTTTCTGGAGCTCGGAAGGTCGGACGCCCCAGAAGGGCTCCAAGTCTTTGTATATCTGGTCGTATTCGTCCGGCAGTTGGACGTTATTGTCAACAACATACTGCCACCTTCTCATGGGCGTCAAAATTAGCTCATGTTCGCAAAGATAGTAAACAAAGGAAGCACAGACCAGATATCGAACCCTTTGGGGGGCGATCGTTTGTATCGGCGTCTGTATTCAAAAACGGCCTCCGAGAGCGTAGTACTTTGATTTGCTAGCTTCTTTTCCCATTGCTCTTTGGCGCGATTGATCAAGTCGTATATGGGGTGCCGTCCGTCCGGGTTGACCTCCAAAAATCCGTCGGAGCGGTACAGGTGTGGTTGGAGTGGCACATGGTTATTTTCCAACAGTTCGTCCATCACCGAATATTGCACAGGTTGTTTCTCCTCGATCCGCACAATATCATCGACATGATGATAGGCTGGCCTGTAATGCTCCATAGGTGGCACGTTCCTGAATTCTGACCCCTCTTTGGAATTTCTGTGCGGAAAGTCGAAGCCAGTTAATACTAAGAAGACCGTGGTGCAAACCAGCAGTGAACCAATGATAAATCCATAGCGGTGCTCAATCAGCCGGCGGGGGTCGAGGAAGCGAGGCACAGAGCGAACGCGGTATTTTGACGGTGGCGAGATACCCCGGAATTGCTGAGATATCTTTCGTAGATTGGAGCGAGGGCGGGGACGAGAGGAAGCTCCTCCCAGCGGTAGCCCATCTGTAGTAGCCATACCGAGACAGCAGCAACCGTCGCGTGCGAGAAGGTGGTGGTGTCGAGCGTGAATATCTGTTAAGCGCTCGCCGCTCTCGGTAAACTCAAGGACGCCGAAAAGGTTCGAACGAGAAACGGGGGATCCTTGAGTTCGGTCTGCAGAGCCGTCCCCGGAAGATGTCGGCTAAGCCATTTCAAGCCTGCGAGTTGTTGGCCAATCCATCATGCATGTTCGTCTCAGTCAACTCGACGCTTCTCCTCCTTTCTACATGACAATACGGCCATCGCAGACTCCGACACGATCGCCGCCGACGTGTTCAAAGAATAACTTGGAAGGTCCAAGAATTTGACAAAAGGGACAGGATGCCAAGAGACAAGCACAAGTGGCTGTGGAGGATCTTCATGTTCAGGATCCAAATCTATCCAAATATCCTTGAAGATTAATATTCACCGCCATCTCGCAGGAAGTGGGCGCGTCCAAGGATTCCCTTGCTCCCTCAGTACCTCACTTGGTTATTAATGCCAAGGTGTCGCTGACGAGTTAAAGGAGCTGGCCGACTTGCGATCTGAGGCTGCTGTTCCCTCTCTCGAAGCTTTTTCTCTGTGCCCGTGCAAGGGACTCGTTGGATCTTGCTCGTTACCATCAACGCTATGGCACCTGGCGCGTCTCTGCAACGATCGATTCAAGAAGCGGAAGTAAGATGTCCTCGGGCCAATAATCCTCACAAGCCTTAATACTAGAACCCGTCTCTAGGCGGTTGCAAGCAAAGCTTCGTTGAAAGAGCTCGAACGGGACCTTGATGGGGCTTTTCAGCTCTACATCAAAGCCGCCAAATCTTTCCTTCATCTTGCCAGTCTTGCGCCTGACAGGCTGTCGCAAGAGCGATGCAAAGCTGCTGCAACCAGGGCACTCGAACGCGCTGAGAAGATCAAGGCTGTCAAGGGAAACTCTTTGAAGCCCATCGCGAAGGACCGATTTTCTCAAGGTGCGTAATGCTGGTGGCGATCTGCGTGCCTACTTGGGTATGATCCCAGGCCGTATCCAACAGAGGAGCAATCTTTTGTGCTGGAAAAGTCTTCTCGAATAAACACTCTCCGGTTTCCAATATGGTCATCTGACACATCGTCGCGCACAAGCGACGTATCGACATTATACATGTGAGGAGGTGTGAAAAGAAGCTTGAGGTTTATTTCTTATACGATCGAATAAAACAGGGACCCCGATGGCGATCTTGACCTTGCGCAAGCACAATTGGACGACCTTTCGGGCTGGAAGCGCCCGGCAGAGGTCTTGACGACCGTTCGCATGCTGTCTCCAGATTTACTTCCATTCGATATCATTCAACGTTCTGTTACAAATTGCTCGGTCATTGCCGCACTTTCAGTCTGTCTCGATCACCATCGAAAATTTCACTCCAAAGTACTTTTCCTTAGTATTCTGACCTGCTGTAGCGTCTGTTCTAAGCATCCTTCACTCAGCTCGCGCTATCCTCGCTGCACCCCCAAGATTCTGATGGGATGCCACAATTGTCTCCAAGCGGAAAGTATGCTGTCCGCATACTCTTCAACGGGACCTATCGTCAAGTATGTTGGTCTTGCTCGACCGATGTTTGAATATTCTAACGCCCACTTTCAGATCAGTGAGGATTTATCCTCCAAAATTTCAGCACTGTAACCATACTGACCAGCCGCATGCCACAGTCATTGACGATCGCCTACCAGTCTGCGCGAATGGAAGCCTAATATGTGCATCGTCTAGAGATAACGATACGCTGTGGCCATCTCTGATTGAGAAAGCCGTGAGTCTTCTTGCATGCACATTACTAGTCATTAGCTCTTCGCGCCTAACACGTACACTTGAAGTATATGAAGCTTATGGGCGGCTACGATTTCCCTGGATCGTACGTTTGTACTATAATTAGCGTGTGCTCTGTGATGATAACTTAAAATATCTCACTATACCCAGAAACTCGTCCATTGACATCCAGTCTGCATACTTCCTATTGTTTTAGTCGCTATTCTATCTGACGCCTTCCACAAAGCGCGCTAACCGGATGGATACCAGATCATATACACATGCACAGGTGAGCTGCACTAGCTACGCTCGCATTGTCATGCTCCTTAAACTCAAGTTTTGGTGTTACAAGCTCCGACTTTCAACGTGAGAAGATATGGAGGCGCGTGTGCGATGGGTTTTCTCGAGGTAGCTATGGCTTTACAAGGGTTACGTCCGCCAGCTATATCTAATCATCCGTTCTAAATATTGCATTGCAGGAGACTGCTTGGTTACTGTCGGAACAGGGAAGAGCGCCCCAGGCCAATTGATCCCGTTGCACAATTACGCCATCACTGGTGCGTGCGCCCCCCTTCGCGTATCTTTCCATCTTCCGCATCTCTCATTGCGTGATTAGATATCCGGGAAGTCGGAGACCGCCGTCTCATCCGCGTCATAGACCCCTGGCTCAGGACTTCAGACTCTAAAACGCTACCAGCTTCTAATGATATCACAGCGTTGCAAGAAGGTTTGGAGGAGCTCGCTCTTGGAATCAAAGACGGTAAGGATGCTGATTTTGCCATGTATAATCCCGCTCATTTCCTGTTCTGCCGATCTGTCCATGTTGGGCTGATGGGTTTTAGGTGTTATGGACTTGGAGTGGGATGATCTCTGCGAGGTGTTTGACGGGCTCTATCTGAATTGGAATCCCAAAGCATTCGCTCATCAGCGAGTATTTCATGGGTTAGTACCCTTTCTTATACATCCGCCTTTACTCTTATCCCAATCGCTTAACACGTATGAATCCTCTAGGACGTGGAAAGCACCAAAAGACGACAAGAGTGAGCCTAGCCAAGATTCTGGTTCACGCTGACACTAACCATGGCCTAACCATCTCAGTAACTACTGAGCATTTTAAGCTGAGTAACCCAAAAGCTCGCCCCGGAACTTCGGGTCTAGAAGGAGAGCTCTGGTGCCTGATAAGCCGACACGTCGTCGATAAACGTGATTCTGTCGACTACCTCGCGTTGCACGCTTTTGAAGAGGAGTACTCGGTGTCTAGGAGAGATGCACCTGCCCGCGTGGACTTGGAAAATATACCCCGGAGAGTATGTGGTGTAGTTGCTCATGTTTTACTAGAGTGGTACGCGTGCTGATGATGCCGTCGGTAGGGGTTCTATTCCAACAGCCCTCATGTGCTTGTCAGTCTTACCTCCTTCCTACACGATTATTTGCTGCTGATGATGTATTTTTGCCACCAACAGATGCGGTTCAAACCCGAATCTCCAGACAACTTTGTGACTGTGGTGGCTTCGCGGCACGGCGGGCGGGATGACCTGGCTTACACCCTCACGGTGTTATCGCCGATCGAAATTGAGCTCCAAGATCTGCCCCAGCAGCACCCCTACGTTAGGACGGTATGGGTCCTCTCATAATTCGCATCTCAACGATAGTGGTGTCGAGCGCCATGTCTTATTTACTTCTGATCCCGCGTGCTGCACCAGGTGGAAGGCTCCTTTACGCAGCGCACATCGGGCGGGAACCCAACGTATCCGACGTTCATGCATAATCCGCAGTATACAATCCGCCTCAAGCCAGCTGCTACTCGAGCAGCCGGGTCAAGGGCGCGACAGCCCCGTGTACAGTTCACAGCCGAGGGTAACACCGAGCTGCCCCTCCATCTGAAGCTCGTGTGGTCGAGCGGTCGGCGGGTAACGGAGTAGGTTCTCTTCTCGTTAGACTTTCTATCTCTATTGAGAAATTTTCATCATTCCCGCAGTATTATCGATGGAGACGTGATAGCTGATTCAGGCGCGTATAGCTATGGGGTCGCGCGAGGCTTTGGGACAATACAAGGTCAGGTGCAACGCAGGTCTCTCGAAGCAATAGCTCTAACGAAAACTCGCAGGATCCGGGCAGTATACGATCATCGTATCTTCGTTTGAACCAGGCCAGCTTGGGCCATTCACGTTGACCGTTGGGTGCGAGGAGGCGTTTGACATCGAACCGATACCAATGGAGGGCGCGGGGATGTACAGCAAGGCCTTCAAAGGCGCTTGGTACGTCACATCTAGACTATCCTTAATAGAGCGTGCTCAAGTGCTAGTGTGCATGATTTAGGGAGGGCACGAGTGCCGCAGGCTGCCCTTCTCTCGGCCAGTTCCACATGAATCCAATATACCAGATCTCTCTCGCGCGCACGACGCAGATTCAGTAAGTTACCCCCTCTCTTCTTCACATCGTCACTCATTGTAAGTGCTACCTTATCACCCAAACACCGATAGAATCCGCCTCCAGCTTGCAAATCGACACCCCTCGGTTTCGATAAACGTAACGCTCTTCTCCAAGAACGAGGGCGGCAATCTATCCACGCCGTCCTCCCTCCTGGGCCGCCAGCTCCTCACGAGCGGTCCCTATTCGGACATGGTCTCCGGAGTGATCACCTCTTTAGGTGTCCTAAGCAGTGGGGAATACCTCATTGTGCCTTCGACCTTTGATACGGGCGTCGAAGCCCCGTTCGTACTTACGGTTTATAGTACGGGTGTCGCTGTGGTGGGCAACAGAATCCCATGAATCGCATGTTTGATGGAAACCGGAGAGTTTTGTATGATATTCTGATTATGCATTTTTGTATAGACACGTAGTTTATGCAACCAGCACTAGGCGTGCGCTAGCAGAACGGAGAATGCGAAACGACATCTTGCGCGCGGTTCTTTCATATCTGCCAGAAGCCACCTGTGGCCTCAGCAGGCACTAAGTGGCGATTGAGCGGGGATATACTGAACGTGGAGCTTATCAAGCGACGGCAATATAAGGCGTTGCATTCACGTTCATGCATTCATGGTGAACAATCACCCTATCGCGGCTTCTTCACCCCCTCGCTTCTCTCAACCCGCTTTCAAGTTTCAAGGCCACCGCTCTCCAGTCACCCTTCCAACTCTTAATCGAAAGTCTGATCGCCGGGAGCTGCTTCGATCTGGGGCTTAGAACCTCGACCCTAGTCGCAAGGCCTGTCCGTGTTTATTCGTACCCAGATCGAGCCGTCAGTCTGTCCAAGGTAAATAATAGGAACCAGAGAAAAGGACCGTTTAGCAGGTCAAGATAAGCTTCTTTCCATAGCTATTTTCTAAGACATAGCGGCAGTCGCTAATGAATTTGAAGACTCGCCCTTTGGTGTGATCGGGAGCGGCGGGCCTCCTAGACCAACGACGTGCTCCGCCTGTGAAATAGCTAATGGTCAATGCGTAGGTGGTAGGTTCGCTTGTAATGTCGAAGGTTGGCGAGATATCTATATCAAATGCCAGTTGCCAAGGTGCCCCCATCCTATGAACCAAACATGCAACAGAGTGTGCGGGACAAGCATTGCGTTATTGCAGGAATGGCGGGGTTCAGATGGTGCTGGAGGGTACCCGAGATGTATGGGGAAGATATGAAGCCCATATCTTTACCTTCGGCTTTCAGCAAACTTTTCTTAAGCTTTGGGCGGTGGAAAGGGATCGATATTGATTGGCGGTTATCGCGCGGGATTCAAGATTGTTGCTTGGCGCGGTGCAAACACGAAGCAAGTGCGAGAACCAAGCCGTGTCCGCAGTGGGTGCCTTTATATGACCAAATATCACTTTTGAGAAAAATAAAAGCAGAGAACATGGTTGTTGGCGTCGCCATCAGCAAGCGCCATCGGCGCCTATTTGGACGCTTACATAATACTCGAGGGGCGGGAATTATTTGGCTCCCTGTTATACATCTTGGAACTCCGCGGCAACACTAGTGACTCGGATACTCGTCTCAGAAGAAAACGTTCTACGCGCGCCGTGCGTCTACAGGCGATCAACGTTAAGCAAATACGCATTCGTTGATTTGAAGGCTGGCGAAATATACGGCTGAGACTGGCAATACTGTAAGTGGAGAACATTCAATTTCCTTACCGAATGATTTAAAACTCAAAAGCCGTGGGCAGATCCGTCCTTGCTCAGACTTGCACCAACCGCCATACTCAATGTTCAGTTCTGAAGCTCAGCTTGCAGAATAAAATATCAAGTCCACAAGTCCACTGTCTCCATCATGTCTTCGAAGCTTATTACAAAGGTAGAATCGGAGCCAGGCATCGGAGGCTCTTACTTGGAAACCTCTGAAACAGCCCTACAGCACGATGTGCAAAGAGGAAAAGAGCAGGAGGACGCGTGCTGGGAGTCGCCCGCCCCTTTTAATACTCTGACAGCATCGAAAATTCCCTTGACGGCGTTCGAGGTTATTTCAGAATCCTTATCTCCCGGCGCCTTCGCTACCTCGTTGCAGCATCAAGGGGAATCCGTCAAGGCAGCGCAAGCCGCTGTGCGCCAACACGCCATTGGGATCTTTGGCTCATCAGAAGTGTTTCACGACTGTCCAGTCGAGCTACGGCCCGACAGGCAAAGCTCTGTATTACCGAGCTCTAGTTCCAGGATCCACGCCATACTCCCAGGCGATGGCCCCGCACCGAAGATGGAGCAGCAAGAACATAGGCATTCACTCATCAAGACAATCGGGAGGGATTTGTTTAGCACAACGGGGCCGCGTCAGTTGATCAAATGCGTAGCCCATGCCATTATTGGTGTGTGGTAGCATTTTCTCTGTTGAGTAGCAGTTTCTCAGCAGCCATCTGGCGTTCTCTAGGTCACCACAGTCTATTCGAAGGTGGTTGGCTACACCGTGATGTGAGCATATGCAACATATTATTTATTCCTTCAGGGCTTCGCGGCGCAAATTCGGAGTACGCTGCTCTAGTCTTTTCTTTATAAGTATCTTATAATCGTTGACAGCAAGTTCTATTGTAAATTTCCTTGGACCAGCGGTATGGAGCGCATCGGTATGCTTATTGACCACGGTCACGCTATAAAGTGGAGGGATCTCAGTGGAGAAGCCGGATTACAACGAATGGTAAATTGTAATTTGCCTCCTATGCTGCAGCTCACCAATTTCAGCAGGGAACGATACCGTTTATGTCGTCGCGCCTATTGAAAGCTTGGGAATCTGAGGAAACCGTTATTCACCACCCGCTTGATGATTTGGAATCATTCCTCTGGGTAACCATGTGGGTCGTTGCTTTCCACGACACAAACAAGGCTACGTATAAGGAATGGCGAGACGCTTTCACTGCGCCCCGCGATTTGCTTCGTCATGTGCGATCTGGGGTTGTCCGGGAACACAGCTATGACGAGTCGAAGACCCCCAGACAGCGGGCGTTTTTCAGACTGATGGGCAACATTCTCACGGAGCTGGAGAACCAGGGCCGCTCGTCGTTTTTCGCAACAACTCTTGCATCACCTCTCCAAGCTTCTCAGCTCAAGCAATACAAGGACGTGGCGATACTGTGCTATCATAAAATTGTTGACATGCTCATCGAGGCCGACCAACTTGTACCTGAAAGTTGGGCTGAAATGTAGACGCAGTTGTGGAACCGGTTGAAGGGCACGAGCTTGTATCTTTTCTCTTTCTCTTTCGGGCCGCCTAAGCATGTATTATGCACTCATGTTCTTTGCACACTCCACCGCACCAAGCTGCATGTTCGATCTCGGCTTTTCAGAACGCCGGACCCGCACGCGTATGTATGTACTTGACAAATGCCAGCAAGCAGGAAGTCGGTGATGGGGCGGGCGAGATAAGCCTTCTTGGTGAATAGGCTGCCGGGTTGACCGCTCGAGGCGAGTACTTCGTGGTGTCTACGTCGGGGTTGGGTGATGTTGAGTCGCCACAGGCACCATGTCCCGGGGTCCCGCTTTTGGTCTCGCGGACGTTCACAAACATGTACGGGGGTTGAACTCATCCATTATTCCTTCCTTCATCCACACCTGGACCATGGTTCCGATTGCAGAGTGTCGCCATGCGAAGACACAGTCCGAACCCCCTCGAGTTCGAGTCAGCACCGGAGTTTCTGCGCAAGGAGCAGCCTCTTCCCGTCAGGAAAAATTGAAGTCTCAGTTTGATCAAGAGCTCAGCAGTGCTTGCTGGGAGTCGCTGAAGCTCGTGGAGAGGCTGGCACCATCGGTAATCGGCCTTGCGGCGCTGAACACCGTCTACAGTTCAATATCTGAGCCGCTCAATATATTGAGGCGGCAAAAAGGCCAGGAGCCGAAACACTATGAACCTCTAGTCGCCCTGCTGAATTCCACGCTCGATGCACTCCTCAAATACCACTCTCCCAGCAATTATCACTACAAGCTTTGCTTTTACGTTTATAAGCGGAAGATGGTGGAAGGAGTTGATGGCCCCGCGCCCCTCAAAGCCCATGTTCTTGGCCTTCATACTGGGGACGCAGAACCAGATCAGACTCACCTTGAGTCCCGAGTGCTCTGGTTCAATGCCAAAATTCCAGTTGGAGTGAAGGAGGATTCTGTCGATCTACTCGCGCACTGCGCCACGTACGTCAAAGCCCAATTCGCCAGTGACAAATCACTTTACTTTGTCCCGGTAATTGCCTATCGTCAAACCTCCAAAATGCTCCGGCTGTGCATATTCGACAGGGTAGGTGCGATATGTGCTCCCGAGTTCGACATGCGGGAGCCACCGCATCAGCATCTATATATTCAAGCGATTTCGGCCTTGCTTTCTTGGAAAACTCCGAAGGAAGCAGGCTATGACACGTCTAGATCCAACTATACCTTTTCTCTTCCAAAACCGTACGGTCAGTATCGAATCACTGAAGCCATCTGCGAGCGGAATTGCTTGCGCGGTCGAGCCACGCGCGTCTACGTACTGACTCCAGAAGACGCCGGAGCTACCACTCCTACTCAATCCTCAGCACTCCGTCTCTTGCTGTTGCCACTCCGACCGCGGTCCCCCAAGTCCGAGCAAGCTCTTCCTCCAGCTGCTCAACGTCTGATACATACTACACACCCGCACGATAATCCGCCAGCCCTCTCACACGGAAACTTCTTGAACCAGCAGCGCAGGCTGGGGGGTGGCCATGCCGGTGATATAGATGGAGATGTCAATGGGATGGGCAGCACGGGTGGTGATCAGCCAACGGTTGGAGACGATAAATGCACCCTGTTCGAACCCGATTCAAACTGGAGGCCACCCAAGACTATGGTTCTGAAGGATTCGTATTGTATGGCTGGCCAACCAGACGAAGCCGCAGTATTCGCCAGCGCACGCAGCAATTTTGGCCTACCGAAGGTGCTTGCCGGCTATCCAGTCGAGCTGAAGCTTGGCGAACACCTTGCATCGAACTCCACTTCAAGAATCCGGCCCCCAGATGCCACACCTATTCAGTTAAACAATCGCTCCGCATCGGAGACGGGGCAACAAGAACATAGACGTCTACTCATTGAAACAGTCGGGAGTGACTTGACTTGGTGTCGCGACGCTCGAAATATAGCTTGTTTGGAAATGAGGGGCGCGGGAGAGAAGTAATTACAAGGAGAGTGAGTAGGAGCGAGGGGCAAGGGAAGAGGAATGGATGACCCCACGCAGGCCACGAGAGTGGGGGCAGCCAAAATACTGGGAGGCCACGAGGACGCGCCGGGTGGGCGGGACTGTGGTCGGACCTGCGCAGGCTGGGTGGGTGGAAAAACAAGTGAGCGAGCGTGGACAGTCTTGCGGCGAGCGAAGACTTGGTGTAGGTGATGATAATGGTAGGAGAGAAAAATTATTTACACACGGCGCCTTAAAGGGCGGAAGTTTTCCTCGCATAGCTACCAAGTAAAAGCACTCGGCCTTCGGCCAAGTGCTCCATTTCAATACAACAGGGCCCCGCCAGCTGATCAGATGTGTAGCCCATGCAATTTTCGGCGAGTTGCAATAGCTATTATATCAAGTTCCAACATCTCATCTACCCTCTCACCTCTTTTAGGTTACCACAGCTTGTTCGAAAGTTGGCTTCATCGCGAAGTTTGCACAGTGCAGCTTTTTTCCAAGATTGCAAATAACTCGGCCACATCTCGAAAATCCATGATCTTTGATGATCCTATGTATTTTGGCCTTCCAGTTCACCTCGTGTAATAAAAATCATAGAAACCTCGAAATTTTACGATGAGGACCGGGAAGTGCAAATTTTCTGCGGCTGTGCTTAGGGAGCACAGCCGCAGGATCGACCATGTTTGCTTCCCAAGAAAACTGGCCCAATTCGGAACCAATTCCCTTGCACAGCCGCAGTTTGCGCGACCCCCCGGGCCCCGACACGGATTAATTCGCGACATCGAACGCATACCACAAGCTTAAGCGGGGGCATTTTGAGTACACCAGCATAAAGGTGAGGCACCGGTGAGGCGCTGGGCAAATCTTGCCCCTTTTGCACAAGAATTGGAGGGGGAAATGCGCGGCCAAACAATGAGTGCAAAAAGTTGCGCTTCCGACTTGGCAGGCCTCCTGACGCCGCCGGGGTAATCCCCGAAGCGAAAAACGATGCAAGGGCGGCCTGGCTCGAGGTATACCTGGGGCGCTACCAAGTACTGACCAGAGTCTAGTATGGTAAGGATCGCCAAGCAGGTCTTCTCGCAGGCGACCAATATGCAGGTTCGCCGCTCAAGCGCTCAAACCTCAGCGCCGATAAGGCTGACATACGCATCTCAAAGCCTGCACGGACTTTCCCCATGGCTCAAGAGCCGGCACTAAGGCTATGTAACCTGCTGAAGCACTGACATGCCGTGCCCATGCATTCAAGAAACCTATCGCGAGTAGCCATCCATATTGTATGCGCAACTCCCGCGCACGCTGTCATTTTTTCTTCGGTAGAATTCTTGATGAGGACCCGGCCGTCTAGTTGGTGCTTCCAACACTCTTTTGTGGACATGCGGCGCACCATGCCACGGCACAATATCGATGCTGTGATTGTCCTCGTCGCTCGATATTAACATTCATCACGGTTGGTACTGACCGCCTGGAATGGTTGCTTCATCTAATTCCACGAAAAAGGAAATGGGGCACAAGCGCTTACATGGTCAATTAACACAGACATTGACCGAAAAGACTTGGAGGAAGATGCCCGCGCCGCCACAGGGGGCTCTCTCGGGCAGCCGGAGAGCGCGAAAAGGGGCTCGAAAATGTATCTCGTCTAATGTGACTTCATGTTTTTCCGCAGTCATAACAGATGCTCTGGCCTCCACTTCGCATCGCTTTCTAGCTTATGGTATTTAAGGAGCCTTACTTTCATGGAGTTGAGGCTCATCCTCTCCTAGCCATCTCCTCATCGTACGGTTACCACTGAGAGACACTGTGAGTATTCGCTTCTGCCCTCTAGAAAGACATTTAGCTCACGCTGTTGCGCAAGATTCATGTCAAGTTCCGAACAGAGCACACAGACTTCGGGCGGTGGTAACTTTGACCGCTCTTCCACTATAACCATCATCAACCAGCTGCCTAGCGCTAGTCTAGAGCGCACCTATTATGACGATATCCATGGTGGTTGGGATAAAACTCCTGCTCCTTTCATACCACCCTCTAAAAGTGACATGTTTAAGCTTGCAGACCACATCGGTACGAGTCTCACTTCACATACCCCCCCTCCCGGACTTGCTAATGTTTGCTGTTCGTCAGCTGCCCCTTCCAGGTCCAGCTGGGTCGGAAGGGATTGTCAAATACGCCGGCGGAGGATCGGAGCGTACCATATCATTTGCGTGCCCTACTACTGCGGACAGTTGGGTCAACCTGGATCCCCCTGGCAGTGGTAGTGTGGGCCCTTTTGATAAGAATGGCCCTTTGATTGGTATTCACCCATTAACATTCTAATTGGCCACTGCAGACTCATTATAATGTTCACACGACAGCAACGGTTTACATCTCCAAGTGATACAAGAGTCCTAGGCAGCCAATGCGTGTTTGTTGTTTATAAGCGATCTGACGCTGTAGGGCTATTAGCGGAGGGAATGGTGACAGCAGCGAAGAACGGGTGATTAAATGAAATTATATACTTGAAACTCGTGATGGTAAAGCTCGTAACTCCAATGTTTAAGGCATCAGGAAAACGGCCTCAGTCAGGTGGATAATGGCAAAGGACATACATGGATGTGTTTCCAGGCCCTAAAATACTTTAATCGCTCAAAAAGCCACCCAGCAACTTATTACCTACCTCTTTCCTCCAACATCAACGCGTGACTCGAATTCTCAAAAGTCACCCACTTCGCCTTTGGTATCTTCCAAAAGAAGTCCTGGGCCAAGCCATCTTGTCTGTTGATCACTAAAGGCGGAGCCCATATGTGGTGGAGCTGGTCAATTATATCCCACTCTCCCCTTTGGGCCTATATCGGCGAGAATTTGAGTAAAATGTAAGGAGCGAATGGGGGAGGGAGGGGGATATTACACTGCACAAGTTGGTGCCATCTTTCACATACTGCCCGATCGAGTGTGTTCACGAGCTTGTCGATAAAGAGGTCGATGTTCCAGAATAACAGGGGCTTTTTGGAGAGATGAGTTGAGTGCGTATTGCCGATCTGGTTGTAGAAGATGACAGTGTATAATGACTTGATGAGGTTGACGATAGGGATGAGGTAGTCGTGTGCATCACGAAAAGTCCTGTCCGATTGCAGTGCTTGTCAGACCCCGGAACGGCTAGCCGTGATTTCAAAAACCTACAACCGCTCATGATTGGCTATAATGATTACAGCTCAATTGAAAAGCGGACCAGGCCGGTGGGGACATCTAATCAATTACACGATGGGTGCATACTTGCCGGATGCCCACAATATATCAGTGTTTGATCATCGCTGTAAGACTTCAGTTGCGCAGGCTGTGACCTCATCTTACATCAGGAAAACCCTAGATAACTTAAAATTTGCTTAAAATTTATCTCCTTCCCCATGCCACACTGAGCTATTTCTAGGAAAATCTGTGTGCATATTCTGAAAGTCCACCGTTGATTACCCCTATGGGCATAAAAACTCAAAAATCCCCCAGGTCATTGAGGAATACTTAGGAAGGGGCTCAATGAGGACAGGCAGCTTGGGCTGCAAAAAAAATACTGTGGTCATCGGGTTATTTCAAGTACTATTTTCAAGGAGCTTGAGGCCACTAAGCTTGCATGATGTATCGCACTACATGGTAATTTGACTTGGTGGAGTAAAGGCGACGGCTTTGAATAGCATAGCCACCCTGGCCACATCGGACTGTCACACTATGTCACACTTTTCAGACGTGTTGGCACCGAGCGAAGCCTATCCGAAGGCTATCTTACGATACCGAGTCTTCATTGTACCATATACCACCCATTTGAACACCTCAGATGAGCACACTCCGAGGCCACATTTTACAGTGTTATTGCTGCTATACCTCACCTGGTGACGCCAAATGTGCGTCAACCGTGCCAAACTGCCCGTTGAGATGACTAGTGGTCCGCGTCTCGTGCTAATCGTTGACAACGCCGACTCCAGCTTTCAAACACTGATCTCAGCGCTCCGATAGCTACAAGATTCCGAGGGAGGCGCTATTATCGAACAAACTACCACGCTCAGAATGTCCCAAAAGTTACTGTGACTCCTGGATCAGTTTATCAGAATCATCACCAGCACTCAAAATGATCAAAACACAGACATATCTCCTCGTGATCTTGCGTATGGGCGCAGCATTCATATAATGATCTCAAAGGGTTCTGATCAAGTGCCGGTTTCTAAGGACGATTGGTAGCCTCGAGCACGAAGCAGAGCACCTGGATATGATCACCACGTATTTTGTCTGTAAAGTAGCACAGGTGCGGAAACGACGCAACGAGCTGGTACCTATCAATCCCACTCTCCCCAACGAAATTCTCTCTTATATCTTCCAAACGGGGGCTCGCGAAGACTTTAGTGATAAAGATCCATTCCCCTTTCTCGCTGTCACGGTTTCGCACGTCTGCCACTTGTCGGCGCAGTGTGGCCCTTGCTACCCCCACCCTCTGGCCTTTGTTCTCTCACAAGACCCCTGTCGAATTTACGATTCGGGCTCAAAACACCCCGTTCGACCTCTTAATCAACCCTCACAAATTCTCCCTCGCCAGTCTGTCCAATATGGCGGCGACAATGTTCCCGCGCGCAGGCAGCATCCGAATTATGGTACTGCCCCATCAAGAGAGATTCGTTATGTCATGGCTGGGAGATGTTCCGGCCCCCCGCCTTTCGAGGCTCTCCATCGGTTCTCTCTCCAGGCAAGAAAGCTATCGTGGGGAGGTGGAACAACCATGGTACTTGCTATCACCCCACCCATTCACTGGCCAGCCCCCCTCGCTTCGCGAAGTTTTTATTCGAGACGGAGCTATCCCTTGGGATACGCCCTTGTTATCGGGTCCGCAGGTGTTGCGACTCGAAAATATCAATGCGGATCTCCATATAAATATGGCCACCTTCATCTCTATTTTGCAATCCTGCCCGAAAATCGAAGTACTCTCCCTCGACAGCGCGGGCCCTGTGTTTGACTCGTCCGATCTGATGATGCGCACCGTATCACTCCCCGCAGTTCGTTCTTTCTCATGGACGAACGGGATGCCCGAGCCGCCATTCCAATTGCTGAATTACATTGGCATGCCTAGGACCGCCACGATCGTCATATTCACTCCTTTCCAAAGCCAGTGGATAAGGGGCCGAACCGATGGGAGCTTCTCTGGAGACTCTGGCACAGTACTAGAGGTCGCGCTATCCCAATGTCAAACACTGGAACTGGACTACTCCGTCGACCGCTCTCCCTAAGCCCGCACGCTCGATTGCATCCTGCATGAACCCGAAACGAAGACCATCAAGCTCTTGCTGGCGCACGTCAGTGGTGGCTCCCAGAAGGTAATGTACTGCTTATCTCCCCTGAGCTCCGCGGTGCAAATCCGGAGTACGTCGCTCTAGTCTATTCTCCACAAGTATCTGATAATTGTTGACGGCTTCCGCCGTAGATTTCCTTGGACCGGCGGCGCGGAGTGCATTGGTATGCGTATTGACTGCGACCACGCCATACGGTGGAGGGACCTTGCTCGAGAACCCCGGTCAAAACGAACCGTAACTATGATTTTACTGCGTCTACCTATGCTGCAGCTCACCGATCTCTGCAGGGAACGATACCGTTCATGTCGTCGCACCTGCTGAAAGCTTGGGGGTCTGAGAAAATCGCCATCCACCACCCGCTTGATCTGGAGTCATTCCTCTGGGTAGTCATGTGGGTCGTTGCTTTCCACGACACAAACAAGGCTGCATATAAGGAATGGCGAGGCGTTCCCACTGCGCCCCGCAATTTGGCCCGCCTTGCGCGATCTGAGTTTGTTCAGGATCTGAGGTATGCGAAGTCGAAGACCCCCAGACAGGCGGCGTTTTTCAGATTGATGTCCGACATCCTTACGGAGCTGGAGAGCCGGCGCGACTCGCTATTTTTCGCGGAAGCTCTTGCGTCGCCTCTCCAAACTTCTCAGCTCGAGCAGTACAAGGACATGGCGACACCAAGCTACCACAAAATTGTTAGCATGCTCATCGAAGCCGATGAATCCGAATGCGTACCTGACCTCTCTTTCTCTTTCGAACCGCTCAAGTTTCTGAAAGCATGCACGATGCACGCATATTGCTGCGGACTTTCTACGCAATCAAATCCGACTAGTCACTTACATTCCAAACTCTTGCGATCATAAGAGCGCAAAGTGGAAGCTATAGGTCATTGATGCATACATAGTGCCTCTCCCGGAGCCGGCGGCTTCGGGTGTGCCTTTCCATGATCTGAGCTTATGACAACTACTGGAGGCCTCAACGCGCGCGCATCTAGTAGTAGTAGAGAGTGGAGGAGGTCTATATTGGGGTAAACGTTATCGAGCGACTATGGAGACATTAAGATGTAGGGAGGACAATAAGATCTATCAAGTAAAAAGGCATTGCATTCACTTCATGCGTCCATGCTTCACCCTACCACAACTTCGTCCTTCACACTCAGTTCTATCAACTCATCTTGTTCCCGTTTTTCCTGCTCCGCGTTCTCCAATCGCCCCTTCAGCGCCGACTCGAGGAAGGTCTGGTCGCCGGTGGCCGCTTCGAGCTGGGCAGCCATCAGCGCTCGGAACCGCGACCCTTCTCGCGAGGCCTATCCGCGTTGCGTGCCGCGTGTCAGTGTTCCAGTGTGAATAGCGGGGCCAAAGAAGGGGGTGCATGATCACTTACCAAGTCACGATAAGCGCCTTCCTCGACAATCTTTCCATCTGAGAAATACCACGAGCGTTAATGAAGATCCAGGGTGTGAAGATGCCCTGCGGTGTGGGTTCAGAGAGCCGCGCACCTTCTAGAACGACCACGCGCTCCGCCCGCGCAATAGTCGACAGTCGATGCGCAACGATCAAGCTGGTAGTATGCCTTGCCTGGAGGATCTTATCGATGGCGTCATTCACCTTATGCTCGCTCGCCGCGTCCAGTGCTATCACAGAGGGAAGAAGTGAAAAAGAGGGGTCAATGTGACTTCACCATGAGGTACTTGATAGAAGGAATAGAAGGAATAGGGAACGCACCCGAGGTCGCCTCGTCTAAACAGAGGAAAGCGGGTTTCTTCAGCAACGCACGCGCGATGGCTATCCTTTGTCTGCGCAAGCGAGCAGATGTAACGAAATGAGCTAGGAGCGCTAGAATTCTTTCCACGAGGAGACGGCATACCTTTGCCCTCCACTCAGACTCAGCCGGCCAACTTGTGACAGCAACGCCAGCATTCACAAAAGCGCCCGTAAGACAGATGTGTCGATGTGAGCAAAGGCAAGGGGGATGTGACGTACTTTGGGTGTCGAAACCATTCGGCATGTCCCAGATAAACTCGCAGTTGGCCTGCCGGGCGGCATGCTCGATATCCGCTCTTGAGACTTCCGGAGTGCCGTACGCAATATTTGTTGCGATCGTCCCAGAGAATAGCACGGGATCCTGAGGAACGATGCCGATGCGCGAGCGCCATGACGCAACGTCGAACTCACGAATATCTGCATTCATATTGGGTTCCGTCAGTCGCGCTCTCACTCCTTCCCATTTTTTGACCTATTGGAGTGGGAAGCAAGGACAGACACCAACCTTGGCCATCAAGCGTGATTTTTCCGCGAACAGGATCATAAAACCTCAAAAGCAGATTGTGCACGCTGCTCTTTCCGCTCCCACTTTTCCCTCTACGAAATCACAATCGCCAGTCCCAATCAAAGTTCAAGCCTTATCATCAAACCAGCATATTTAAAATTGACGTGACTCACACGATGGCCGTGCTTCCGCCTTCTTTCAGCGTGAGGTTAAACCCATTTAACACATCGACGTTCTTCCGGCTTGGGTAGTGGAACGATACGTCCTCAAATCGGATTAGACCAGACTTCTTGGGGACTGCAATCCCGGTATTCGTAGGGATGATAGGCTCCCTCGAGAACAGGTCAAAGATTCTGGTAGAGGCGCCAACTGCTTTCATCATCGAGCTCTGTTGAGTGGAGTGGTTAGGCTTGACACAACCGTCGCAAAAGGTGATACGCACGAAGAAAGATCTTTGGAAGTGAAGTGTCAATACGACTTCCTCATGCGCGACAGAAAAGTGGCAAGACTTACGATAGCATCCCGAGCGCGCTGCCAACATACGCCGTATACAGCAGTAAACTGGTCAAGTCGCCAACAGATATCTCTCCTCGCGACACCAAAGTCCCACCTGCAAACAATGGGTGCGGAGTAAATAGTCAGCAACACTCTGGTAACAGTGGGCATGACGCACCATATCCGAGCAATGTTAAAATGGTCAAATTTCCCGCCCAGCCGGTCGCGCCAAAGAAAATTCCACTCGCCCATGCTTCTTTCTTCGCGAGATCCAGTACGTCCCTCACCCGCGTTTCGAAGCGCCGTTCTTCGAATGGTGCGGCGTTGAATGCTTGTACCGTGCGTAATGCGGTGAGAGACTCCTGCGCGGTGCTAGTCATGCGCCCGAGGGCTTCTTGTGTCCGGTTGGAAAGCTTCTTGAGGTAGCGGCCATAAAGGAACTGAATCAGGCGCAAGACGTCGTTGGGGTGTATAAATTTTGATGTGCGAGGTAGAACTAGAGGTGAATTGACTTACGGCGCCCAGAGAAATGGGAGGAACCACAGAAAGCATGAGAAGAGTAAGTGTTGGCGAGAGGTAGAACATTAGTCCTACTTGTGAATGGTGCACGTATTTGAGCTTCATGCACAGAGCCAAGCTTGCAATATTCATATATACTTACAGCCCACGGATGACGTTACGATTGCGCTAAGTATTGCAAGGATGGGAAATCAGCAAAGTAGCACATTTATAATAGGTATCATCAGGACGAACCGCAGGCCGTCACTGAGGTTGTTTGTGACGCTAGTAAGACATAGTCAATTATGCGCCGATCATTGGTTCAGATATGCGACCTTTATGCAACTTACGACTCGCCAACGATACTGGCATCCATACTCAAACGACTGAGGACGTCACCCTCGCCCTTCTCCCTTTCCACGTACTCGACCTCTTGTCGCAGTGCGCTGGCATAAGTTTGTTCTCGTAATCTCGCAACAATGCGTTGGCCAGATGTCCGGAAGAGTAGAACGCGTCCAAAATTTGCCAGAGCACCGACTGTGAATACGGAGAGGAGGCCGAATAGCGCTGTTTGGGGTGGAAGAGAGAGAATAGATTGCTAGGCGGTGAATACGAGGTGAGGCTCAAGAGATAGGGACATCGGGGACCGTTAGGACGACTCACAGGATCAGAAGAAGTAAAATAATCAATAAGTTTGCCGATAGTAAATGGAACAGACATTGAAACCGAAGACGAAATAAATAACTGGCGGCATAATGATTTAGTTAATATGGCCTCCAAAGTGTTAAGATAATAATTGCGAAATACGTACTAGTCCAACAGCAGCCATTATAGGCTTTCGCTCGGGCTTCGCAAGAGCAATAATTTTACGTATATTTGTTGAGCTATCCTTGGGCGGGACCAGAGAGGGGGGTAGTATTCGACCCAGAATACCAGCTGGGGGTGGAGTGGGGGGTTTCGGCGGCGGATTTGAGTCAAAGGAGAAGTATCTCTTGGACCCATCGAGCGCCAGACGCGGTGCGAATTGCAGCCCAGTGCATCGAATAGTCCCAGACGGCAGGGAGCAGCGCAGCGAAACTCTGGCGGGCGACGCGGCTCCCGACCTGAGCGCCACTCTCAGCGTGGCTGTCGCGAACATCGTTGAGCAGAGCAAACCCCTCGCCCAGCTTAAAAAGTCGCGAGATATCCCAGCAGATTTTGAGCTCGCAGGCCGGAATTTTAGTCAGGACTCAGGCAAGCGCGACGTCACCCGGCACGGCTAACATTTGCATCCGCGCTGCTGGACCGGCCACAGATCTGTGGCCAGGGCTAGCTGCGCCCGCCGCGTTGCAGACAGCCAAGAGCACAAGCGACTTGGAGCAGCCGTTTAAGCAGCAGCCGTCATCGTTTTTTCTCATCCCTAACCACCACCTTGCTCTCAGCCTGAGCCATGGATTTTTGTGCGTATCGCTATATGTTTTTTGTGAGCTGGATACGTAAACTGACTTATGGCGCTCCGACAGTCTGTCTCCCCCTAATCTGTACGCTGCGGGCGATTTCCTTTCCTTGATCCTCGGTTTTAATCACCATCATTTCCCCTGCTATTCAGTTGGATGCTCTGATCAACTGTCGCCCGACAACGATGGATCGGGTAGTAGGGTGCGCACAATCAACTCGCCCAAACATCTAATTAAGATACTCACACCGCCTTTACTCCAGCTTTGCCCACGATGCAATAACGGTGCGTCGTAATATCTCCCATGGTCTTGCGCGAGTTCCTAATATGTACTCGCACACGTAGCTGCCGTATTTGCTGCCAAGAAGAAAATGATGTTCGAACTGTGCGTCCCAGTCCATCTTAGGTAGCCCTTTTTGAATGGTCCAAACTTACTCACGTGGGACACATTCTAGCTGCTGCGTTCCCCTCGTCCCCATGTCCTCCTCGCGCGTCTGGCACTGCGGCATCTGTAACTGGGAAACGAAGCAAGGCGACGGCTTCGAGCCAGCGATGCCAGGATACGGCGGCGGCGGTCCCCAGTGGCAGCAACCCCAGTGGCAGCCAAACCCCTCGCCCCAAGGCTACCCTCCCCAACCTTCCGCAGCGCCACAGCAGAGCTATGGATACGGTCCTCAGAAGTAGGAGGCGTGCTTGTGACTTCATTCTTAGGAGCGGGATCATCATCTCTCGGATTCCCTCCATGCATAAACTTGTCAATTTCCTGTATTATCTTGCTGTATACGATTAGTACATAGGGTATCCTAACCTAACCTCCTTCTCATAAATATCATTACTTGTCATGTCCGCGTACCATATCGCCTCACAGTCTCCGCAATCTCCTGAACGTCTGAACTCTGGGCGCTTGAAACAGCACCGAAATCCCCATACCCACAACGAATCCCGCAAGACAAGCCAGGGCAAGAATCAGACCATCCGTCCATACCAACGTGTGTTCCGGGCGATAATACAGCGCCGGCAGGCTGCTATCACTCGGGATATCGAGCGCAGGAAGCAACGTCGACAGATTCGCAGGATTCGGCACGTCCCTGCGCTGGGCGAATTCCGCGAGCGCCGTGTGAGGGTCCGTGAGTCCGAGCAGCCCGACAGTGGGCGACATGGTAGAGTTGTGACCATAGTGCGCCAGATATACGTTCTATAGGTCCCAAGTAAGCATGTCAATCACGACGTTCAGGAAAGACAGGTGTGATAGTAGTTCACGCACCCGCAGAAAGGTATCCCCAAACAACCAATCCCCACTCGAAACATCTTCGTTCACCTGCACGCCGCCCAGACACCGCCCCGTCCGCCTCCCCCCGTTGCCTTCATCCCAGCTCACATCCAAAGGATGCATCCAGTACACAGGCGAGCCCCCACCCACTCCTTCCCCCGGCCCAAACCCGACCCCAAGCCACACAACCTCGACACAGTCAACCCTCCACTGCCCATCCTCGCGCTTTGCACTCGGCACCTGTGCATAAACATTCGCCACATCCCGCTCTGGACCCAACATCAGTGTGGTCCCCGTGTCGAACACCGCAAGCGGCCGGTGCTGCGGCGAGGAGGATACGCGGGATGCCGAGAGCTCGATCAGGTGCGAGTTGACCGTGATGAACCTCAGCGGAATCTTCCAAAAGTCGTATGTCTTGCCGTCGTTGGCGTGAACGGGGACGAGGTGCAAGGCGGTGTCGTTCTGAACGACCTCTTCGTCCAATTGGCCTGTGAATGGCGAATATTACGCGACCCCGGGATATCAAAGGTCATTGAAAGGTCGCGCGATTAGACGAGCCTAGACTGTTCCACATACCAAACGTGAGTGATGACTCCCCAGTTCCCTCCCTCATCAGCCTCAGCCCAAAAACTCTCCTCCGCGCTTCCAGCCCACTAAAAATATTCTCGGTAACAGTAGCACCTCCCCCAGCAAATGAAGGTATCGCCGCCGAGTTCGGAAGTGCCAGCCCAAGCACTCCACTGGCAGAGGTATCCGGCAAATTCAAATTTGCCACGTTGTTGACCAAGGCTGCGATGGGTCATTGGAGTTCGTAGTTTATGTAAAGAAGTTCCGATGTACGAGTCCAGTAGCCATGTTGAGACCAGACACGAAGCGGCAGAAATGGGAGCGCACTAACCGAATACTTGGGAGGTGATTTGAAACGGCCCGAATGTCACCGTCTCGTATGCAATCGTACCGGAAGTCGACCCAGAGATGTATCGGAGCGTGAAAGGCGTGGTCTATACAGTGAGCCTATCATCAGCGCTAGCTCAGTCGAAATACTACCGAGGGGTCTAGACATACCGTAAGGCGAAGGGTAGGCGAGTTCAAATACAAATGCACGCCTTTGCAGTCCGAGGCAATGCATGCCGAAGACGCTACCCACTGTGAAATGGCGGACCATGCATGTCCAATATGGTTAGAGACAGATTATCAAGAGCGGATAAATCAGGACTTGCCAGATCCGACGAGCCCGTGTCAACAATCACGAAAAAGTTCTGTCCGCCGATGCTAAATACGTGGGTCCATCATTATTCATCATCAGCGACCGAGTTCCGAATCGCGAGCTTTCAACAGGGCATACCCGATCGGGGCAATATAATCACTGCAGGTGGAGTCGAGTTAGAGATACCAAATGTACAAAAGTGAACCAATAGCTCACAAATCATGACTCGTAGAAATATCAATTGGCTGAAGGCCCTTATCCTCTCCAAAGCGCGATGGCGGGGCTGGGCTCCCTTTCGGGACGCGATAGAGCGGTACTCTGGTAGGCGAGGCCGTCATAGTCGTCTTATTATCCAATGATCGTTGTTTAAGGAATGTCGCTGTCGTAAAATGTAGATTCAAAATCGCAATCCAAAGGCAAGACCCTGGTGTGATCGTCAACGAGAGTTAGCTTTGACTGAGATTCGTTGTACTCTGCGTTCAACGCACGCAAATAAGCGGGATGTTCCACGTATCGCAGTAGAGCGCCGATCCTCGCGATATTGCCGCGATGGTGGTGGTGTATGACCAGAAGACGCAAGACGCGGTTAAGGTGTACGGCACGTGACGTGATATCTCCGCGGATTCATTCAGGGACAGGCATACTCAACACCAAAAAGTCGAAAAACAACCAAGTTCTTGCAAAGATGAGTGCCTGGGGTGTGGGCTGATGGGAGTTTGGTTTGTCTCTACGGGCTGTAGACTTTTGAAGTCATGTATGGTATATTTTTGTGTCTGTTTCACTAAAATTCCCACTGGTCAATGCGACTAGTCATTTTCGCATGTTCTTCAGGCTAATCGCAAAGTGATCTCTCGTCCAATTTAACATTTCCAATAACTACCCCGACCAACGCGCTTTTCCGATCCCCCGCTCCACACCCCGCACCTTAATCACGTGAATAGAAGGACTGGGCTTACGCATCGAAGGCCAAGCCCCAAGGTTCTTGAGCCGGCGGTGGGAGCAGACCAGGGCTAGCCAGGCAAAATTTCATTCACCATTGAATGAGCCCTGGTCCGACGCACGAGACGCGTCCAACAGACACCGTTTTTCGCCTTCTAGAACTGCGGGGTGCTTGTCTGTTCTGGCGGGCTTACTCGAATCGCCTTATCGCTATCAGAAAGGAAAGCCCTGGTATCGATCTTTAAATATAGGTGTGTTGATTATCGGCTTGGTTTCGGCCAGGAGTGCAAGCGCCAATATCCCGAGGGAGACGGATGTAGGGACGAGAGGTTGACATCAGCGAATGACGCTCCGTGTGTAAGCGTGTCATGGGCGTTGAGTGAATGCGGGGGAACAGTAGGAGGGGCCATTGGAGTGAGAGCGAGCGGAGGCCAAGGGTGTAGCCACTTAGAGGAATCCAAACCGCTTCCGAGAAAACCTGAAAGGAAGCCACAAATGACTTGACGAAAGATGGGCGGCCACATCTGCAGGACGGAGGTGAGTCTATACTCCTCCCAGTCAAAAGTGCCCTTAAGTTTAAGTGAGGGATGAGTTTGATATTAGCCATAGCGCCGTGTGTTTCCGCGCCACATGGGGGTTGCCTGCAGCGCTCGACGGAGCTGTGAGCGCGGGCTGGCATGGGTGGAGTAGTGAGCCCAAGGTCTTACTGAGATTATTCTCTAGTTTCTTATTGTTCTCCTAAACTCCGCCAGCAATCAACAAGAATTCGCGAGAAGCTGGGGATGAACGATACTTACCTTATGTTCCAAACCGGAAATCGTTGTGGTCCACTGGTAGTCCACGCCCAAGTCCCATTCATTCCATTCCGAGCCGCGCCGCAAAACCTGCCGCGGGAAGACGGAAGTAGCAGTATACGCACTCGTCCCATCTCGAGAAGCTCACCTCAAAGCAGCAAATCGCCACCGAATCTCCGAAAAACCAAGCTTGACCTTGAAGGGCAAAAGTTGTATCACAGTGTTTCCTGCGAGGGTTTAAGTCATGAAATCATGATGGGCGGACATAAGCACGCGACCGAGCGGAACGCAATATTAATATTGCAATGAATACAATCCGACTCACCTTGATTCCTGTGGCTTTGTCGGACTGCGATATTTGAATGACGAATCACGTTTGGACGATCAATGATGATACCTGAGGGTCCTGGTGGCCCAGGATAAATGTGTGAACGTCGCGGGGGTCGAAACGCGAGAGCAAGCTTCATATGGGCTCATCATCGGGATTTTCGTGGGCGAGTGAAATTTGAAAAAGCGCGCTTGGGTGCGGCAGAGCCACACGAAAGCCCCGAGCCAAGACCCATGATCCCGCTTCCTGACTCTGTACCGGGCATCAAATGCCAGTGCGCTGAGGACCAAAGAGCGATGATAACCCCACGTTCCGTCCCTCCTTCAAGGCCCCCACAGCAACAGTCGACGCCATGCTCCCATGTGCGAGGGTGTCTCGAACGGTCTAGTCTGGGGATGAACATTAAGGTGAGGGGGAGACGCAGCCCAGACGCAGTGGCAGTGACGAGCAGGAGGTGCGGCCAATGATCGACCTATGCAAATGAAAGGGTTGTGGAAGGATGCACTCCCAGCCCCTGCCCGCGCATAGTTCATTCGTTCATATGGACCACGCCCGATCACGCCTAACAAGTCGTGAGTGCCCCAGTTGAAGCAACCGTATTGTGCACCCCTTGGTGCAGCCAATTCGAGGCCGAGCTCCGACCTTCGAACGTCTCTGTCGAACCACGGGTGCCTTCCTTCAAGTACACAAGGACTTAAAGAGCTCCTTAGCATTACTCTGCGCAGGGTGTAAGTAAGAGCAAATCACGCATCGTGATGGGTATGACATACCTGCCTCTCAAATTCCCTCGACCCTCCCTGCCATGTCAATACATAATCTTTTTGCTAGACAATGCCTTGGGTTTCAATTGGTGCCACGATGAAACACGCGTCGAGCCCATAATACATATGCCAATATGTATGACAGCTCCAGCCCCGACGGAACGAGTCTGACCCAAGGCAAAAGTCCCCTCCAGGGAAGCAGGAAAGCCCACCGAGCCCCGAATGCCGAGTACGTATCAATACTGCCAAGTAAATGAGTCTGCGCCCCCATGAGCGACCCACGTCCGCAATATTACACACTCGCGTCCTGCGATTATAGACAAGCCAATGAGAGCGCGAGGCCTCAAGCTGCTCGAACTCGAGAGTCTTGGACTCGGCCACTGGCCCGCCCGACTCATTGATTCGATATGTCCCACCCCTACCACTTACTCATACGAGTAACCCAAGCACCCACGTAGTAAGCACCTAGTACTTCCCGGGCAAAAAAAGACTCGGGTGTAAGAATTCGAAAACAGAACGATAGACAGCGATAAGTCCCAGAGCAGGCAAGTCTTTGCGCACGCGCTTCTGCGTGCCAATTGTACGCTTCCAAACTTTGGGATGATTGGATGGGATCCTTGAATTTGCAAGTCACTTCCATCGAGCCAAAGTCGCAAGCTTGCTTGGATAATTGGAATCGTCAGACACTCGAATTTCTGGGCGCTCGCGTAGGGCTCGTCGCGCTCGATCTTCGCTCCTGCTCACAAAGGGTGTGATCTTTAAGCTCAACCTTGAAGCCCTATCGATAAGTAAACCCGAGTGAGACGCTGAACATTACCGTAACGACGTGCCACGATATGCAACCGCCATGGAAAATGAACACGGGCTCTTGAGCGCGTGGCGCACCGTGCGTGCAATATCGAATAACACCGTTCAAACGTTCAAGCATCCACAACCTAGGTAAAATCTGGGCAAGTGATCCTTAAGCTTAAGGCTTCAAGGCGAAAAAGAATCAAATGCACAGCGTGTGGAGCACGGCTAGCGCTATAACATAAAGCGCCCGCAAGGCAACACGACGCTATAGCAACTTACCTTTAAAGTCACCTTGACCTTCAAAGGCAGTGGGCACTGGGCACTGGGCACTAAGTATGATATGCAAGTACCGCCTTCATCACCAACGATCGATTATCACGCGCACGAACGTTGCAACCGTGAGTATTTGAACAGGAACCATATTGAATCCTTGAGGAGGCCTAGGGAGTTGATATGTATTATGTAGCACGTACGAAGGAGTAAAACGCGTGCAATTCATGATGCACGGTGATCAGCGACTCCGACCTCCGCTCCAGGCAACACGAGCTTCTCCGCCACCCAAACCTACCCAGCTTCTCACGAGAGGCTCCCATGGCCAAGCTCGCGGACTCCTTTCATCTCGCTTTTTTTTTTCCCAATCGTTGCCCTCTGGACACACATAGTCCCTCGTTATCATCACACCGCAGCACTCCGCACTCAGCACTTAGCACTCATATCATACCCAAGCTGAACGCACGCACGCATGCGTCAGTGATCTTCCGATCGAAGGGCCAATTCATCTCCCGCGCAAAACCTGTTCCTGCCCTGCTCGCACCCGCGCAAAGCGAAAACGCAATCTGAACCCAAATCTGAATCTGAATCTCTGTGCTTAAAGTAAAATGCAAGTAAAATACGGCAAGCGACCCTCGCGCCCAACTATATATAATATTTATCATTATATACTAATCACTATTTCCTACGTATAACTCGGAGGTTTGTTGCTGTACTACTACTATACTACTGTACTTCCCCAACAATAATATAAAGAAAAGAGGTCGCCAACGACAACAGCGCGCCATATCGTATCAAACACGAAAAGGAAAAAAGAAAAAGAAAAAGAAAAAGGGAGAAGGGGGAAGGGGAAGAGAAGAAGAGATGCGAGGAGCGGAACAGAGGCGAAAGCGATGCAAGTAACTGTATGATACAAGCCCCCCGAGAATATGAGATTGAACTTGGGGATAGGGGATAGGGGGGGTAGGGATGGAGATGAGGGTGGGGGGTGGGGGGGAGCCCAGGCGCCGGCGCCAGCGCCAGACCAAGTACACCGCCCGTGCCAATCAATATCACCGAACGATCGGTCGTTGGGATGTTACTGCTGATGACAGGTGGTGGTGGTGATGGTGTCGGGCGCCAGCGCGGGGAGTTGGAGTTTCGAGAGGAAAGGAGATGCGTGAGATGAGACGAGAATGAGGATGAGATAGAATAAGAGTGCGGGAGATATGCGATGCGAAATTGCGAGATTGTAGATGAGAAAATGCCTGGAGGGATGCGTTGGAATGGGATATAGGGAAGGAAGAGGTCATGAAGATCGTGAAAGTGATAGAATATACGAAGAAAGAGAAAAAGAAAGAGAAAAAGAGAATATAATACCACCAAATATGAAGCGTGAAGAACGAAAGAAGAAAAAAGGCCCAAGAATGATCGGACTAGTGATTCATCGGGCGCGTCCGTACCACCCCATACCCATACCAACATCCACGCCTACACCCATGCCCATCTCCGGCATACCCATGTTCATCTCCGAGAACCCCATATCGATCCCGCTCGAAGGACCCAGCTCCAAACCCAACGCACCAGCACCAGCATCGCCGTCGGCACCTGGGTACGAATACGCATAGTCGCCGAATCCGAAACATGGTGCGCCGACGCCTGCGCTATCCCACTCTCCTCCCACTCCGAACTGGAGCTGGGATTGGGACTGGGACTGAGGCTGGAGCGACTGAGGAGGAGGCGGTTGAGATAGAGATAGAGATAGAGAACGAGAATCGGATCCTCCGAGATTGTCAGTGGAATTGCATGCGGACTCGGGATCGCCTTCTCCCTCTTGTTCAGGTTCCCCTTCGCCATCCTCATCCTCACCATCAGCATCCTGATCGTACTCTTCCTCGTTATCATAATCATATGGCTCGTCCTCATACTCGTACTCTTCCTCCTCTTCCTTGATCGTCACCGGAGCCTGAGCCTGGACCGGGCCCGATACGGATACGGATACGGGCATCGGGGGTTGGGAGATCTGGAGAGATTGGAGGGGAGGTCGAGAAGACTGGGAGTGCTGAGCGGACTGAGGGATCTGGAGACGGAGTTGCGATGGCTGTTGAGGCTGGAACTGAGTCTGCGATTGCGATTGCGGCCGGTGGTAAAACTGTGGAGATTGAGGATGATACTGCCCCATCGACATCTGCTGCATCTGAGCCTGCGCCTGCGACCGAGCATGCGCATACTCTTGCCTCTGCTGCTCCTGCCGAGACGCGATACTCCCGAAACCCGCCTCCATCATCATCGAGAGACTGGAGGTCGAGGTGTACGATGACGCGGGCGTGAGCGAAAATGCGTCCGATGCTGACGCCGAGCCCCATGACGAAGCCGATGAGGCCGAGTTTAACGATCCCATCGACGTCATCGAGGCGTTTGAGGCGACAGAGTTGGCCGAGGTGGGCGTGGAGATGGCGTCCGAGTTCCGTCTGCGCGCGTACGTCTGGGTGTGCGCGTGCGCGTTTGAGTGGGGGTGGGAGGTGGAGGCGGAAGGGGATTTGGAAGCATGGTTGGACGAGTTCGCGCCCGAATTTGACGAGTTTGAGGATGCGGAGATGGGAGCGGACATGGTGTCGGGAGTGTATGCGGGCATAAAAGTGTATTCTATAGGAGAAGAAGCGGCGGCCGCGCCTTTCGGGTTGGAGTTTGCGGAGACGGAGAAAGTGGAAGACGAATGCGATTTTTGGGAATTTTGGTGGTGGGCATGATACTGAGACTGAAGATGAGACTGAGGCCGAGGAGCAGAGGAAGTGGGTGCGGTGGTGACCGAGATCGGACGATGGGAGTACGAGTAGGCGATCCCAGACGCCGAAGGAGAGGGAGATTGCATGTTCATAGATTGAGAGGGATACGATGAGGAGGCGGGGGCGACGAGCTGGGGGTAGAGAGGGTACGTCTGAGCGGCATCGATCGAGGTGCGGCGGCGCTTGCAATCAACAATGGCATCCCACTCTTCCTGGGCCTGGGCGGCCTCGGACCGGCGCTTCAGGCTGGGGCTTGCGCCGGCGCTGGCGACAGCGGCAGCAGCTCCTCCGCCGCTGCGGGTGACACCCTGGGGGATGTAGGAAAGCGGCTGGGTGAGGAGGAGAGGCGGGGGCGCTGCGTGTGGCGGAGACATGGGACTGGTGCGCGAGTAGACGGAGGCGGGGGAGAGGGCGGGGGACGGCGAGAGGGGCAGCTGGGAGGGGATGGTGAGCTGGGGCGCGGGGTAGGCGGCGAGACGGAAGGGCGGCTGCGCGCGGTACGACGCATACTGCGGGTCTATTCGACTGATCGTCAGCACTGGTCGCCATCGCGCATACATTAGCGTTAATACTGAGAGAGGCGCGCACCGATGTCGGCGTAGGACCAGGCGGGGGAGAAGAGCTTGTGGGAGTCGGGGGGCGTGCCGACGGCGGTGTCGTCGTCGGTGTGTGCGTCGCGGTCGTCGAAGGGGGGCAGGGACTGGTTGAGGGCGAGCGCGTGCGGGTACGCGGCGGTGAGCGAGGGCAGGAACGGGAGGGCCATCGTGCGAGCTGCTTTGTTTGCGCCGGACGCTCCACCACCCCGTCCTATAAATTGCTTCCCCCGTTCCGCGGCTTTCTTTGGCGCTGCGTGCGCGTGTTGTGGCCCGCTCCTCGCCCCTGGCTTCTGGCTCTCCCGGCCTGGCGTGACAAGTGCGAGTTACAGCCCCGCGCCCCGCTGCTCCCACACCGCAACTTGCCAACACACAGCCAGGCCTTCCTCTCTCCGCGTCCTATTCCGAGCGATGTCCATGTTTGTGCGCGCGCTGAGCACGCGCGCGGCGGCGTGCGGCTACCACGTCGCGCGCACGCCCACCAACGCCACGCTCCCCGTCTACACCGACATCCGCAACGCTGCCTCCCGCGTCTCCACCGTCGTCCGCTACGTCCGCGGCGACGTCCAGGTCGGTCCACTTCCCATAAAATGCACTGTGCATTCCCGACTTGCCCCGCGCCCTCTCTATAATCCCCTCCCATTCGCATTCTTATTCGCACTTGACTTGCACTGACACGTCGACGCGTCTAGGCACTCCGCCAAGACCTCATAGCCCACCTCTCCCCCGCCCGCCCCGCACCCGCCACCCTCCCCCCGCCCGCCGCGCGCTCCGCCCACACCTCCTCCCCCCACTCCGCCGGCCCCAAGCCCCTCGACATCCGCATCAACCCCCGCACCAAAAACATCGAGATCCCCGGCAACTGGCGCAAAGAGGTCGTCCAGTTCCTCACCGAACGTGGCTTTTGAATCCATCTGTCCTTTTTTTTTTTTTTTGTCATGCGTTTTAATTTCCATTATCTCTTACTCGCTATCCTCGTTTGTCTGAAAGCACTGCCATAACCATTCGCCATTCGCCATCGATACGCGTGTTGCGTGATAGACAAGGCGTACTGCATATGGTCCCAGACGCGATTGCTATGTGATTCGTCGAGCGTGCCGCGCGTGCGACCCCCGTATATATATGCCTTAATCCGGGCGCCGATAATCTTCCACCCCTTCCGCGTTTCCTCGCCTCCTTTCTTCAGCTCCGCATCCGCACTCAACTGCACCCATATACGACGCATATATCCGTCGCTTCCTGACCAAAATCTTCACACTCGACCGTGACGCGTGAATGTTGGAAACATTGCCGTCGTACGATATAGCCTATAGGAGGTCTTTAGGAGGCTTGTCAATTTGGTGTGATCATAGCGCGTCTCTGTCACTCTACTTATCGATTGTCTATCTGAAGGCGCCAATCTGCTTGGCAACGTTAAGGGAGGCGGCCAAGCGCCCAGACGTCGTACGTCGTGCGCCAGCCGTAGTACCGGAACAACGTGCGGCCGCGCGCGCGCAAAACAATCTCAAGTCACACAGACTCTTGTCAACTTCAATAAGAACTCGTCGGAACTAGCACTGGCGCTGGCAGCTATATCGCATCGCAAAAACGCCACCCAAGAACCAAGTCTGAACAATCGAGATTAATGCGAAGGTGTGGCACCCACTAGTGCTAGGCTCTAGCTTACTGTCACATCCACAGTCCACAGTCCACGGTCCACGGTCCATCTCCGTAACGGTATTGAACCGTTGACATTGATATCGAATCTCGATGACCTTCTTTAACTTCTTTAATAATACTGGATTTTTCATTAGAGTGTACTGTATGCACGCGCGCTTCCATCGCCACCCCCCAGCACCCCTTCTGTCCTTGTGCGAGGTCTGGCCAAGAACCAGGAGCGGGAGCAGCTCCGGAGTCTGTAACCCTGGGCTTCCAACTTCGAACTGGATCCCAGGCAATCTTTTTCTTCTTCTTTTTCTCTTTTGAAGTTGCCGGAATTCGTCGGGAGTCGGAACGGGTACTAGCAAGACGAGGTCCTGCATTGCGGTACCTCACAAGGAACTGGAGCTTGAGCTTGATTCCTGAAGCCTGAAAACTTCAAGGCATTGAAAGTATTGAATGCTTCTGGCTTCCTTGCCCCACGGCATTGCTATTACTATGTACTTACGGAAACACGAAAGCACCACACTTTCTTCAGCCCGGACCGACCGTCGGGCGTGGGCGAAGAAACGACGGTTACGGGATTTGGCTGGAGGGGGGGAAATCAAGAAGCTTCGAGCACAAGATCCAAGATCCAAGATCCACGATGCCCACACTTGAGATTTGAGGTTCAGGCTTTCGAGATTAGATATTGATATTGATATTGGGGGTTATCGTTACATACGAGTCCACCGCCCGTAGTCGCCCGCAGCGCCGCTTCACTCCTCTCTCCGCCTGGTGTTGATATTGGTGTTACTGTGGTGCTGTCAGCCCGAATCCTTCGTTACCGCCCCCCGGAGCCATTGATACGAATATGATGGCCTATAATTATAAGCAAGTACGAACAGACGCCGCGCCCCCTCCTCCCCCTTTTTATTTATTTTATTCTTATTTTATTTTTACATACATCTCCCGCCCGGGTGCGACGGAGCAGATCGAAACCCCAGATATCAGTGACGCATTCGCAATATAATATACCTACGCCTGCTCCGAATTTTCGACACCCCTCCGCTCCTCCACTCTTCCATTCCTGCAATCTTCGGACTATCCGGCGGTCTGTGCACAGCTCAAAGCTGGTGGTGCGAGTAACGTGTGTTGCGTTATTCAAGAATCAAGAAGGGACCCAGCCTACTTAGTGCTGGGTGCCCAGTGGAGCGGTAGCCGTCGCCGGGATCCGGGCTCGCGTAGATGCACTGATGAGTGGCTCTGATAAATTTCGCGAGCGAGCGAACGAGCGAGCCAGTGAGTGGGTGCGGGCGTGAGCTTACGAGTGTGCGAGTGGGCAAGTCTTAGTGAGGTGGGTAATGGAGACGAAGCGAGTGGTCCCTGTGGGGTTTTCCGACATCCATGCTTCTACTCTCCCGAGTCCCGAGCATGCCGTGCTCCCGCCGAACATTCACGGAGTAATATCAGCAGCAGCAGTGCGTATGGGGGAACGGCAGATCGCGTGCCGTCTCCGTTCCCCATTTGTTACGCGTTATGCACTCTCGGCAGGGGGGTCGCGTGTAGACTGTGGTAAGCAAAGCACATCCTGCTTTACCCCGATGCTTGGTACACATATGTTGCATTGTATTACGGCGGGCCTGTGCCTTGTCAATACCATTGATTCGGGAAAATCGGTAGGATTAAAAGCACACATACAGGGAGTACGCATACCCTTCGCCCACCTCGCCGCAGCACTTCATGCCCGTGCCCTCTCCCTATCCTTTACCATCTATCCTTTGTTCGCAAAGTGTTGACGGCCCGCCCAGCTGCAGCCCGGTCCTGAAGGCTCACCGATCACTCTCTTGCCGTCGCGGCACCTCCAGCTCTCCCTCTTTGTTCCTTGGATGCGGATATAATGTGATGCCAAGCAACCCGCCCAGATTCGGCATCGTCTCCTTTTCCATAGGTCTTAACCGACAGAATTCGTATATGGTAGCTTGTACGTTTCATGTGTGACAGCAGTGCGTGCAATGTGCATATGCATAAGATGCACACGAGGACGGGCAAGCAGATATCCGCCGACTCGCGCTCGGCGGATATAGGACTGGGTTCCAGTAGCATTCTACGCGCTCCAGTTCAGTTCGTCGCTGTCGCCATCGTGATTCGTGATCAATCACAAGCGAGATCGACGATCAGAAACTTTGGTCAGTGTCATAAATCGTTGCATCGCTGAATCGGCATCATGACAAATTCCAAAGTATCTGACTGAAGATTCGTGTGCGCTCGGGAGGTCGCTTTGGCGCGCTCCGGGTCTCGGACCATCGCTGTCGCCATCGTGATCACTCGCGCGCGAAGGAGTGAAGGAGACCCGAAGGAATTAATATCGAGCTCATCAGAAATCTTTGGTCAGAGTCATAGCCAGAGTCGACAAAGCCTTGTGCGTCCTCGTTATCAAGGCCCGCACGCCCGATCGCCGGCGCGGGAGGAAAAAAGGTCGACTATAAAGGCAGCATGCACAATAAGCAGCTTGATAAGTAGGTAAGCGCTGACAAAACGTTAGCTAGCTGCAGTCTTGCCATTGGACGACGCCAGCGCGCATGCGTGCCCATGTGTCAGTGTCACAGGCCAGGAGTGGGTTGTAACCCACTGGGATACCAAGGGGGAAATAACGCTCGCGTGTCGCGTGCGTATTCGTCCGACGACATCCGATGGCCGATCGCTATTGTAGCTATTGCAGTTGCGGGGTGTATGGCTATTGTAGTATACGGTTTTGTCCCTGCAATGTATGGATATGATGGTGGCCTCGCGCGAGCCGAGGAGCTGGGATCGAAAAGGACAAGTCTGCAGTGTCCACGCCAGACATACACTGGACATAAGGCGTAAACCCAAAGACGCACAAGCGGTATTTAGTCACGAGTGGACAGGAGGTGAGTGATTGGCACCCAACATAACTATTCAATATCCAATACCCAGCATACCATATCGATCTCCATCCAAACTCCTATTCGCAACCAAACGCACAACGCGCGAGATGTGAGACGCTGGACGCGGGGCTAGGCCTAGGAAGGTAAGAAAGTAAACCCGAAGAGTGTATCAGGAGAGGAGATATGTATCGTTCGCACCTTTTTTGACCAATTTGGACTTAACCGCCTGTCTACTTAACGGAGAAAATGAAAAATTTCGCTAGAGAGGTTAAACCCAACACAGGGGTGCACACCACATACCGCACGGTGCGGGTGCGCGTCATTCTCATACCGAGTTTCGACCTCGGAGCCTCGTGACGCCGTGTGCGCGAAGAATGGGAAGACGTAAGATGAAAGAACATAGCCCCACCCTTGCTATTGCGTGCAATATTAGCTCTAGCTTCGACGAAGATGTGCATGATTGGTGGCATCTCAAGCATTGATATAGATTGATGTAAGTGGTTCGTTTGAGCCGAGTGTGTCACGGGTGGGCACCCTCAGGTAGGTGCAAAACATAAATCCGAGGGCGACGGACGGACTCGTCGGCCTGTAGCTGGAGGACCGGTGATATGTACGAGGGGCGGGAACAAAGAGATTATCGCACGCGTGGATCTTGGAGTCGTCTATACGATCTGGTGGCGGAAGTCACGCTAGCGTGTAGCGTGTGGTGTGTACATATCTATAAGATCCAGGATTGCCCGGCAATCAAGATGCGAGTTTCTTGCTTTGATTTCCGGCTGCTATCCGTGGGGTACGCGTCGCGTATTTCAATGATGAATGTGGAAAGTCTTGAAGCGCTGTTGGAAGAAGACGTAGGTGGCGGTAGGAAGAGAGTTGTAAAGTTCACACGATGCTTGGGCTACGTCTTCGATGTCTGTTGTACACCGGAGAAGGGTGCGGGCGTCGGAAGAAGAGATTTTGGCCACAGATTTGACCGGAGGCGCCACCGGGTTACGGACGTGATGCGGTTCTGAACGCGACATAGGGCTTGGAAGATCCCTTCGAAACCTCCCACGACGCGTCTGATATTACTCCGCCAAGGGCACTGGCGGCTTTTCTTTCCGCTTCTCTACCTTGGCCATACCATTCGAGTTGAGACGCTCGTCACCCGTCACACTCAAAAGCGCGATTATCGAACGTGGCTTCTGTAACACTACATCATCCGAGGCAATCGCGATCTACTCGGGCAAGTATCACATGCGTGCATATCATTTATTTAAAATTTAATAACGCACCTCATCCCCACCCCGATCGACTTTTCATTGCAAATAATGTAGCTTTTCATTTCATTTTGCGCAGAAGCCAAAGGTCAACACTGCACGGTTATCTCGCCCCGATGTCCCCACTGCTGAATGAAATGGGCAAGGCGGGTCAATCACTGGCAACATCAGGCACGCCCCCGTATCCCTTGTCAAGTAGTCCTTGGTGCGGTAGCTACGTGTACGATGCACCGATGCATCGTGGTTATATATGTCGCAGCTTGAGCCACCGAAAGCTATGTCACTAGCCGTATCGCCTCTGCACAGTTGCACCTGCGAAGATGGAATGATAGGGATTTCCGGAACTAGGGCTGCTTACCATAGCTGGAGTCGAGCGACGCGGAGGGAAGCGAGTAGAGCAGGAACACTGTGGAAGTCGTTCGGCTATGTGCGAGTCTCCTGAAAGAGGTTTGATGTACTGACTTTTGAATATAAAAAATTGCGCGCTGATCATAATTCATGTTGCAGGCGCCCCCGGTCAGATGGCACGCCCTGCGCCTCAAGGTGGAACGTACCGCTTTCCGGCCCACAGCAACGACTCCGACTAACGTAACAGCCGTCATCAGCTTTTGGGTTTCGAGGTGCGCGGAACTGACGCACGCGTTTGTATCCATAGATCTGCACGCGCACCATGGCAAGCCGCGGTATTAGCGCTAACCCTCCCTGATTCACATCGCGTATGTAGGTCCGCCCGACTGTATCATATATGCCAGTGTGGCGTGCTCGCGGGTTTCTCCGGCTGGCCCCACCGATTTGACTCCACTCCGCCATACGGCCCCGACTCACCTTCAAGAAATGAGCTGAAGCAATGCTCCATATGATGATATGCCGTGAGCCCCGGATATTATCATTATTGTCCTCGCGCGAGGGGGTCGGTGCCTTTGAAAGATGTGGCATCACGCATATCCGATGCATCCAAACCAGGGATGCCCGTACCTCTTCCCTACGGAGTGCATTGTATACGCGGCTAAGTTAGGGCGTAGAAATCAGTTGGAATTACGGGACTTTGAGAGCTGAAACATGGCGAATAATCACGAGTAAGTAACACTTCCCCGTCTGGCCAAGGGCGCGAAAAATCTCGGTACATATGCTATTCACGGCATGGATGTGAGCCCTGATCTTATTAGACACGTTTATATGCGTATAGATTGCGCACCTAATACAGTTCCGCCTATACGTTCCACGATTCCCTAGCCCTTGGGGCTTGGACTTTGACCCTGGGCATGAAGATACTCTCCTATCTTTACTGCGCGCTTGTATCGAATGAATCAGATAAAGCACGTACCCCTACACACGAAGGTTTTAGAAATTAGGGAAGGTTGGGTAAACTGTCTGAAGCAGTACCGATACTATCGGATCCGATATTTAGCGCCACGAATAATTACCATCAACTTTAATCACTCACCTGATACACCCTTGTATCGCCTAAAGTGTTTGACCGAAGCGTCAAGGAGGTAAGGCAGGGTAAAGGTGAGGATCATATTAACTAGATAATAGCGGCGGCGTATCCGAGATCGCGAGAAAAAATCATCGCGGGCCATTGTCATTGGAAGATGCACTGTGCGAAAAACGGCTATGCGTAAGTCCTGTTCCGATTCGATATAACACCTGATAACGACTGGGAAGTAAATGCGTATAGGCAGTGGAGATACGTACTCGTGGTCCCTAGCCCTTGCCATTAGATCTCGCCTTACCCGCCCTCTGCCAGCTGACCCAGGAGCCGGGACCGCTCGCTATTGAGCATTTGGGTATTTACTATGAATAGATGGCGGCGGCAAGACGGAGTCGGAGAGGGTATAGCAATGGAAGTAATCCCTGTGGGCGCCACCACGCACACACACGACATAAAGAGGTAAGGTGCGGCAAGGGGCAACATGCGCGCGATGTCGCAAGGCACAAAGCAAAGGGCCCGTTATGATATTTGGCGTGCCTTGGGCGGTCCCCTTCAAGTGCGAATGGAATCCCCCGATCCCGATATTGATATTGGTTATTAGCGCGGGCACCAGGTCTTGCGCATATTCCGTGAGGGCCTTGACAAGTTGAACAGGTTGCCGATGCACTAGGAATGACACTGAAAAGCCACATAGCACTGGACCTAGACAGAGGGAAAGTGAAATGCAAGGATTGACGTCCCCCCGGGTGATTTGACGGAATCTTTCGTATTTCGTATTTGCTCTTCCGTGAAGAATGTTAACGAGCGTATGTTGAATTGAGTTGGACATTGATTATGGCGGAGTGGGAAAGCCAAGTCGGGGGCCTTGAGCGGTGTGCTATCAAATTTCGCTGGAGCCTGCCCTAGAAAGAAAGAAAAAACAGGGGGCCACGGCTGTTCCCGATTCAATGGAAATTGTGCGGGATTCCAGGTAAATGTTGGATGGTACAAGCGAGGGGACGACGTAGTGGCAGGTCGGAGTGGGATAGTGTGAGTCTGGGTTCGGCGCTAGAGGCAGTACGCAGCACGGAATATACAGCAGCCTATTGCGTGCATAATTGTCGGGTGCCACTGGTACCGGGCGCAGTTGCGAGTACTAGGCAGTGAAAAGGTGGTATCGGCGCGGCACCAATACCAATAGCAGTACCGCAACGCCGCAAGTTCAGGAGGCGAGTCCCCGGGGATTAACAACAATATTGACTTTTGAAGTTGAAGGCCTGACTTCTCAAAGCAGGTTTTGAGTACAATCATTGTAATGTGGCTTTTCGCATACTTGCACTGGCAGCCTGCCGCTCGGGTGGTATAATTTTTCGTCGCTTGAAGTATGTGTATTCCCCGACTCGAGAAATACGGGACCTTTCGGGTGACGCGAGGGGGGCGGGCGGGCGGGCGGATTCGCACGCATGTATTTTCTCCCAGGACCGGTGAAAGCGCCGAGAAGTGCTGGTTCCAGCACTCCGTCCGAGTGAAGTAGTCCTATGCAATGACGGGTCTAGACAATATGAGAGGGTGTGAGAAGCGGGTTGGTTTCTGTACTGAATGATCGTTTGCCAGGGCATGCGTGGCGATGAGATGAATCATGTCGCATGGGGGCCGTTAGGGTGATGTGCCATCTCAGCTCATTTTGTCTCGGGCGACGAGAACGGGCGAAGGTGCGTATGTCGTATGTGCTTGTCCTTGAAGGTATGAGGCCACGTCAGCTGTGCTGCTCAAGAAAGGCTTAAGGCAGTCCCTTAAGGTCTTAAATATTCGTAGAAGAGAGATGCTGCATAGCTTACGTGAGGCTGAAAGGAAATCGTGAAATGGATGGCGACAGCGCAGGACCAGATACCATGAGGGAGATATTTTGCCGATCCTATACCGAAGGGCCTGCGCGGAAAGATAATGTAGCGATGGCCAGGAAACCAGATGGCATGAATCGCGCGCACGCCACGAGTTTGATTATTGAAAAACAAGGGCTGCGAAGATCGTGATAATCTCAACTGTAAATCTAGGAAGCGGGAACCAGAAAGATCATCTCGGATATGCAAGGACTTTTGACGTCCCGAGAAAAGATCGCGTTTGTGGAGGTGTCGAGAGAGTTTGACGAGGGAACTGAGGTCAGGCGTATGCAAACCCTCGGATACACGTGTCCGGGCTCAGCGTGTGGTTTCCCCACACGAACTTGTTCCTGCAGGGAATTTGGCTGTGGCGGTTTGAGCCTCAAGGCCTCGCGTGGCGTCGTCGGTGGAAAACAAATTGCTGTTGGGTGTCCGGGAATCAAGCTTCTGCTGTGGATGATGGCAAACTGAGCTTTTCTTTCAAAACAAGAGGCGGGCAGCAAGGGCTACCCGTCTACACTCCAAGCGGTCCGTCAAGTAGCTAGAACGAGCGCGCAATAGAATTTGGGGTGGATGATTTAGGCTCCCAAAGCGCGCATCGAGGGTGTCCATTCTATCAGAACACCTGTAGACTCGTGTACCGCCCTCACTCATGACCTACCTGCCGGAAGAGGGCATCTTCGAGTTGCCCACGAAGCAAAGGGAAAAAAGCAGATATCGACAAAACGGGATCTCAAAGCCCGCCACGGCAGCGAGTGGATCGCGCGCGCGCGAGATCTGCGGCTGGACGGCGAGATTGAAATGGGAGATCGTACCCGGTGACGACGGTGGCTTTGAGAGCTCCTTTGTGTGTGACGGTGGCGGACGGGGCGATGAAGAAAACGAGCTGGCCGTCGCCCGCGACGACGTCGGAGCCTGGCGGCACGTCTGGCCACAGCCGCTTTGTCATTACATAAGCTGGACCGGATGCAAAGGATCGATCAGACTCACCACTTTTCGCTTTCACACCCGATTGATCACCTTGAGCTCACGAGTCAGCGCACAAGTCATGGCCGTAAGTGCTTACCCGTCCTCGCCGTCACCCGCGACGTGCTGACCTCGTCCCGGTCACAGTCGAATACCGCCCCAGCCACCGGCCCCATCTCTGGCGTGTCTACACCCGCGGAATTGCCTTCCACGGCACACATCTCCGCCCCTCATGTCGCCAACTCTCGCCCAAAGGACGGCGGAGCAAGCACTGTAGGCACGTTCGGTGTGAGCATGGCCCTCTTTCACCCCAACTCCTTGCTCCAGTCTCACCCCTGCCGCCCACTTTTAGGTGAAGAGCGGCCTCGCTCAGATGCTCAAGGTCCGGTGCTGTCGAATTGATATTATCTTGTCTCATGGACTGATTTGTAGCAAATAGGGCGGCGTGATTATGGATGTCATCAACGCGGAACAGGTGTGTTTTCCCCGTGTATGCTGCATTACTCCCTCTCCAACATCAGGCTTTCTTTAGGCACGCATAGCTGAAGAAGCTGGCGCATGTGCTGTAATGGCGCTCGAGCGTGTTCCGGCCGACATTCGTGCACAGGGTGGTGTCGCCCGTATGGTACGCGATCTCATCTCGACCCTTTTCCACTCACCTTGCTTCTAGCCGCTTATTCATTGAATATCATACACAGAGCGACCCCAAAATGATCAAGGAAATCGTGGACGCTGTTACCATCCCCGTCATGGCCAAGGTCAGAATCGGCCATTTTGTCGAGGCACAGATCGTCCAGGCCATTGGGGTCGATTATATTGACGAGAGCGAAGTGCTGACTCCCGCGGATGAAGCCGTAAGTTGCTGTCTAGTCGAAACTCTCGGCTAATCGGCATTCCAATGGCTACAAACTCTATTCTCTTCTATAGCATCACATCAACAAACACACCTTCCGCGTCCCGTTCGTGTGTGGTGCTACCAACCTCGGAGAGGCACTGAGAAGAATCTCTGAGGGTGCTGCGATGATCAGGACCAAGGGTGAAGCCGGGACAGGTAACGTTGTTGAGGTGAGCCCGCTATCCTGCTCTGTTTCATATCCCTCCTATCCCCTCGCTCCCATCTCCGCCTTGACTCCAGTCAATCACCCAATCGCATGATATGATCTCTGACACCATGGCACCTTGATCCTCATTTAATATCTCTAGGCTGTCCGCCACGCGCGCGCCGTAAACACTGCAATTCGCCACGCTGCGACTATGAGTGACGAAGAGCTCTACACTCTCGCCAAGGACATCCAGGCGCCCTACCACCTCCTCAAGGAAACGGCGCGCCTCAAGAGGCTGCCTGTCGTCAGCTTTGCTGCTGGAGGTGTCGCGACGCCCGGTATGTTTCCGCCCCTTCTATTACTTTCTATAACTTCCATCCGCCATCGCCCTTCACTTGTGGCTTTGAGCGATATTGAATGCGCATTGCGCGTGGAAGCCGTTCTATCACCTTGGTAACTCACAACTCATTTATTCACGCCTGTTGTGATTTTTCTCGCAGCCGACGCAGCCCTTATGATGCAACTCGGATGCGACGGAGTCTTTGTGGGGTCCGGGATCTTCCATGTCAGTGTTTCGCGTTTCTCATTTTCGCGCTCTATTAACGAATTAATTCCTGATCAGTCTGGCGACCCTGCGAAACGCGCGCGCGCGATCGTGCAAGCCGTGAGTGCCTCTGTCTCGCTTAGCTAGATCACTGTCCTCATTGTTTCAATGTTTCCTTATCTTCGGCTTGGGTGCTGAACGTTGATTATGATAGGTTACGCACTACAATAACCCGAAAGTGTTGGCCGAGGTAACGTGGTGATCTTATAGATGACCCGCCTGTCCATCTGTCATGGACTTCCGGGCTTAATGAAGCTTTTTTTTTTGCTGTCGTAGGTTTCCGAGGACCTTGGTGATGCCATGGTTGGATTGACCATGTGCGTTTCCTTCGAGTGCACTCACACCCACGACGTATATTTATATTGTCGCTTCATCTGTCTTTTATCCAGCGATCCGAACATGCAGGGCGGTTTGCTCGCCAAAAGAGGATGGTAAAAAAGTCCTATCTGTACATATACATGTTTTAGACGGTATATACGTAAGTCCCTCCTTTCCTCCTCGCCAGATTCACCGCGAGCTCTTGAGCTTAGGCAGCTAATTTATTCTCATATCCTTTCTCTAAAGTAGAACTGAGCGCAGACCTTAGAAACAAGCAAAAGGACGGACGGCGGGTGTGTAACATGCCACAAACATGTATTGGTTTGAGATAAGTTTATAAAACACGGATGTATGAATGGATGATTGATGAGTGGAGTGTTGCTGCATATGCATGTGCAAGAAAAATCGCGCACGTTGAGTTGCGCAAACGGTGAAGAAAGTGTTCGACTGAGAACCCTCGTGCAAACGCGGAAGGGATATCTTCAGATTCCTTCAACTTGCCTTGCGAAAATTTTTGATGTGCTGAACTACCATATTTTCACGCATCCAACTACCAATATCGTAACAATTGCTGGAGAGCTTCACCAGAGGGGCTTGTCCAAAGCAAAAAGGATCATAAAGACACAAGTACTGATAATGCAGGAGTGTTATCGCATTAAGTGGTACATAAGTAACGTAGATACACACAGGAATGAAGAAAAGGAAAGTAACGACCCATCAGATATCCGCTGCGCGCCCCCGGCTCAAAGAGCCAGCACGTCCTCGAGTACGACCAGAAAAAATCTGGCGCACATGTTCTCGGTGTAAGGCGGCAAGCGTCGTCTCATCGACTGGGTTTGAAGAAGTGGCAATTGAGAAATTGCGGGACTCGGTCAGTTACTATAAAATAGATCCTGATCGAGTTGGTCTGAAGAAAACCAGAGGGAGCGGGGAGGGCAGGTATTTAAGTATTTTTTGGGTGGCTCGTGCGCGTTTGTTTGGTGCGCGTGTTTAGTGGGCCGCTTGGTGTTGGACACGTGATCATGGTCCAACGACAAGCCACGATCATCCATCTCGGCAGGTGCTCCTCCCGGGGAAGTCGCGTTCTATGCTTGTGGTCCTCTTTTTGAAAACTTGTCGAACTCGCCAAGCCAGCAGGAATTGGGGTGCGAGCGAACTCACTCCATGAGAAGATCATAGAAAGCCTTACACTACAAATATCCCGGATTCCCAGCAGTACCTAGTCTCAGTCTGGACTTTCTACGAGCTCCAAGCCACGAACTCCGGGCCGGGTCCCTGCGTCAACGGTCTCTGTCTATGCGGCCAAGCCGATGCAGCAATGATATGAGGTCGATCGACGGCCACGAGCTCGTGTTACGATGCTACCAAGACTCCGAGCGATTTACTTTATGCCAATCGCGCAGAACTCCACCGGATTCGTTCCACTCCCAATGCGACCCGATTCTGCTATTTGAGGTTAATCGAGGATCCGTCCCGTCCTGGCGATTGCTCCACATCGAGCCCCGTGATTTTATATGCCTTATTTCTTCTTGCGCGGATCCGGCACTCCAACCCATAGAATGACTGACGACATTCAGCGTCGGGTGAAAAACGAGTCCGTGAGAGTCTCAGTACAACCAGGTCTTCGGTACCGCACTCCGATCGAAATGCGAGCCTGGGCCGCTTGACATTCTTTGTTCACACAGCTGTCCCAAGCGCTTGAAATCTGTGCTGCGGGCCTGTCAGTGTCAATCGACTGCCGACGAGGCCTTGTGCGGACCAGCGTAAAGAATCTGCTCGTTTCCCCTGTACTCATCATGATTACCCGTCAAGTCCAATTCTTAAGTAGAACGACACGGCTCAATGGCACATCCCATAATGGGCATAATGCACCTCGATCTGTTATTCTTGGACTCTATCAGAGTTTAATCGCAACGTTTGGCTTCTGGAAGGCTCGGACCTCTGATCCTCTGGGGCAACTTGTGTGGCTTCAACGGCGAACACATTATTGGATACCGAGAATCGACGAGATCGCGAACGATCAGTTAAAAGGAACCGCGAAGGACAAGATTGAAAACTGCGCCATCCAGCCAACTCTTCGCCTCGACATCCCACTACATAACACCCACTCAAAAATTCTACTCGCTACCATGGCCGAAGTTCGAATTCCCATAGGAACAAAGGTGCCAGTCGTTCGAGAAGTCGAGCCGCACGTCTACAAGGTTGCCCCGGCCAAGACTTATACCGGCAAGAAGTACAACAAGGGCACAGAGGACCAGGTTCGCCTTCGCATCAGTAATGGAGGAGGTATGTGCAATGAAACAGCGCATCCATTTTGTTGTCTCCGATTGATCTGATTTGGATCGCCTTCAGCTGGTCAATCTGGCTTAATCGAGGCACTCGCTAGCGCTTACATCGATTGGTCGCGTGAGTATGGCGGAGTGAAAGAGGACTACCGAGTGCGCTTATCTTCGTTGCCGTTGCATCTCATTCATTAACCGACACGGTCCCTAAAGATCGCCTGGATTACGGGAGATACGACTGAATCTATCAAGTATCTCGAAAGCGGAGACGCTGACATCGCTATCACATACAATGCGGCGGCGGAGAAGCGGACCATTGCCCTCAAGATTGCTGCGAGTCCGTCTGTTTACGGCTTTAGAGACCACTTTTACCTCGTGGGACCTTTGTAGGCCGTCAGTCCATGCTTGTAGATGGATTTGTATTAATTATTGTGATTGCCCTGCAGGAACAATCCGGCCAAGCTCACCGACAATGACTCTGTTCACGATATGCTGAATAAGATTGTTACGACTGGCGACGCGGCTAATACTGTGGGTATCCAGCATTGATCCGAAGTACCTTGGCATGCATACTGATCATAAAATGGCAGGATCCTCCCACTCGTTTCCTGTCCCGTTTTGATAAATCTGCCACCAATATCAAGGAGTCGCTGTTGTTCGCTGAGATCGGACAGGTTGGTGTTTGTCCAACTAGGCTGATCGATTCGCTCTTTTTATCCGTACTTTTGTTCCTTTAGACGCCTTGGTCGTACGCCTACTCCAAGTGGTATCACCAATACCCTCAGTACCCCGTGCCATCGCTGAAGGCTGCGTCGCTCCTCAAAGAATATACCCTCACAGACCGTGGCACCTACCTGACCGTCCAAGCAGAAGACAAGTCCATAACCGATAACGTGAAGGTGTACAAGCGCGGCGGGGATACCGATCCGAACGACCCGCTGCTCAATCCAGCCACCGTCCTCCTGGGCACCAAAGTCGACTCCAAGAATCAGGAATTGGCCCAGGGTTTCATGACTTGGATTGCGGATAAAGGCCCCAACGGTGGGCAGGAAGTGATCAAGGGGTTCAAAAAGCCCGGGACGACTGAGTATTTGTATACCGCCGCGCCGTGATCCGTGGTTGTCAAGTTCCGGCCTTTCGTTATATAAATTTGAATATCATTACGAGTCGTCTGAAGTGTAGGTGGCAAGAGCGCATATGTGAGGCCGCAAGCAGCGACGCCAGTCGACAGGTTAGAAATACGTGCTACATAAAATAGCAATGTCCCGAAGAGACGCTTTCCTCATCCGCGCTGTATGGCCCGCACAGCCTGAGTTGAATCCATAAATTGTAAACCCTGATCTAATCTCCAGTCGACCCACCTCGCACCACTAGTCTTAACCTGTCGCCATTGATCATCATCGCAGGTCAGTCCTTTAGCTTCGTAGTCGCTTCCCATACCCACCTTCTCACTCTTCTTTCCCCCCCTTCTTCCAGCGATTCCTCATGATTTTATCAACGCGTACAATATTATGATCGCCAATTGGGAGGAGAGCCAAGGGTCCATCGTCTCGCCTTCCACCAGCGTCGGCACCGACCTTTCCGACTTCAGCTTTGCCGATGACTCCACGTCCAGCACTTCTGTCTCTGAGCTGGAGGCCGAGTACCACTACACAGGACTGCCACCCCACCCCATCTTAGTTTACCGCACGCACCACGCCGAGGATGCCCCCCGGCCCCGAAACGTACCACGAGCTGAAGCAGCTCAGGGCAGTCTTTGGTCACAAAATTATTGCTGCTTGGAAGGACTTGGGCCCCAAGATCGTTGCTTACCTGGATTCCGTCGAGGTCCCGTCCACGAGCATCGACAGCGTTCGTTTTGCCAAGGTCGGAGAGGAAAAGGCCGGGCCCGTCGTACTCTGGATCGGGGTGTTTCCCGAGTCTCTCTCCGGCGCGGACGCCCGCATTGCGGCGCACGGTTGCCTGGCGCTTCTCAAGGAGTTTCGCATCACCAACGTCGAAGTCGAGCTCCGAGAGTCGATCTGTACCCGTTCGGTCGGCTCAAGCCCAAAGCTTCTCAAACCCGTCTACGATCTACAGTCGACTGCCGACGTTCGCGGCCCTCTGACTGCCGCGTTCGGTCTGCGAATTGCTGGAGAGGACACGCCTTGGGCCGAGGGAACCGGGGGGTTTCTACATGTCCGAGGGCGGCGATAGCAACAAGGTCTTCCTCATCACGGCTCGTCATATCGTCTTCCCTTTGGAAGAAGGAAATGTGAGGCCCAACGGCCACGACGCCCGCACAAACACCTGCGCACTTCATCGCAACGTCCTCCTCGACACCAAGGCGTACTATCACAACGTCGTCACATCCATAAAGGTCAGAATTAAACGGCATGGTATCTTGGCTGAGCACTACAAGGACCAGCTTGAGGCTGGAGAAGAGGGAGGCCGGCGAGGACGAAGAGGATGCTGAGGAGGCTAGAGGGGCGCGGAAGGAGATTCAGAGCCTGTTGGGCAAGGCGAACAAGGCGATGGGCGCCCTTGACACTTCCACGACGAAGTCATGAAATACTGGGGTCACGAGAGCCAGCGTGTCTTGGGCCACGTCGTCCGCTCCCCTCCTATCACCCTCAGTGCCGGCAATGAAGGTTATACCGAGGATTACGCTATTATCGAGCTCGACAGCTCCAAGATTGACAAGAGCGCCTTCAGGGGCAATGTGATTGATCTTGGTATGCTTTGATCTATCTCACTGAGGCCGGCGTCTAACCTAACGGTTATAACCAAACACGAAGATTCCAGTCCCCGAGTTTACCTTCAAGATGTGCCCCCGCAGCGACGACTACGCAACCTTCAAGTATCCGGTGGGCCGCCTCCTCAAACTCCAGGATTACATCAAGGAAGAAGAGATGTCCCATCCGAAGGTACTCGATTCCAACAGCGAAGAGTGCCTCTTGGTCATCAAAAGCGGAAATGCCACCGACGTGACCATCGGCCGCGCTACCGGCGTCTTTTCCTACGTCCGGGAATACTTCGACGACGGCACTCACCAAACATCGACGGAATGGGCTATACTCCCCTACGATAACAAGTCTGATGTCTTCTCCGCCCCCGGCGACTCTGGTTCTGTTATCATTGACGGCCGCGGACGTTTCGGCGGCCTCCTCACCGGCGGTGCTGGCAAGATGGGGTCCTTGGATATCACAAACGCGACGCCCTTCTTCTGGCTCTGGTCGCGTATCAGTGCCGACAGATTTCCCGACGCACATCTCGACCTGGGCATGGCCTAGGCACCGCGCGACATCGACCAGAATGACGAGGTGGTGGGAAGTAGACCCATCTCATTCCTTTTGTTTGTGCCCTCAATCGCGGCTTCCTCCTCCACTTGAATTCGAAATCTCCCCTTATCCAAGCTGCAAGGATACGTGCATATTATAGTAATAAGGATAATATACATACTCGAAGGAATGGTAGTAGATCGATTATACATCTGAAAGGTGTTGCGCACTCGGTGGGGTGTGATCTCGGACACGCGCGTCTTCCGACAGCCGTGTACATTCTTCATAATCCCTATGAAATATAATCCCACTGAGAAGGTCTTGCTAGATACATAAAAAGACGAGAAGAGGTGACAAGATGCTCCTCATGATTCTCCAGATCTCGCGTAATGTGCGTTGGTGTTGAGTGTGGAGAGGGATTTCAATGTCCGATGAAGCCGTTACCAAGTGTGGCAAAATGTGTTACGGGGTCCTCACTACGCACGAGCCGCACTTGCTCATCGTCGCCGTGCCCTTCATCCACACCAGCAAGACACACGAACCCCCTCAAGGTAAGTACTCACGCCCAGAATTGCTCTCAATCGGCTGTATGGAGTATCTATTGTCAACTTGTGAGGTTTTGGATATGCTGGGGAAGTCGGAAATGTACCAGATTGGGCGGATGGCTGCTTGGATGCGCGGATACACATCACTCGTCGAATCTCTACTTGTCTCTTGTCTGGCGTCTTGGCTCCAACTCTGACAACTGTTGCACTTCTCTGTTATTTGATCGCCAGACTGATCAATGGGTTTCGCTCACAACAACGGTCTGTAAAAAAACGACGGTCGCGAGCAAATTAACAACTGGCTAAATATACCCATTTTTCCAGTCCTCCACGCCAATCACTTCCGCAAGGATTGGCAACGTCGCGTTCGCACCTGGTTCGATCAGCCCGGGCGCAAGCTTCGCCGCCGCCAGGCTCGTACCGCCAAGTCTGCTGCTCTCGGTGCCCGCCCAATTTCGCGCCTTCGCCCTGCTGTCCGCGGACAGACCGTTCGCTACAACACCAAGATCCGCGAGGGTCGTGGATTCACCCTGGCTGAGCTCAAGGAGGCTGGCGTCGGGAGGAAGGAGGCCAAGGGCCTCGGCATTGTCGTTGATCACCGCAGGCGGAACTTGAGCGAGGAGGGTAAGAAGCTCAATGTCGAGAGGCTGCAGGAGTACAAGAGCCGCTTGATCGTGTTCCCCAGGAACGCCAAAAAGCCAAAGAAGGGCGACTCGACAGTCAGCTTGATTTCATATGAGTGATGGTAATCGTTGATCTTGACCAGGGTTCCATTTTTGCTTTGCAGGGAGACGACCTTACTGCTGCCACGACCCGTGCCCCCATCCCCCTCCCCTCCCCCCATGTCCCTGAGGCTCCCCGCAAAATCACCGACGAGGAACGCAAATTCAAGGCTTACAGGACACTCCGCGAGGCACGGGCCTTCAAGAGGCACGAGGGTGCTCGCAAGGTTCGGATCCAAAAGGTCTGTTGTCTCCTTGATTGCCGATACAACCCTCGTTTTAATGAGCTTCTCGTCTGTAGAGAGAGGAAGAAGAGGCAGCCAAGAAGAAGTAAAATGGTTTTTCTATTTGCGTCGTCTTGTCTCCTCTATTGCACCCCATCCTCGCCCATCCCCCACACTATGGATATGCCCAATACGCTATGCTTATCCGTTTTCTCCATGCGTTTTGTACTTGTGCGCAAAAAGAGCTCACCCTCTCGAATACCGCGATTTGTGACGCAAAGAGCTGTGTTGGTCAGCCTGGCTCACGAGCCAATGAAGATGTCCGAACCCAAGATTGAATATTGAGGAACTGATCTCAAACACTTTCGAAGTGTCGGAGGTCGGGCGCACGCCGATGACGATTCTTCCGACGTCTACTTCTTCCTTGGCCATCGGGCAGTTCTAACCATGCGAATATTCTTTTGCTGCCATCGGCTACTGCAGGCTTCCCGAGCCTCGTCAACGTCAATCCAGACTTTTCAGCGCTGAGCAGCCAAGCAATTTTTCGAGGAAGTAACCACTAGTATGATTTTCTTAATGGCCCCGTTCTTCTATGAGCGTCGCAAGGCACGCCATGGCTCTTATTTTCATGCGAAATCCCTCCGACACCTTCCAGGGCCATCGATTGCGCAAGTCTAAGAGGGAGATTTAACCTCTGCTACACCAAAGAAAGGAATGGCCGCGTGGTTCGCCATTATTGTCGCTCTTCCTAACGCAAATAACCTGTACTCGGCGTCATTAGTAGAGGCAGCTGACCGCCTCCAGCATAGAATACTCTTGACGGCGGCCGCTAGTATCGCCAATTGCGCGACGCGTACGCCAATTGCCGGATACTCTCTTCTTAAGCTTCTACTTTGGCGGGAGCACGTCTTGTCTCGGCGATGGCGAGAAAGGCCGACGCTTGCTGCTTCTTGCAGAAACTTGGCTCGTCGCGCTCAATCACCACGCTCACAGACGGACCGTGATTGACATCGCTGGCCGTCGTCAAACGTTCAATCAGAGCCTGCCCAGATGAACCTTGCATCTGCTGGTGGTACGGCTGCCAGACAGGGGACGTTGACGCTGTCAACGCCCAGTAATGCTGCTTAGTCAGCGTCCGGACGTAGGCTCATTAGACCGCAATAAATGGGATTTCTACGAGATATTGACGACCAAGTCCTTCGCTGCTCGTTCTTTCCATCAACGGTTATTTCTCCTCACTTCCGCCCCTTCTAGGTGGATCTTACACTCTTTTGGCACCTTCCTTTAATCCGCAGAGCTCTCTGGACCTTCTTGCTGCTTGCGCCAAATTACGCGACGAGCAGGAGACAATCTATAAAATCTGGACGTCTCTCAGCGTATCTCTCTATCCCTCCAACCGTCTACCTGAAGGGCATACGGTACTCAAAATGAGACTCCTCGATCTCGTCGGCGCCTTAGCGTCTGCCGCACTCTCCGTCAACGCTCTCGGATCCCAGTGCTCCGGTCCTCTGGGCGGAGGCAACGCAGATGCGAACGCCCCCTTCTGGCTCGAAACGATCGCCAAGCGTGGTACTTCGGCGTTCAACAACAGCCCTTCCTCCTACAAGGTATTCCGCAACGTCAAGGACTACGGTGCCAAAGGTGATGGCAGGACCGACGATACCAACGTGCGCTACTTTCGTTATCCATATCAAGTACTCCACCTCACCTTATGTGCTAATTCATAGGCCATCAACGCCGCCATCGCTGGTGTGTATCTATCGATGGCGGGCCCAAACTCAGTATAGCTAATGTAACATTTTTTTCCAGATCAAGGCCGCTGTGGTCTCGGCTGCAAGTCCAGCACTGTCAGCCCCGGCTTGATTTATTTCCCCCAGGGTAAACCATCATTTATCCAGTTTATCGCGATACATTAGCTCTAATAGCCTGGCTTGGCAAGGTACCTATGTTGTTAGCAAGCCCATTATCCCATTCTACTATACCAACATCGTTGGAGATGCCAAGAGGGTGAGGGTCCAAGCGGATATAGCGCGGTATATCATCTAACCTTGGTTTTCACTAGCCACCCACTCTCCTCGCCTCTTCCAACTTCAATGGAATGGCAGTTATTGGTGTGTACCTTCCGTGTTTTCCGAATAACAAGCTCAGCTGAACAATTATGAATAGATGCTGATCCTTACCTCGGAGGAGATGCTCAGTACTGGACCAACCAGGTTTGTAATCTCGCTATTACTTCGTGCGATTCGAGTTTGTTAAATTCTATTGTAACGGGGATAATAGAACAACTTCTTCCGGTGAGTAATTTTCACAGGGTCCCGAGGAAGGATATTAATGACCTAATGGCCTACTTTTGCAGCTCTGTTCGCAACATCGTCATTGATCTTCGTCAAATCCCGGCTTCGTCCTCGGGCACTGGTCTCCACTGGCAAGTCGCACAAGCTACTTCCCTCGTCAATGTTCGCGTCGAAGCGTCGCAGGCTGCCGGCAACAACCACCAGGGTGTATGTTCTCTTCTTGAATACTTCGAAGATCCATCTTATCTAAACTTTATGGTTTTGCAATAGATCTTCATGGTGAGAAGATGGACGCTCTATCAACTTTGTACGGTGCACTAAATTACATTCATAATAGGAAAACGGCTCCGGTGGTGTCCTTTCCGATGTCACCTTCAACGGTGGCAAGTTCGGTATCTGGGTTGGAAACCAACAGTAAGCCGACCATGAGTCTTCCAATGAGAATTCTCACTGATGGATTATAATAGATTCACTGTCCGCAACCTCAAGGTCACCAATGCCGCGACCGCCGTCTTCAGCATCTGGAACTGGGGCTGGACTTACCAGAATGTCATAATCGACAACTGCAAAATTGGATTCGAGATCTCGACCGGCGGCACTGACCAAGCGCACCAGACTTCTGGAGCAAACGTCATCCTTGATGCGACGGTCACGAACACCCCCGTCTTCGTCCGCACCTCGACATCGCAAAGGAACTCGCTCGGCGGGTCCGTCTTCATTGACAACGCCAAGCTCACCAACGTCCCTATTGCCGTCCAGGACGGTAGCGGAGCAACCATCCTTGCTGGAGGAACTACCACTATCAACCAGTGGGCACAGGGCAACATCTACTACGGCAACTCGAACAAGGCCACCTACGTCCAGAAGACCCTCACGGCCCCTAGCAAGCCTTCCGTCCTCCTCGACAGCACCGGCAAGTTCTTTAACCGCGCTCGTCCTCAATACGAGAACTATAGCCCCAGCCAATGTGCGTGAATCTCCGTCTTCGCTCTTTACGATGTACTGATTTGAACGTCCTCCCTCCCAGTCGTCAGCGTCAAGGCCGAAGGCGCCAGGGGTGATGGGTCAACCGACGATACCGCCGCTCTCCAGGCTGTCTTCGATAAGGCAAGTATACATATCACCCAGACAAAACAAGGCAATTCCTAACACTCTTCAATAGTACTGGGGCTGCAGGATCATCTACGTCGATGCCGGTACCTACAAGCTCACGAAGACTCTCAACATCCCCACTGGTACCACCCTTGTCGGCGAGATGTGGTCCGTCTTCCTTGCCAACGGCTCTCCCTTCAACAACGTCAACAACCCTACTGTCGTCGCCAAGGTCGGAAATCCTGGTGATGTCGGCGCTGTGGAAATCAGCGACGTGGTGTTCAGCACTGTTGCTGGATCTGCGGGTGCAATCGTGCTGCAGGTCAACACCAAGCAATCGAGCCAGGGCGCTGTCGGTATTTGGGACACCCACGTCCGTCTCGGTGGAGCCAGGGGCACCAACCTCCAGGTTCCCCAGTGCCAGAAGCAGCGTGGACATGGTGCCGAGTGCGCTTCATCGTTCCTGTCGCTCCACATTGGAAAGACCGCTTCGGCTTACCTCGAGGTACGCTCCCTTTCATTATCTCGAATGAAAGCGATCCAAGCTCTTACCTAATGCTCCCATCAGAACGTCTGGGTGTGGACTGCTGATCACGATCTCGATGACGGAGGCGAAAGCCAGATCGACATCTTCGCCGGTCGCGGTATCTTCTCCGAGAGCACTGATGGCCCCGTCTGGATGATCGGTACCGGTAAGCAAGCAATTCGATTCTTGGCCTTGAGATGCAAATATGCTGACACGTCTCGGCTTCTTCAGCCTCTGAGCACCACGCCGTCTACCAGTACAACATCGTCAACTCGAAGAACGTCTACGCCGGTCTCATCCAAACCGAGACGGTGAGCACTCACTAGTTTCTTTCTCTATAGCGACTTCTAAAAGCAATGATGTTCGACGGGGGTCTGCAGCCGTATTACCAACCCTCCCCTGCTCCTTCCGCCTTCTTCCCGGTCAATCCCACCTACAATGACCCGAATTACGCCTCCGGAAAGTCTTCGCTTGCCCTGATCGTCCAGAAGTCCTCAAACGTCTTCGTCTACGGTGCTGGCTTGTACAGCTTCTTCTCGGTGTGTTCGGCTCTATTAATGAGAATCAAACGACAAATTCCTTCTAACACGCAAACAATTAATTTAGAACTACGGCCAGGCCTGCCTCGATACCTACAGCTGCCAAGACCAAATCACTGAGATCGCCTCGAGCAACACCAACACCTTCGTGTACTCGCTCTCCACCGTCGGCACTACCTACTCCTTGTCCCAGGATGGCGTCGGCATCATCAGGCAGGCGGATAACAGGAACGGGTTCGCGTCGACTGCGACCGTCTATACCCCCAACGGAAACGCTTCCAGACGCTGGATTGGCTCGAGGATTGCCAGGTGGCTCTGGTAAATAGATGATTAGAACGGTTGATCATTCTGGCCATGGCGAATATAGATAACGGTTCACATCTTTGTATGTGTATGAGAGATATCGAGATTGTTCCAATTGATGTCTTTTATGCCTATGTCCGTGTGGCTGCTGAAGACAGCGTTGACGAGATGGACGCCCCGTACTATCTTGGTGATGGACAGGACATGCATCATTTCTGCCTGGGAGGTTAAGGTTGGCTTCGGCACGCAGCAGCGCTTTGATAGCACGGGGTGTACCGCCTTCGTACCGCCTTGGCTGTCCCTGAGTTTAGAATCAGCTCAGCTGCACTCAAGTTACGCAGAGCTTTATCGCGCGCAAGGAGACTAAGCCGGCGTGCATAGAACAATTCTTCGGTTAGGCCAAGTGAAGATAAAGTCTCCATAGGCTACTCAACTTGGCCGTGTAAGAACGGAGGGCCTTGGAAACGAGCTCCATTGGGCTGCTATCCCATAGAAATTATTTGCAACAGATACTATTGATGGCATATTTTATTGCCGCGTACGCCCGATCCCCAACTTTTACACCGGTCGGATTAATACAGGGTCAAGGAACATCATGATGCGAACGAATCAAGCCCACATTAATGGCTCGTACTTATCAGCTCCTGTAACCAAAATTGGCTGGGTATACTATAACCCCGGTTCATTCGACATATTTTTGATTGAGAGCCCCGAGATTTCGTAGAAGATTTGTGCTGGATACCGCACAACGTGAACGAGGATGCTTACGCAATAAACACTTCCGCGACGGCGATCGAATGCATTAAGTGCGTGTTACGTAATATTTGCCCAAATTTGTATTCACGCTCCCTCAACGCCCACTCGAACTTTTATAATATTTCGAGCTCACAGGTCCGGCAGCTCCAAAATCTGCCGGTGCAGACCGCAAGCGTTATGGCCGAAAAACCTGCCACGCTCTCCCATAAGTCACTGCGACTCCTGGACCTGTTTGTTGCCAGTGCGCAAAGCGATCGAAATTCGGGGATGCCTCCTTGCCCTGCGTATGTACGCAGTACTCCTGTATTAACCATAGAAGCTTCTAATCGAGGGCCCATTTTTAGGATCGACAGCTTGGAGCATGAAGAAGAGCACCTGAACACAGTTATCGCGCTCCTTTCTGCTAAAGTAGCACAAGCTCGGAGGCGACGCAACGAACTTGCGCCCATCAATACCACTCTTCCCAATGAAATCCTCTCCTACATCTTCCAGGTGGGGGCCCGTGAGGACATCGATGACACGGTTGATCCATTCCCTTATTTCTCCGTCACGGTCTCGCATGTTTGTCAGCTGTGGCGCAGTGTAGCGCTCGCCACCCCCGCCCTTTGGTCCTTATTCTCTTATAAGACCCCCACCGAACTTGAGATACGGGCGCAATACACTTTGCTCGATGTCGTACTCCACGTTGATATCCTCAGCCCCACCACTCTATCAAACATAGCGGCAACAAAGCTCCCGCGCGCAGGCAGCATCCAAATCATGGTGTCGCACTGCTGGAAAGATAGGAATGATTTATCGTGGATGGAGGATGTTCCGGCCCCTCACCTTTCAAAATTTTTGATCACAACTATTGAGGCTTATGACGACAAAATCCCTGTACGGTCCAATTTACCACTCCATCCATTCCACGGCCAGCATCTCTCGCTTCGCGAGGTCTCGATCGGGGGCATAGCCATTCCCTGGAACACACCCTTGCTATCGGGACTACAGCTACTACAGATTGAGGACATCTGCTTGGAATACCATGTAGATGTGGCCGCATTCATCTCCATCCTACAATCCTGTCCCAAACTCGAAACACTCTGCCTCTGCGAGGCGGGCCCTATGGCCGACTTGATCGACGAAACGATGCCTACTGTATTCCTCCCTGCGCTTCGCTTTTTCTCATGGATCAACGGGACACATCACGCATCTTTCCAGCTCCTAAACCACATTGTTGTGCCCAGAACTGCCACAATCAATGTATCCACTCTTTTTGTCAGCCAAAGCATTAGGCACCGAAAAGCTGAAGGCTTTTCCGTGGGGCTTGGCACGATACTGCAGGTTATGCTATCCAGCTGTCAAAACCTGACACTGGACACCTACCTCGACAGCACCGGCGTCGTCCGTAGGTCCGATTTCGATCGCATCGAGTACGAACCCCAAGAGAAAAGCATCTGTTTCTCAGTGGGTCCCGATGATGAGAAGCTTCGGAACGTGATGAACGTAGTTCGACTCCACTCGCCTATTCAGATCCAGTCCGTTAATCTGCAGGGGATAGGCACTTTGGCGTCGGAAGACCTGGTGCAGCTCCTCCGTGCTCTTCCCAATGTCGAAGCCGTCTCGTTTATCGACTGTGGGTGTGAAACGGGATTGATTTTTGCGCTGTCGGGGGAGAGCTGGGGGCACTCTGTGCGAGACATCTCTTTGACCCGCTCTCATAGCCCCGTCGAGGTTATCATATCCTTTGCTCAATCCCGACCGCCGCATTCTCTTCGTCACCTTTCTTTCCACGCATGCAACCTAATCACTCCCGCTACCATCGAGATATTGAGACTGCACGCCCTTGAAGTTGTTTGTACTGGGAGGGAAAACCTGTGATCTGTTCCAGCCATTTGCGTCAAGTATAATACCGAGCCTAAAACGTACTATACTATCCACAACCAATATTCATAGCCTTATGTACCACCTCCGATGAGCGAAGTTTTCCAAGGCTGTGTATCTCTTTTTCGGCGTGATCATTGTTGTCTGTTGCAAGCCGCACTGAACCGCGCCAAAGTGCATGCTGAAATTGATCGTTAGATTCAACAAGTGAGCGTCGTTGGCCAGTAATTCCGCATCTTATGATATTCGCCGACTCCAGCGTCCAAACGTTGAGCTCGCAGCCTCGATAACGTCCGCCTCTGCAGGGACAGGCGCTATGATGGAGCAAACTGCCATGCTCAGACCGTCCCCAAAAGCCACTGTAACTCTTGGGGCGATTTACTGTCGCCTCCGCTCAAGATGATCTCGGCACTGCGCGTTGAAGAATAAATAATAAATATTGCCGATCGAATGCATTGTGCGTGTTACGTAATGTCCGACCCCTCAATGGCGAACGCCCAAGGTCTTTGTCGATTTATCCGCCTCGCACCTTCAAGCTTCAAGCTTCAACATGCAACACCACTCCGACTTTGATATGTTGCACTCACAGCCCAGGCAGCTCCAAAACCAAAATTTGCAGGAGCAGGCTGCAAGTGCTGTGACTGAACAACCTACCACGCTCTCCCAGAAATCACGGCAGCTCCTGGACCAATTCGTTGCCAGCGTGGAAAGCGACCGAAATCTGGAAATAATTCCATGCTCCGCGTATGTACGCTGCACGCCTATGTTAGCCTCAGAAGTTTCTGATAGGGCGCCAATTTTTAAGGATCGACAATCTGGAGCGCGAAATAGAGCATCTGAATGCGGTTATCGCGCATATCTCTGCTAAAGTAACGCAGGTTCGGAAACGACGCAATAAACTTGTGCCTATCAACACCATTTTTTCCAAAGAAATTCTCTCGTATATCTTCCAAGCTGGGGCTCGCGAAGACATCGATAACACGGCAGCTCCTTTCCCTCATTTTTCCGCCACGGCCTCGCATGTTTGCCAGCTGTGGCGCAGCGTAGCGCTCACCACCCCCGCCCTTTGGTCTTTATTCTCTTATATGACCCCCACCGAACTTACAAGACGAGCGCGAGGCATCCCGCTTGACCTCGTAATTCACCTTGATATTTTCACCCCCATCGCTCTGTCAAACATAGCGGCAACAAAATTTCCACGCGCATGCAGCATCCGAATCGTGGTACCGTGTTCGCCACTGGCGGAAACATTTGATACGTCGTGGTTGGCAGGTGCTCCGGCCCCTTGCCTTTCAAAATTTTTGATCACGACTACAGAAGCTCGCCCCCGCACGGTACCAAGGTTTGAGCTACCATCCTGTCCATTCCGCGGCCAGTATCCCTCGCTTCGGGAAATTTCGATCACGAGTACAGTCATCCCCTGGGACACACCCTTGCTATCGGGACTGCAGGTGCTGTGGCTTGATGGCATCGAGGGCTTAGACTGCTCTGTAGATGTGATCACACTCATCTCCATTCTACAATCCTGTCCGAAGCTTGAAACACTGCTCCTATACGAGGCGGGCCCTAAGGCAGCTTCGGACAGCGCTATGATTCCCACTGCCTTCCTACCCGCACTTCGCTCTCTCACGTGGATAAACGAGAGGTTCGCCGCGTCCTTTCAACTCCTGAATCACATCGTCATTCCCAGAATTGCCACGATCACCCTTTCCACTCTTTTCTTCGGCCGGAATATCAGCCACCGAAATGATGGGGATATTCCTGCAGGATTCGGCACGCTATTGCAAGTGGTGCTATCCAGCTGTCGAGAGCTGAAACTATTAGCATACACCTACCGCAGCCGCGCTGGCACCTTCGGTGACTTCAAAACTGATTGCATCGATTATGACACCGAAGACAACCGCGTCAACTTCTCACTCATTCGTGACGATGGAAAGATTGAAAATGTGATGGACGTGATTCGACTCCACTCACCTGTTCAAATCCAATCTATCATTTTGCATAACATAGAGGCCTCGGCATCGGAGAGCCTGGTGCGGCTTCTTCGTGCTCTACCCAATGTCGAAGCTATCTCGTTTACCGACTGCAGATGCCAAGCGCACTTGGTTTCTGCGTTGTCGGAGGAGAGTTGGCTGCACACCGTGCGGGACGTCTCGTTTACGCGCTCGCGCATCCCCGCCGAGGCGATCATATCCTTTGCTCGATCTCGACCTTTGAACTCGCTTCGTCGCCTTTCTTTCCACGCATGCGGCGTAATCACTCTCGCTACGGTCGAGATGTTAAAATCATACGTACTCGAAGTCGTTATTACGTGATTTGATCCGGAGGCGTATGGCATGTGGTCACGCACGCAGATATTCGTCCTCTTTTACGCCATGTATGTTACCAAGTCTTCACTGTACTATCCATTTGGACACCTCAGATGGACGTTCTCCGGGGCCACAGTATTGTCTTTTTCGCGTGATCGTTTTGCATCATGTAGCATGCTTATGGTACTGGTCCCTTTATGTCGTTTTCAACACGCGTTTCGCACGCGTTTGGAGCGCTTCCATCATCAGGTGGATAGATAGCAACAATGTGAATAGGACATATACAGTCGAGAGCGTCGTATATACGCTTACCATATACGGTAAGACTTTGCGCCCGGATGCCAGCCACGCTCGTGACCACAGGCTATAAAGTCAAGTTCCGGCTACGCGGTAATCTTTGCTCCCAACACTCTCGTCCTTTTTGTTTTTCCCACCCACACTTCGACTAAAAATGCCTATTCGTATCCCTCGCACTCCTGTTGGCGCTCGCCTTTATTCTACGGCACCTGGCGGCTCTGGGCTCAGCTCCCGTGCGCGCGCCGTGGCAGATCAATTGAGCTCCAATTGGAAGGGCACAAACGCGACGGGAGGAAACACCAAGAATTTTATCGGAGGAGAGTTTGTCGAGAGCAAAGCTGAAAAGTGGCTTGACGTAAATGATCCGGTGCGTGTTTATTCTCGCGGCCCTCACAGTCATAATACTGATGCCTGTGAGTGCTTAGTCGACACAAACACTCTTGACCAAAGTCCCCGAGACCACCGCCGATGAGTTCAACCAAGCTGTGGATGCCGCATCACAAGCTTATAAAACGTGGAGCCGCACAAGCATTCTCACGAGGCAGCGCTTTGCTCTTGAGTAAATATCACACGCGTGCTGCTTCTGTGTATTTGCGCTCAAGTGTTCTCTCCACTCTAGGTTTCAGCGCCTCATTCGCGAGAATTCCGATGCCATTGCGAGCTCAATAGTACTTGAGCAGGGAAAGACATTCAATGACGCGCATGGTGATGTCTTGAGAGGCTTGCAGGTGATCGAGACCGCTTGTGCAGCGTCATCTACGTTGCTCGGGGATAAGCTCGAAGGTATGAGTCGCTGTGGTGAACTTGGTGTGCAAGTAGCCGACGAATGCTTGTGTCTTGATAGTTAGCAAGGGTATGGACACTGAGACGCGCAGGGTTCCCTTGGGAGTGTGCGCAAGGTATGTGCGCTGGTCGATTGACTCGCAGAGTGTTGCTAATTGCGTGATTTGTACCCTTCAGCATCGCTCCGTTTAATTTCCCGGCGTATGTGTTGCCCTCCATTGTGTTATATCATGCAGTCGCACTGACACCTGCGCTTTAGCATGATCCCGCTCTGGACTATGGGTGTACGTGAAAATACGAATCGTATCTCTAAAAAATCAACACACTCATTAATTTGTATAACATGTCTTAGCTCGCAGCAGTCACAGGCAACACCCTCATCGTCAAGCCCTCTGAGCGCGACCCCGGTGCAGCAATGATTCTTGCCGAGCTTGCTCAGCGCGCTGGCTTGCCCGCGGGTGTATTCAACGTCGTACATGGCACCGTCCCAACTGTAAACGCTATTTGCGACCACCCGAGTATCAAAGCTATCAGCTTCGTTGGAGGAGACAAAGCAGGAAAACATATCTACGAGAGGTAAATCTTACTACCTGCTTCGTTTTGATCCCCAATGCTCAGTATATGACGTCAGAGGTACGAAGAACGGTAAACGCGTGCAGGTATGCCCGCCACCCATGAAGTACTGCCTGGTTGCGTTCAATGTCTACCCAACCTCTGCAGGCTAACCTGGGCGCGAAGAACCATGGCGTCATCATGCCTGATGGTATGTTCACTTATAAAACCGTATCCGTGGGATGGGTCTTTGACTGGCATGCGTTATGCAGCGAATAAAAATCTCGCGTTAAACTCGCTCATCGGGGCTGCTTTCGGAGGTAGGTGACTTCATATATCAGCCTCAAGTGTTTGGTCAGGAGCTAACTCAAGTACGGATACTTTGTAGCTGCCGGTCAACGTTGTATGGCATTGTCAGTTGGTATGCATTCAAAGTCGCGCTATCGTGATCGGACCGGCCTCACTCACCGTGCCACCTAGCCGTGTTCGTTGGATCCACTAGAGAGTGGATTCCCGAGCTCGTTGAGCGGGCCAAGCAGCTCAAAGTCAGTGGCGGGTTTGAGGAAGGCACCGACTTGTGAGTTTCCGGTCTTCCCTCCCTCGTGCACATTTATCAAAGTTCGCGCGCGTTTTTAGGGGCCCTCTCATCTCGCCGTTTGCAAAGGAACGTGTCGTCAAAATCATCTCATCGGTTGAGGAGGAGGGTGGTAAGATCCTCCTTGACGGCCGTAAAATCAACGTCCCCGGATACGAGAACGGCAACTTTGTGGGACCGACTGTCGTCGAAGCAACAACGAAGATGAGATGCTACACGTCCGTCGCTCAAACCTACCCCTTTATATTCCCGAGCAGTATTCTAACAGTCCATATAATTGTTATAGCGAGGAGATCTTTGGACCGGTACTTACATGCATCACCGCGGACACGCTTGATGAGGCGCTCGAGATCATCAACGCCAATAAGTACGGCAATGGCACGTCCATTTTCACCCAATCTGGCGCGACGGCCCGCAAGTTTGAGAACCAGGTCGAGGTGGGGCAGATCGGCATCAACATTCCCATCCCCGTGCCCCTCCCCATGTTCTCGTGGAGTGGGAACAAGGGCAGTTTCTTGGGCGATATCTCGTTTTATGGGAAGAAGTGAGTGGATCCTGTTTCGAAGCGCTTGGTGCTGGGGCTGATGCTTTTGTCATGAATAGCGGACTCAATTTCTATACTCAGTACAAAGTAACCAGCTTTTCCTTCGAGTTTTGGACAACTTTTCTGATTTTGCTGTTTCTGGGATGTAGACGACGACCAGCCTGTGGAGGGCCGAGGATGCGATCGGGAACAAGGCCTCTGTGGACATGCCCACCATGCGATGAGCAATATGTATTTAAACGGTTTCTTGATTCAATGGACCTTGTCGGCAATCTCCTGCTAGCTCTTGGCGGTGTCCGTGAACACGTTCGACGAATATATCGTGCAAGCACAGATGTGCAATATTGTCGGACTGGGCTAGATAACAGCGACCACGTTGAGGAAGATAATAGGACCTTGGGAGCTCAAACGCTCCAAATGATACAGCTATGGATGGCGTTAGCTATCAGACTGTCTGTAGAAAATATTATAAAGCAACGGTTCAGCGCCAGCACTACACATACTCGACACAATGCCACGTACGTGATTCCTGTCACCATCCTGACCACCTCGAGCTTATAACTTCAAACGCGTCTTCCGAATTCGATTCCGGGCTTCCCTCCTGTGGTTCAGTTCTAATGACTGCAAGAGCATATGGTCTCAATATTTCGACAGTAGCGGGGGTGATCAAGTCGCATTCGTGGAAAGAAAGACGAAAAAGAGTGTCCAGAGGTCGGGATTGAGCGAAGGATATGATAATCTCGGCCGGGATGCGCGAACGTGTAAAGGAGACATCTCTCACGGAATGCCACCAACCCTCCTCTGACAATGCAGAAATCACGTCTGCATCACACTCGCAATCGGTAAAAGAGATGGTTGCGGTGTTAGGAAGTGCACGGAGGAGCCGTACGAGGCTTTCCAGCTCCGACTTCCTCATCCCATTCAAAATAACGTGTTCAGTTCGGATAGGTAGATGGAGTTGAACCACATTCAACACATTTTGGATCTTCTGGGAGCCACTGCTGACATGCGTCAGCGAGAACTTGATGGCTTTCGTTTCGGGTTCATACAGGATGTAATCGAACCCGCGGGCGTAAGGAGAGTGGTTGACGGAGTGGTTCAGTTCCAGAGTTTGGCATTGGGATAGCGCGACTTCTAGTACTGTGCCAAAGTCTCCAGGGAAGCTCTCAGAGTCATTTCGGCCCCTCATCCACTGACTTGGGAAACGAGTGAATATGTCGATCGTGGCGGTTCTGGGTACGGCAATGTGATTCAGCAATTGGAGGGGCGACTCACGCGTCCCGTTCTTCCACGAGAAAGAACGAAGTGCGGGGAGTGATATGGTGTCCATCATGAGATCGGGCGAGTCAGACATAGGACCCGCGTTGTCGAGGGAGAGTACTTCGACTTTCGGGCAGGATTGCAAAACGGAGATGAAGGTGGCCATATTTATATGGAGATCCACATTGATACTTTCGAGCCGCAACACCTGCAGACCCGATAGCAAGGGCGTGTCCCAAGGGATGGCTCCGTCTCGAATGGAAATCTCGCGAAGCGAAGGGTGCTGGCCCGTGAATGGGTGGGGTGATAGCATGTACCATATTCGTTCCACCTCCTCCCCGGGATAGTTTTCTTGCCTGGGGAGAGAACCGATGGAGAGCCTCGAAAGGCGGGGGGCCGGAGCATCTCCCAGCCATGACATAATAAATCTCTCTTGATGGGGCAGTACCATAATTCGGATGCTGCCTGCGCACGGGAATATTGTCGCCGCCATATTGGACAGACCGGCGAGGGAGAATTTGTGAGGGTGGATTACGAGATCTAGCGGAGTGCTTTGGGCTCGCATCGTAAATTCGATGGGGGTCTTGTGAGAAAACAAAGGCCAGAGGGCGGGGATGGCAAGGGCCACACTGCGCCACAAGTGGCAGACGTGCGAAACCGTGACAGCGAAAAAGGGGAATGGATCTTTATCACCGAAATCTTCGCAAGCCCCCGTTTGGAAGATATAAGAGAGGATCTCGTTGGGGAGAGTAGAATTGATAGGCACAAGCTCGTTGCGTCGTTTCCGCACTTGTGCTGCTTCAGAGGCAAAATACGTGGTAATCATATCCAGGTGCTCTGCTTCGTGCTCGAGACTATGGATCGTTCTTAAGAATCAGCAGTTGGTCAGAAACTTTTGGGATCAGTATAGGAGTGCTGCGCACATACGCAGGGTCACGAAGATATGCCTCTGCGTTTTGATCATCATGAGTGCTGGTGATGAACTGATCCGAGAGCTGCAGTGGCTTTTGGGACAGTCTGAGCGTGGTACTTTGTTCAGTCATAGTGCCCCCCTCTGAATTTTGGAGCTATCGGAGCTCTGAGTTCAGTGTTTAAGAGCTAGAGTTATTGGTGTCGCCGTCGGACGGTTAGGAAGTACCGCTACTAATCATTTCAACGCGCGGTTTGACACAGTTTGGCGCACGTTTGGCGCAACCAGGCGAACAGATACAGCAATCACACCGAAAAAGGAAATGTGGCTTCGGAGACCTGCAATACCGAGTCTTCATTGTGCCATAGCGTATCACCTATATTAACACCTCAGATGAACAAGAGAGCGTATAAGTACGTGCATGGTCACATATCGGGTGTCATCAGATCATATTGCGGGCTTTCGTACACAGTCTAAACGACTTCAGGAACCTCAAGTCCTCGACTGCGGCGGGGGTGATTGGGGCACATCCGTCGAAAGAAAGGCGACAAAGAGATAGAGACTGAGGAAAGGATATGATAATCTCGGCGGGAATGCGCGAGCGCACTAGAGAGACGTCTCGCACGGAGTGCCGCCAGCTCTCCTCCGACAGTGCAGAAATCACGTCCGCATCACACTCGCAACTGGTAAACGAGATGGGTTTGACATTGTGAAGAGCACGGAGAAGCCGTACGAGGCATTACGTAATTCGCACGGTTTGAATGCACTAAGACCGTGTCCGTGCGCGGAGCGGAGACACAATCTTTTAGATACATGAGTAGCTAGCATACAACTCATGAAATGAGATTCACGCTTCACACAGCAGATCACGTTTTTTTCTCTTTTGGCTTTTATTCGGCGAATGTCAGTTGCATGGAAGTGCCTCAAGCGATGTCATTACAGAAATTTGGGATATCTTTTGTAAAGTTTTAGGTGCACCTGTGAAAGTCTCTTGCCTCGTTATACCTTGGTGCTGGCCTATCGAGCAAGCCTCTGCCCATAAGCACATTCAATCACGTACACAAGAAAGCGGTCATTCGTGTGCATGTCACGAAGCAGGGTTGCAGTGCTGGTGGGGGGAGGAGGGCCGAGTAAATAGGAGCTATGGAGCATGCACAGCCATATACTCGAGGAGAGTTCACGCAGTAGCTGTTCTGAATAAATAAAATGTGGTGATAAGGAATAAGCCATGAACGTTACATAGACCCAACGCGCCGACAAAGCTGTGATGCATGCCTTGATGTAATATGAATGTTAATGCCATTGCCATCATTTTGGCGAATCCTTCAGAGTGGAAACCAACGGGGAAACGGCTAATGGACTCTGCAGCGACATGATCGCCGCGCTCTGAGCGCGGCCCACGGCCCTCTGGAGTTCCACGGGATCGTGGAAGGGGCCCATTGTTTCGACAGATACGAGTGAGGCGAGGAGGGACCCGACGAGGGAGTCGCCCGCTCCAGTGACGTTCACCACCTGCTCGATTTTATGCGCCGGGAAATGCTTGAGGATAATAACGTCCCCAGCGACACTTTTCACCACGAGTAATCGTTCGGCCAGTGAGCTCTTTGCCGTATACCAACCAGATTTCCGTGCTTCTTCGGCGTCGAGATGCATAACGACGAAGACTCCTGCATTCGGAAAAATCGTTAGCCACCGAGGCGTACAAAGAGGGGGCATGCTCTGCTAACCGTTGCCCCCGCATTTAACAATCAGATGCTGGAAAAATGGGAGCATTTGAACTGCCATTTGGGCAACTCCGTCCTCCACGAGGAACTTCAAGTCTTTATTAACCCTCGCCAAGTTGGATAAGTCCGAATGGAGTGAACCCAGGCCAAGGCTGTCAATGGTATGCCACCATCGATCTGTTTGCATGAGCTCCGATGGGCCATCTCGCGCTTCGGCGAATATCTGCCGGAGTTCGAGGATATTCGGAGATATGTAAGTGAATGGAGCACGGAGAGCCGACCCATCCGACGTCGATGTCGATGTAGGCTTGAGAGCGGTTGATAGAGCAGAAATGATACGCGTGGATTTGACCACCGAGGTAGGCTCAAACCAAGCTGGCAACTCCAATCAGTTGCCAGCGCCCAAATTAAAATGGGTCGACAAACTCACTTTGTATACCATTCGCGCGGCAGTACTCCGTGATACTACAAATAGTCGCCGGTGATAGATTCCCGTCGAACGCGACGAGCTGTGGGGTAGTCTTCCTAATCACCTCGATCACCTGTTGATCCCATGGTGCCTCAATAAGCCAATCACTTCGTAGACACTCAAATGTCTTGCGTACCTCTTCAGCTCCCATCTCCTCAACAGCGGAGAAATCAGCTACACCACCGACCAACTCGCCCGACCCATCCAATACCATATTGCACACCGGAGTGCTCCTCACAACGACACTACCATCCCCTGCCGCCTCCTCTGGTCCACTCACAAATCCATCTGCACGCATCCCGATCCCCTGTGTCTTCGACCTCACCAGCTCCGCAAACGCATCGTCCCCAACGGGGGACACCAGGAGCGCCATATGGGGGTGCGGGAGTAGCCGGTGAGCCGCTTCAGCTACATTACGGGCAACGCCACCGAGCGCGAGGGATACCTTTCCCGGGACGGTGGACGCGGCGATCAGGCTCTTGTCGCCTGAGCGAGTAGGGGAAGCTTGAGAGATGATATCGACAGCCGTTGCCCCTGCGATGAGAACTTTGGTCGGTGGCTGGGTTGTGCGTTTGAGGATACACGCATTCGAGAGGGAGCTAGCACGAGAGTCACTGACCGGGTGTTCAGAAATGGGTTGATCAGAGATTGCTTCTACGGAGTGTTTCACGCTGCTCTTTGCATAGGACTCTGTTATCGCAGCGCTTTTATACGATTTCTATTGATATCGAGGTGTTTACTCCAAGGTGGATGGTAGCCGGTGTATCTTTCAATTTCTTACGTCTGAACTCCCTTGATTTCCTTCCCGTTCTTCTTTGATCATTTTGGCATACTCGACTGCGATTTGGCCACCTGAGTTGAGACAGATTCCGAGTAGAGCCTCAGTAAATCGAGGCCCGATGCCCACGGCGAGTACAAATCAGGGGGAACACTTACCGACTAATGCCGTGTTTTCGATGAGTGCAATGTCTGGTTGTAATTGTAGGTATTAGGAACAAATATAGAAAAGCGAGAATTTTGCGTACTGTTTTCTAACGCCAAACCACCCGTCAACTCGACAACTCGCCTTAGTACTGCCGGTGTTACGTCACGCCCAGTCACCCCGGGCATGTCCTCCAACAGGGCTTGCTCAACTGCCTCCTGGATCTTTGCCCCTGAAGCAGCGTACTGCTCGGGAATAGGAACGGCGATCAGTGTACCAGATTGAAGTCGCAGTAGATGCGAAGCGTCTGGAATAAACAATGTGTTGGTGAGCCCAAGTTAGGCACGCAGCGAAACCGGCAGAAAAACGTACGGAGGATATAGGCCGCTTCGTGAGGAGAATTGACTCTCCAAGGGCTCTAGTCATGGGAAGACGTAAATGATCAGAGTCGCAAAACACGAAACGCAATACGCGGTCTCAGGTACCTTGAATCCGCTCTTAGGTGAGTAGAACGCCGGGAAGTCATCTGTCTTCCCATAGCTCACAACAGCAGCCCCTTGTGTTTCCTGCGAGTAGAGCCTCAGGTACAATACATGGCTTGACTCCGAAAAGCAAGCGACGAACGAGATACTCCAGGGTACGTCCAATATCCAGAATGGATTTTACGCCAGAGGTAACCACAGCAACATTAGTACGACCAAGTTCAGTCAAGTCAGCAGAGACGTCCATTGCTGTAATGCAATAATCCCCGTGAGTCATAGGTTGCCTCACGGTGAGCAAAACGCACATGTTTCGCCTCCTCGGTGGACACCGCCGAGACCGCCAGTCGCGAACACCTGCCATAGTCATCAGAATTTGAGCCTTAGACTTCCAATGAAATAATCACTTTGATTCCAGCAAGCTCAGCCAAGACCATGGTTCCTGCAATTGTTGTACCACCATCGCGCTTGGCGGCAATGGCAGGTGCCAGATCACGGCGAGAGAGCTTCACGAGACCTTTGTTGTTCTCGGTGTCTGCGATCCGTTCCAGTTGAGGTCGTGAAAGTCCAACATGGATGCGCCCAGAGAGAAGAGCAATTGTGGCAGGGACGGCACCGGTAGAGCGGACAATGTTCTCGACGGATATGGAGGTATCCAAATTAACACGGTATGGCATACCTGTAGAGGATTAATGAAAGGGAATGGATGCTAGAAGATAATGGCGCACCGTGTGTGATAATTGTGCTCTCTAGCGCTACTACCGGTTTCCCCGTTTTCAGGGCATCGAGAACCTCGGGGTCATATTCAAATGGAAGATTTCCACGTATCGCAGCCTGCACTGACACTAGTAAGAAGCCTTCACAAAAGGACGGCGCAGAACCCCAACTGACCGTAGCAAGAGTACGTTTTAAAGGTAGATTCCGCGCGCCGTTTCGGCAGACGGCCGTGCGAGTCGCTGAGTACAAGGGGAGTTTCATTACCGTGCTAATAGCCCAGCACGTATCCAAATATGAGCGGCAGGGATTAAACACGTTCTGATGTTAGCTGGGACTATTGGTAAAGGACTGAAGCTGAAGAGTTGGCAGCTTGACGTTGGTGGTGAATTCCAGAAGTCCACTATTATTATTTGCTTCCGACATCGGGCTGCCGCGCCGGCAATGTTACCGTGATGTTACCGGACATTTTCTCGATAAGCAAACCAAGTTTACCGCCTCGTTCGCGATGGTTGAGTTTCAACGTGGCCACCTCGCCTTACTACCGCATGGAGTTTCTCAGCTGCTTTTAGGATTTCGCCAATCAACGAAGCCAGCCTTCAGAGCGAAGTGGCAGCGCTATCTGCGTGCTTTCCAGCCACTTCACCCTCATTTTTCCAGTTTGTGCGCAGGAACATGCTGCATTGAGACGTGCACACAATTGGCCACGGCACAGTGGAATGTGGCCTGCGATGTTTCTCAGTTTTTAACTACCATCTCTCTGCGACATTGACCAATCAGGCTCCCCCTCAGCATCTGGCGGCCAACCCAACTCTGTATCCTATTCACAACACACAGGACCGGTACCACAGCAGCTATCATTGTCTTTAGATACACATAAGTCTTAGGCTTACGACTCGTAAGCTGTTTGTCTCAGTGTTTCTCCACAGCGAGTTTCGTTACCAACCCCAGCCTATAGCCTTCTTTGCTCATGGACGAACTCAAACCAAGCGTCAAGTACCTCAGGAATCTGTTTGCTACTTGGGGTGGTGTTGACGATCCAGACTCTTCTGGCAAGACCACGATGACTTGTGCACTCGCGCTCCCCGACCCTCAAGTAGTGCGCCTATTGCTTGCAGCTGGTGCAGACATTCATCTACGCGACAAGACCGGTCGCCAAGCACTTCACCACATTGCTGGGTCTAGTAACTCGGGCGTGGTCGCCCACTCCTTTCGTGCACATGCCCGGATTATTCAAATGCTGCTCGCTGCTGGCGCCGACCTCGAGAGCAAAGATTATAATGGGGATACGCCACTTTCCTTAGCCACTCGCAACGGCCGCACATCAGCCGTTCGGCATCTCCTTGGTCACGGTGCCGACCCCAAAGTATATGGGAAATTTGGCTGTCCCACGCCCCGGTACCTGATTAAGATGCTCCTCGAGCCCGAAACAGGAGGTTCGCTCTCTGAGGTGTTGAGGCGCAGAAAAGATATAAACGCCACGAGTACTGATGGATACACTTTGTTGTGTCGGGCCGCGTGGCTCGGCTCTCCAGACACAGTTCGCGCCATCTTGGCTGCCGGAGCGGACCCCAACGCTTGTGGGCAGCATGGCGTGCGCCCTCTACACTTTGCGGCAGAATTGATGAAATACTCTGACGGAGAAATGGCCATAAAGGCACTCCTTGGGGCTGGGGCCGAGCTAGACGCACCGGACGCATATGGCTGTACGCCGTTATGGACTTCTGCGAGCAAGGGTTCTGCTCCTGCCGTCTTGGCGCTACTCAAAGCCGGCGCCAACGCCCACATTCGGGGAGCGTTTGGCTGTAGCTCACTGCACTTCGCAGCGATGCTAATGAGCCATCCCAAAGGTCGCAAGGCGATCCTCGCTCTTCTCAGAGCCGGAGTAGACCTCAACGTAACGAATGACAGCGGGAAGACTCCGCTTCATGTTGCCGCCGCTCGCGGATCCCCGTGGACTGTCCGATTGCTATTGCAACTCGGAGCCAACTCCACTATCCCTGCATTTTTTGGGGTCAACCTCGTCCTCCATGCGGCAAAAATGATGCGTTATCGAGATGGTACCGATGCTGTGAGTGTTCTGCTCAAAGCAGGAGCGGACGTCGAGGTTGCAAGCAAAGCCGGCATTACCCTCCTCACGTACGGAGTTTTCATCGAATCGCTTCCCCTGATCAGGATGGCGCTGGCTGCTGGCGCAAACGTGCGTATCAGTATCTTTTCGTTCTTGTTTAAATTGATTAAAGTGATGGCCTTTGGATTGGTAGCCGCTTAAATCAACGTTGCCCGCAAAAATGGCACGATTACGAGAGGTAGAATATCAATCAATATCGAATGGAAATGCACTCCCATAATTCTCCGTTTCCTGCACTAGGACGTATTATCATCATATGGAGAAGGAGATCCCGACCATGAGTCCATCGCCTTGCTTTCCGAGCTATATTCTCTCTCCCAGTTCTATCCATCTCGTACCCTCGCGGAGCGGGAGGTTATCGCAGTGAAAGCTCGCCCCTCAGACGAAGGTGGTTTTGGTGAGTGCTGGGAAGGATTGCTCCTTGGTCGTCACCCCGTTGCTATGAAGTGTACACGAGGGCCACTAACTGATGAAACGTCGAAAAGGGTAAATGAGCCACCACGGTATGGCCTGAGCTACGTAACTTATATATCCTACCCATAGCGGTCTCGACGAGAAATGAAGATCTGGAAGGACCTACGACATCCAAATATATTACCGTTCATTGGCACGGTCACTCTGCATCTGAAAGAGTACCTCGTGTCCCCTTGGATGGAGAATGGGAATCTCCATGATTATTTGAAGCGCAATCAGCACAACTCTGGGTTAAATTTTGTGGCGTTGGTGAGTGCTTGCACCGGGACATCGTAATCGCGCCGATTTTTACATGGCACTTTTCTTATCAGCTCTTGCAAGTAGCGAGAGGTCTAGAATACTTGCATACTTTCATTCCAGTTATCGTACACGGCGACATCAAATCGGTATGTTTCGAAATACTGTACATATTCCTAGATTAATTGACAGTCCTGCCATTAGCTGAACATATTTATCTCATCGAATGGAGACGCCCGGATCGGAGACTTTGGTCTTTCTCGGCGCGTGCTTGACGGGGGCAGTGCGGGGTTTTCCACTACATGGCGGTACGCAGGCAATCCAAGATGGCAATCCCCCGAATTGATCAAGGCACAGACCGCTGACGAGGCCCGGAGAACCAAGGAATCAGACATGTTTGCCTTCGGGCGCGTCATCATTGAGGCGAGCCACCTTCTCCCCAAGCCTTTTTACGCCCCTACCAATAACAACTCGATCGCCGCAGGTTTACACCATGGACTATCCTTTTGCGTACATGCCTGACGGTACTTCTGTCACTGCGTATATGCTAAGGGGCAACCTGCTCCCCATACGGCCGCAGGATCCGGAGGTGTTAGCGAGGGGACTCGATAATAAGATGTGGGGTATTGTGAAGGACTGCTGTCGCAAACTTCCTGCTCGGCGAGTCACGGTGCAAGTCGCCATCCGCCGTCTGGAGGCTATACTTTCAAAGCGTGGCTAGGCATCTCTAGTTGGGACTCGGTATGGCGTTGGTAGCCGGCGACAGTGCTCGGATTTTCATTTTCGGCGGTCACTCTACGACTTGCTGTGCTCACAAATTGCAACGGCACCTCATTTACATTCCTTCAATCTTGTGTGATTTCTCTACCAGCGGGCACGTCCTTGGGATCACCATATATCGGCTCATGTGCAACTCGTGCCAAATCCGGATACTGATACATGATACCCCTGGTGCTTTTGAGGCGGAGTACGGACTTGAAGAATTCGACGCATTTTCAGTACATACGCGAAAGAAGAGAGCGGCTGAGTGAGGGCTGATATCAAGTGTATGCCACCACAGCAGAAACCTCGAGCTCAGCCGGCTTCATGAATAGGATGACTGTGGGCCCTCCGACCATGTACTACATAACAATAGACATGGCGATTACTAACCTTATACCCATTCAATTGTGCAAGTACATTATTGATTCAGCGCTTCAGCCCGACTACCCCGACGCCGTTTGATGCGGGTATATAATCCCCCTCCTCCATCGATATCATAGGAGCACCTCGCTAGATTAATCCGCCACCATGGCAGCGACACCCCCCGTCTCGGAGGGCACCATCCCCTTCACAGTCGACGGCGAGACACACCAGACGTGGTTCAAGGTCTTTGGCGATCCCACCAATCGCACGCGCACGCCCATCGTCGTCCTGCACGGTGGTCCTGGGTACTCGCACGACTACCTCATCCCCATCGCCGACCTTGCCAAATCTTCGTACACCGTCATCTTCTACGACCAGATCGGCAATGCGCGCTCGACCCACCTCCCTGGAAAACCACCTTCATTCTGGAACATCGACCTGTTCATTGACGAGCTCGTGAACGTGCTCGAGCACTTCAAGGTTCAGGACGGGTTCAGTCTCGTTGGGCACTCGTGGGGCGCCATGCTCGCTACCGAGTACGAGATCCGCCGAAAGCCTGCGGGTTTGAAGCGGCTCGTCGTCTCCAACTCGGCCCCAGCGATTCGTCTGTACTTCCGGTCGCTCAGGGAGCTGGGTTTCCCCGAGGAAGCGCACCAGGGGTCCGCGCCCGACCCTCACGTCCTGCTGAAGCATCGCGAGGCGTTCAATCAATTCGCGGCCAGGCATTTCTGCACGGTTCAGCCTATGCCTGCGGAGTTTGAGTACTCGATCGGGCAGTGCATGAACGATGGCTCCGACTTGTCGGTTAGCAGTGCGATGTGAGAACCTCTTCCTCCCCTCCATCCGTTCCTTATATCTTAATCAACTCCCACCGATATAGGCTCAAAGGGGAACTCAACGCATGGGATATAATCGACCAACTCCATCACGTGCGCGTTCCGACGTTGGTGATCAACGGACGGGATGACACGGCCCAGGACTACGTCTGCGCGCCATTCTTTTGGAAGATCCCAAAAGCGAAGTGGGTGACATTTGGCAACTCGAGTCATACGTCGATGTGGGAGGAAAGGGAAAAGTATATGAAGGTGCTAGACGAGTTTTTGAGCGACTAAAGCCTTTTAGAGCCTGGAAAGACGTATATAGTACCCAATTTTTTTTTCCTCTGCACCATCTCACTTGGGAAGCAGCCGCCTTGTCTGCGCCGCGCGAACCATTGGGTAGAGTGGCGAGAGGTATTTTCCGTTTCGAATCAGCGAGAGGCGACGAAGAAGGGCGATCAGCGCACGATCAGCGAACAGATCGTTGGCTGCGAGCCGCGACGGTCGGGCTCATATTCCATCGGATAAGAAAATTACGACCTACCCATGCACTCTGCAGAGGTCAACGGCGGCTCCATAATACTTATAAGATTGTAGTAAGCTCGTCGACGATGCAAGGACAAAAGATCCACTCACATCTTCAAGCCAATCGAGGGATCCTTTCGAGTACAATAGGACAGTGAGAGGGTCGAATGAACTCAAGCCCAAGCGTCCGGTCACCCCTTGGTTCGGATGCACAATATTAATGCTTTCGACGATGGGATCAGGTGGTCCGTTGGGAAAGGGCTTCATGACGGAGTGATGGTTGTTGTCAGGAGCGTCAACAAAGGGGGATATTCACCCGAGCGAGCTCTGGAGGTGCCGATCGATCAGCACACTCGCGCTCACAACGTGCCCATCCAGAGTGCTGCTGCCATAGTCGCAAGTAAACACTCCAGGGCAGCGTCCATCGCCGTCAACGTCCACGTACAGCCACTCGACTGCTCACTCCACTTCACTCGACGACTCATTCACCCGATCAGCACCCCATCCATCTTCGATCATGTCCGACTCAGATGCAGTCAACGTCAGAGCCAAGTTCGATCGTTTTCGCATCCTCATCATCGGCCGGGCGAATTCGGGCAAGACAACTATTCTGCAGGCCGTCTGCGGAACCGATCAAGAGCCTGAGGTCTATGATGAACGTGGTCCAGTGCGTAGACTACTATCAGCTTAAAACTAACTACTTATCAACAAACTCTCGCAACGTTCTGCATCAGGTTACCGTTCGGCCACAGCCGCCAACGTCGCCATCTCCAACTCCACATCCCGCAAAGCGCTCAATCCTATCTCGCTTCTTCTCCCGGAAGAAGCGGGGTGAATCCGCAAGCACGGGCCCGGTCCTTGCACCCACCGCAGATGTACGTATCTGAAGTACTCCCCTCCACGGTTGCTAACGGTTCTGGTAGCGTGGAGAGCACAACATCAACTACGAGTTGATCTTCCCAGGAACAAACGGGTTTATCTTCCACGACTCCCGCGGGTTTGAATCGGGCGCCGTTCGAGAACGTGACATAGTCCAGGAATTCATCCGCAAACGAGCGAACCATTCGATTTTGAACGAACGAATCCATGCAATCTGGTGCGAACCTCGTCATTTGATCTAACACTTCTCGAGACTTTCAAACCTCATCGGAATCTAGGTACTGTTTTCCTGTCGATACCAACAGGTTTCAGACCGAGCTCGAGTTTTTTGCACAAATTGATACCGCTGGAGGTGTGCCATGTCACCCCACTCACATTAATACGGCGCTTGCCTTATGTCTTGCCATTCTAAAGTCCCTGTCATTGCAATATTCACCAAATTCGACAGCCTCGACGCCGATGCGTATGAGGAGCTTTGCAAGGAGCTGCCTCACGAGCAGGCGTTCGCGGAGGCAGAAGCCCGTGCTGATCAAATTTTTGATAGCACTCGTCTACACTTGGTCCGTAGTCAGAGGCACCCCCCTTCCGGCGAAGTACGGCTACGAAGTGAGTCACGAACACATTTGATGAGACATGCCCGATAGTAATGGTGTAAATATAGACATGCATGAGAAGGGGGAGGCATCTCGCGAGCTCATCCAGAAGGCCATGTCTGAGCTTGTGGATAAGACAGCCAGCTCCCTCGACAACAACGTGCTTCAGCAATTTTTGATTTCAGTCCAGCAACACAATGTGGAGCTATGCATAAAGTATGCTGTCAGAGGGTACAGTGGCCTTTCCTCTCCTGCTTTCTGGCATAATCAAAATCTCATATGCATATCTGTAGGTGGGGTATATCTGTCATCCAGGGATATGTGGATGGTAATTTGCTCAGCAGAAGAAGCCCTGATTGTCATACTGAGGTGCTGTTTCTTGCAGAGGCAATTGCAAATAGGACCATTATAATCAAGCCCAATAAAGACATCCTTGCAAATCTCCTGAGGTGGTTTCCATTCACCTGGGTTTGTCTACAGCTTTCTGTAAATAATTCCTTGATACTGATTTCATGCCCTTTGATATAGGTAGGCCTTTCATCTATCTTCTCAGGTGAAATCTCAATCTTGTGCCTCCCATAGCATGTGAGTGCTGGACCTCCTATGAGATCTGGTGTATATGACATATCAACCCAATTCATAAGGATGTATGTGTGCCTGTCAAATCAGTTTCCCTCCACATTACTAAATCAGTCTTACCCAGCATGTATGTTTCTTGCATGCCCAAAATGGAAAATCTCATTGATTTCCTTTTGGTTATCTTGTGATGCACAGGATGTATGTTTGCTTGTTGCTTGGGTGGTTAACATATCATACTTATCCCTGGTCCCTTCCCACAGCTTGTTAGCACTTTAGTCATTTTATTCATACTGACCTGACTAAAATGCTGGTTACCTCATTTTGTAGACAGTGAGTGTCCAATCTTATCACTATGCTGGATGCTTTGATTGCTGTTCTTTGCAGTATGTAAGTGTAGTCTGCATGCCTCAGACTTGGGCAGCTCTCTGCTGACAGCCATTGTCCATGTTCTCCACAGGATGTAAGTGTGGTGTGCATGCCTCAGACTTGGGCTGCTCTCAGCTGACAGCCATTGTCCCTGTTCTCCACAGTGGGTAAGTGTGATGTGCATGCCTCAGACCTGGGCTGCCCTCAGCTGACAGCCATTGTCCCTGTTCTCCACAGGATGTAAGT
>KL198028.1:252699-292053 GCA_000697705.1 Botryobasidium botryosum FD-172 SS1 | reverse complement strand
CCATTGTCCCTATTCTCCATAGGATGTAAGTGTGGTGTGCATGACCTCAGACCTGGGCTGCCCTCTGCTGACAGCCATTGTCCCTGTTCTCCACAGGATGTAAGTGTGATGTGCATGCCTCAGACCTGGGCTGCTCTCAGCTGACAGCCATTGTCCCTGTTCTCCACAGGTTGTAAGTGTGATGTGCATGCCTCAGACCTGAGCTGCCCTCAGCTGACAACCATTGTCCCTGTCCTCCACAGCATGTAAGTGTGATGTGCATGCCTCAGACCTGGGCTGCCCTCAGCTGACAGCCATTGTCCCTGTTCTCTACAGCTTGTAAGTATGATGTGCATGCCTCAGACCTGGGCTGTCCTCAGCTGACAGCCATTTTCCCTGTTCTTCACAGTGGGTAAGTGTGATGTACATGCCTCAGACCTGGGCTGCCCTTTGCTGACAGCCATTGTCCCTGTTCCCCACAGTATGTAAGTGTGGTGTGCATGCCTCAGGCCTGGGCAGCCCTCTGCTAACAGCCATTGTCCCTGTTCTCCACAGGTTGTAAGTGTGATGTGCATGCCTCAGACCTGGGCTGCCCTCTGCTGACCTCAATTATCCCTGTATCTTGTAGCTTGTGAGTATAACCCAGACATTTCAAACATGTGCTCAACTTTGGTTTGTAAATGACAACTTGTGTTCATTCAGATTGTGGGTATTTTGCTCAATCCCTGTTGTTGGTTCATGCAATTGGTAATTTTTCTTCTCTTCAGAGAAAATTTGCAAATGAGGTCCTTTTTTTGTTGTCTCCATACCTCACAATTTTGGTCAGTTTTGCTATCCCAATGTTAACATTCCAGAGAGCTGAGACTGTTTTGTAAAGGCTGGGTCTCTATCACTTGAGCTTCAGGTTTTAAACCTGGCTGCTGGTATGTGCATTTTTGTGTTTATCCTGCATCAATCCCTTACATCAGTCACAGCTATTGTGATCACTGCTGGGAAAGCATTCTGGTTGAAGTCTGGGCAGATCACCCCAGCTGATTTCCTAGCCACATTGGATGCCTACATAGAAGGTGGTAGTGCTGATCAAGTGAGGGTGGCCATACTGGAGGCTTTCAAAGATGGTATTGGGAGTATTAGTACAGATGAGGGGAAGGAGGTGTTTACCCAGCTCATCTTGGATAATCAGATGTGTGTATTATCTGTTTGGATTCTCTAGTGGTCTCATAGTGATCATCATGTTTAACCAGGCAGCACAGTGGTGCAGAGCCACCAGCAGACAGGGAGCATCCTTAGCATGCCCTTTTATCATCACAGATCATCACTTCAATATCAAGCAAAGCTTCTCCCCCATGCACTCCATTTTTCTTTGTACAAATACTTGTTCCCTTTGATTCTACATATCCTGTGAAATGACCCAAATGTGTGCTGAGTGCTAGGAAATTCACTGCATTACAGTCCAGCCCATCAGTCATTTTCACTTTAAGTATCTGTGTAGGCTGATTTGAAGCTGAGTTTTCCTGGGTTGAGTATGAGTCAAGCACAATGATCTCCTCACTCTACTAAAATGATATCCCGTGTAAACATGTGATATATACGGGAGGGCGGAAAGCCTAGTTTTATTCTGACCTAAAATGAGGAGAATCATAATATTTGGAACACTGGCAGTTCAGACCGACCCTCACGCAGCCTGAGGCAGCGGCCCGACGCGGACAGTCTCTCTCTCCCGCCTCGCCCGCTCCTTCTCTTCTATTAGTGCCTCTTTTGCGCTCTTTCGCTTCTTTTTATCATATCGTGCCTAGAAAGAATAAGTGGCCGCGAATCAGATTCCAGGGAAAGGACGGGATTCAAACAGAGCATCGAAGTTGGGGCACGAACCATAGCACCGTGCTTGAGCCGGATGATGATATCTGCAGCCTGCCCTTTGGTCAGAGTGGCGAGGGATATTCTCCGTTTCGGGTCGGCGAGAGGCGACGATGAAATGGCGGTGTCGTCCGGCTGTGTTACTTCCCCATCCTCGAGGGATATCTTCAACCTCTTCGCGATGAACTTTTTTTGGTTGTCTGTTGCCGGTGCCCTTCGCCACGGGGCTCTCTGCAGCAACCTACGCAAATGAGTCAGTGTGAGTGTGTCGGTCGACCGGCATAGCTTGGCTTGAGATTCAGAATTTTACGCACCCAGATACCAGCCGCCCAAAGACGACTTTATTCAAGGCGTACGTGTCGCACGCTTTCACAGCCGCGTCGACGGTGTCCGCAACAGCGATCTGCCGCTTCCTGAAATAGGGAGATTTCATGCCTAGGACGCTGGCTTCCTCTCTATCTGCGGCTGCAGGGACGAAATGCGCAACGAAACCCTCCCCATCTAACACGACGAGAGCATCAGATCCGCCCCGGCATGAAAGATTAGTCGGTTGAGAAGATACTGCGCACCTTCGTTCTTCGTGACCTTCAAATACCCCTTTCCCATACACTCGAGCACGAAGACGTCGTCCCCACACGCGACCCATGTGTGCGGGCTCAGCTGGGTGACGTATGAGTTGGGAGTGATGGAGAGCGGGTCTTCGTAATCCGTGTAGAAGACCGATTTCGGCTTTGGTATGTCTGGCGCCTGAGAGGATTTACCGGGTGATAGAGCGGATTCGGCGCGCTCGGCGAGTGATGCGGGTGTCTCGTCTGGGAGCATGGGAAAGGGAAAAGGGAAGAGGGAAGAGAATGGAGGGCGATCGGTGAGTATAGGGAAAGACAGGAGGCTGTGAACAAATTTTACCGTCAACGAGGATATCCGGGTCAAGCCCGAACAACGTCGGCGTCGAGACGACACCCCCAACCCGATGGATTGCGTCGACGAAATCGATGATCCTACAGTCTTCTTTCCCCGTGCCAGGAGACAAACGCATACCACGGCCAATCTGCATTTGGATTCAAACAAGGATAGTAGTACCAGCGCCATTATCGTCAAGATGCCTTTCAGGGGGGCGCTGAAAGGTGAAGTGCGCACCATCTGCGCAAATAAATTTCGTGACCGTGTCGGACGCGCTACAATCACACAATCAATATTCGGGATATCTGCGCCCTCGGTGAGGATAGCTAAAACAGTATCAGAATTCCACGCGTCAGTCAGCCATCAGCTATCTGCAGTGAAAAAGAGCGGTTTGGTGAGGAAGGGCTAAATACCGCAGTTGACGAGTACGGGGTACTTTCCCTCCCGAAACTCTTGGATCAGTACCCGCCTTTCGAACGCGGGTGTGCCAGAATACAGATACCGCGCGTCGACGCCATATTCCCGGAATTTGTTAGTGAGATCGCGTACGTGGGCGATGTTGACGCAGAATATTAGTGTGGATTTACGGGTTGCTGTGTCGATTCGAATTCGATGTCGATCAAGCCCATAGTTTGTGAGTAATTGTAAAGTCACGAGAACGAATAAGAGATCAGAGAAAGGGGACCAACCGGCTCGATCTAGCCATGTCTTGAAAACAAGATCGTTGATGGTATCGGTGTTGATGACGTGGGCCAAGGAAGTAGGGTTGAAATCTCCGGATCGCGTGTTGATTGTGACCGAGGTGAGGTCGAGATTTGCGTGGACACTCGTGAAACGGACGTTGCAGAGCCTTGAGAAATTGTGTATTGATAGCCTCTAAATACTCGATCGGGAAGGGAGAGAAAGAGGATTGTACGCACCATTGTTCCTTGATCATGTCGAGGAAATCGCTGTGATAAACGATGCGCTGGAAGACTTTGCCAAGCGCAAGGCCATCGTGGCGACTGAAGGTAGCGGAAAAGCCAATAATGGATGGGACGTCAAGGGTATCATTGGCTGTCTGAGTTTCATCCCTGAGAAAAGACGCTCGGATAGAAGGGTCAAAGTGCGAGAGGACTCGAATGTAACTAAAGTAGCACTAAATCAGTCGTGTCGTCCTCGAGAGATGCAATATATACGGACGAAGGTGCTGCGGCGTGGTGCGCCTCGTCTACGATAACCGCCTTTATTGTAGTGGGATCGAACTTGGCGAGACGGCGAGAGCCCATAAGAGTTTGGTACGTTGCCACCGTACTATATGGCCCATCAATCAAGGGTGTTTGATAAACGCGTTAAATACATACACGTCGGCAGCGCCAGAAGCTTTATACCGCTGTCCTTGCTCAACCTCCACGCTGAGGTCAGGACACATGGTTTTCACCTGCTGTGCTGCTTGCTTCGCGAGTTCGATGCTGTTGACAATAACTATTGCGCGCGTAGCAGATGGCCGATTCGGAGGGGTCGGGAGGCGCGAGATCAAGGAAACAAAGATAGTAGTTTTTCCCGAGCCTGTGGGCGCGGAAACGCCTATGCGGCTAACGCCAGAGTTGAGAGCTTCGACACATGACTCGATGCAGGCTTCCTGGTAGGGCCGCAAGACAACACTTGGCGCCTGCGAGTATGGACGACAATAGATTGGCTGCGTCTGGACCCGAAGATTTGGTGTGGTAATTCTGGTGGCCCGGGTCCGAGCACCCAAAGCAAGCAAAGTGGTGAGCCGAGACAGAGCGAACATGGAGCGACAGCCAGAGGCGACTCGGTTCGGCAGCCTCGGGCCTCGACAGCGACTCGGTGCAAGTTCAGCCTTGTGAAATAGGAGTGAATACTGGGACACGCCAGCCCTTAGCTTCAGCTTTAGATATTTAGAGTATTTCCGGGCTTTTGCGACGGCTTGGGAGTAAGTACGAGACCGTCAGTCTGCGCGGCGCGTGACAGCCCGACGCGTCGGCGACGGTTTACATAAGCTTGACGCGGCGGGTGCAAATCCTGGCCATATGTCCCAACTTGGCTCTGGTTGCAAAGCAGTCTCAAGAACGCCGACCACCACCCCGAGCAGCTACGAGAGCGCAGACATGGCAGACACGGTCGACATATTCACAGATCCCCAGGGGCGCCCGCTGCTGCTCTGGATTGAGCCCACACTGCGCGTGAGAGGCCCCAAGCCCCAGTTTTTTAATCTCATCAGGGTAATCCACTATTATTTTCCCGCTCTTTCTCAACTGCTAAGCATTTTATGCGGGCTAGAGTGGCGGAGGTGAGATTATCCCAGTCATCAGGGACGCATCAATCATTGTCGTCGAACGGGGAACGCCTGAGGCAAGACAGCACGTTGAGAACTGGTCCTGCGATGCCGACAAGTGCATAGTGGACGTGGCATGGGTTTACGTGCGCGATTCACCAGCATCTTTTTGTCGATGCCCGCATAATTCTAAACCACCTTGCGCATTCTAGGCATGCAGGTCGGCGCGCAGGCCCCTGCTGGGCGCAGACTGGGAACCGTACAGGATTTATTTGTCGGATTTGGGCGCGCCAGAGGAAATTGAAGAGGATGAAGAGAACGAGGACGAGGACGAGGCGCAGAGGGCCCCTGCACCAAAGCAAGTGTACGCTTGCCTTGCATACTTCGAACGCAAGGTCTCATCGGTTTATTTCCAATAGACGACAGCCGATGCAGAGTAACCGAAGCGCGTCTTCCTCCTCTTCGCGCACACTAGCACCTGAATCACATCGTATATCTGTTCCTACTCCCGCAGCTCCTCCATCTGGGCGTGTCCAACCTCAAAGCAACAACGCTAATTTAACTGCGAGTAACCGCCCTGCCACCTCCCGGCCAAGCTCTGACCAGACTATTGTCCAAGACCCAAGTAACGCCGTCCCCTCTTCCCCGTCAAAGAGATCTCCACTTATTACCGAATCATACGGGTTCTGGAAACTTCCAGATAGCGTTGCCAGCAGAGGAGACCGTCCTCCAAACAGCACCCCGACCTCCAAGCCCAAATCTGCGCTCGCTACGCCATCGCAGGGTCTCGCGACGCCGATCGTGACGCCTTTGGCTCCAATCCCCAGCCAACAGCGCGTGACTGTGAAACAGCGCCAGCGAGCAGTGCCAAGTTCTGCTCTCTCCGCGCCCTCTAGCGCGCCCAGTACACACAGGCGCCCGCCTCCCAGCTCTGATCCGGACCGTATCGCATCGTCGCCTGTATTGGGACATCGCCCTAAAGCGCATGCCACTACCTCTGGCGTTTCTTCATCGCAAAGCCTGGGGCTACAAGACGCTGCGCCGCCATCCTCGGGACGTTACGCGCCCGCGGCTGCGCAATCCTCCCAATTATCCGTGAGAAAGGATGTAAACGCGTTATCGTGGAAAGGAAAGGGGAGGGAAATGGTGATTGAGCGGGGATACCGACCGCCGCGAGATCCCACGTCTTCTCGTTCTCCTTCATCGAGTCCTTCCAGCCCTGCAGAGCCCTCTTTGGAGCCCGAGCCCGAACCAGATTGGGGGGTGCACGACGCGGAAGAGGAACAGCAGGAGTGGTACGATGAGCGGCATGAACAGGAGCCGAAGAAAAGAAAGAGGGAACGGCCCACGGGACCAGTGTTCACATGGCCCGACGGAACGCAGGTCAAATTCGTCCTACAAATTACGCTGAAAAATCGACGGGAGATACTGCAAAATATTAAAGTGAGTTCTTTCCCCCATTACTCCGATTCGGATTCTCACTAAATACCGCCATCCCTCGACACGCGCGCTAACCAGTCCAACGGCGGGAACGTCACGAGCGATTTCGCGGAGTCGAATTTTGTGCTGCTCGCAACCAACACGGCAGATTTCAAGAGCATGCTGGAGTCCGCCGTGGCGTCGAATAAGCCTGCGCTGAAGACCGAGTGGGTGATGCGATGCGTGGAAGCGGGGGAGCTGGTCGAGTGGATGGACTACGTCGTTCCCGGCTCTGGGCTTATAGCTACCCAGGAGGAGGAAGACGCCATGGTGGAAGTTTTCGGGCAGTATGGCACCGGGCAGAAGGCTTATGAGGCGCTTGAGGATATAGTACGCGATTTTTATTCATCTTCTACGACTTCTTCAACTGATCAATATCTTGTGTACCGTCTGCGCGCTATATGGTAAATCGTCAAAATAGTTCCCATACCACGAAGCCAGATTCTTCCAGGCCCTCCACACGAAAGACGCGCGACTCTATCCCTATCTAAGCAACGCCTCCCAACCGCGCCGACCGCAGAAGGGGAGACCCAGCACGGCTTCGCGGCGCGTGTCGTCACAGTCCGCGACGCCGTCTTCATCCCAGAGACGTAGGACGATCTCCGGGGCGACTCCGAGGATCCGGGCCGCACAGCCGTCGTCATCGGCGCCCACACCCTCAAGATCAAACGGCGGCGGTGCCAATTTCGCGTCGGGCTCCGGTGCACACCGAGGGGGATCGTCGCCCACCCCGCCTTCGCACGCCGAGGTCAATCATCGAGGCTCGGGCATCAAGTTCACCGATGAAGACGAAGCGTATCTGCTCGCCATGGCCGACGTCCTCATGCGCCGCCATCCTGGGATTCGGAAGAAAGAGCTGGGGGATGCGATCGCCGAAAGAGTGAGTGGAGCTTTTTAGGATCCTCATCTTTGCATGGGTCTCCTGTTTTCTGATTTGGAGCTGGGTTTTTTTACTTTTTCGGTCGTTGGTCATTTCATAGGCGCCTCACCGTAGTGCGAGTTCCTGGATGTGGTTTTACAATAAATTACGACCTGTGGGGACATCTTCGCAGTCCTCTGGCCCTCACAAGGGCGCTGGTTATAATGCGAACACCGCCACCAACAACAACAGACACGAAAGCTCGAGCTCAAGCGACGACGACTCGGCGCGTCACCTGAGGCCCGTCCCGTCGTCCGCGTCCACGATGGCTGTCCCGTATCGCTCGACGCCGCACTCCAGCTCGCAGGCCAAAGTAGGCCCAACGCCGAGAGCCCCGGGACTGAAAAGGACGGAGGAAGATCGGTGGGAGATGGCGGAGTTCCTGAGTACCGCCCCGCCCGGGACGAGTAGGGAGCTCTGGGTGGCTTTCCTCGAGCAATACCATCCGGTATGTTAGTGTGACGCCTTCCGGGTGGTCCGAATAACATCCCTTCTTCCTTTTCTATCTTTTGTTTGATTGCACGAAACTAATTTCCTTTTTCTTTTTCTTTTCGTTTCTGGCTAGGATGACAATCCTCAGGACAAATGGAGATCCTGGGCGGAACACTACAGAGTAAACAAGGTGGAGATTGGAGGTATGATGGAGAAGATTTTGGCGAACAGGGCGGCCGAGGCAAAAGCAAACGCAGGGGCGCAGACGCGAAAGAGCGATGAGGATCATTTCGATATCTTGCTCCCCAGCAAGCGCATGTTGGAGGAAATTGATATGGTGAGCGATATTGGGAGCGACGTGGTATGCATGCCGAAGAAGCCCAAGTCCAGCGCGGATCGCTCAGCGTGAGGGGGTATTGTTTTGGTATAAATAGTTCATTTCGACTCTTTCTATTTCTTGATAATTTGTTATCTATCCTCCATTTCTTCTTCCTAGCCTCAATTTTTACTTCAGCAAAATGCGACAAAAGGTGGAGTGTGCGCGGTGGGGCACGATTCTATACGCTTCGCCCGTGGGTAGTTTGTATGGTACTTGGTACTCATGTGGGGAACGATTATTCTGTGCTCTCTACTGGCTGCTTGTGTTTGAAGAACCGCTGCCGCCTCTCCTCGCGTGCATCGCGCCCCTCTGTATCCCGCCCGTCGCCCGTGAGAGTCTTCCCTGCAGCGTCAAATGTGCCGACTAGTGCGCCCATGACGGCGCATGAAGCCACGGCAACGGGAATCGAACGCGCTGAACCCACAAGCAATCCCACGGGAATACACCAAAAGCGAGGTACGCGAGTGAGTGGAGAATACATAGAAAAACATAGTGAGTATGCGGTCGAATGGATCAAATGAGTCGAATATCCCACGCACCTCGGATACCGGCCAAGAACCCAGCAGCGCACCCGCCCGCTGCGCCGTTCAGCGCGTCGTCCGTCTGCCGGAGGTTGGCAACATACGAATCCGTGAACGCAAACGTCGCTCCCATCGCGGCTACAACACATCAATAAAAAAAAAAAGAGTACGGAATTCAGTCAGCTTCACATCGCAGGTACACCAACCAATAGAAGAGCCCGTATTCAAGTATAAAACCATCCCAAATCATATCTATCCTCTCCAAATGCGAAAAAGCAGGACACTGACCGAAAAACCCGATTGTGCCGCCCGTCCGGGTGATCACCCCGCTGGCGCCCCGCGTATGGGTATCGAGCGCATTCTGGACCGCGCTGACGAGCACGCCGACGCCGCCCGCCTGGAGCCCGGTTATCGCGCCGTTTTTGAGGGAGGGTTTGGGCTCGTAGGCCGGTGTGGTGTTGGCGTCGTGCGAGGACGAGGTGGTGGGTGCCGTGGCCATGGAGGTTCGAGAAGTCAAGCGATTGATATGCCGAGTAGTTAGCTGAGCTGTATCTAGTCCAGCGTTCACACTGCACAGAGTTTCGAGCGCTTGGGACCCCGATGGTTGGGCCTGGAGCCAGTGTGGGGCCAGTGTTGGTTGGGTCATCACATAACCTGGAGTTTGATTCCGGATTCAACGCCAGAGGAGTCTTGTGCTAAAGGCTCAGATCTCAGAATCGTACTGCTCGTGTGAAAGTGACATTTTATCGATCATAAGGATCGATCGCCATTAGTTCGAATCATGGGCCTAAGGGCGGAGGCATCGCTGAGAATTCAGCCTTGAAATATTGCAGACTACTAAAATCCCGAAAACACGCATGAATGGAGTGGAATCGATACCCCGAATATTACGAGGGCGACGGGGGAGAACAGGATATGTGTATCTGCTAAACAAGTGTATTACATATAAGGGCGCGAACAGAAAATGAAAAAGAGAAAAAGAAGGGGAGATGAAAGGTGAATTTGGGCGCCGAGGATCAAGGGGGAAAGGGGGAAAGAGCTGAAGACAGGGGCGAGGAGCGTGTGTCGTGTGTCGTGTGTCGTGGCGTCGTTCCCAAAGGGCAAAAAGAAAAAGAAAAAGAAAAGTACAGCAGACGGTATTTGTATTGCGAAAGGTGAAACCGAGAGGAAAAAAAGGGGAGAGAGACGAAGATACAAAGGAATAAAAGAAAGAAAAAAACGAGAAGAACAAATGATTTGACGTTGACGCGGGATTTAATCGACTTTTCCTTCGACGCCAAAGAAAAAGAAAAAAGAAAAACAGAGGTCACAAACGACGGGAAACGACGCAAGAAAACAGCACACATAGCACACGTACCACAACTGCCAGAAGTACCCAAGCAAGCCCGGTAGGTGAAGGCGGGGCCTCACCTCGCGCCTGCGACCAGATCCTTCGCCTTCTGCAAAATCGTCATCTTCCGCCCGATCCCGCCCCCGCCCGTCCGGTCGGCATCGGCGTTATACCCTCCGCCGCCCGACTCGTCTTTCGCAGGACTTGGTGGGAGATGAGGGAGCCTTTTCTCTCTGGATGCATGGCTAACAGCAGACTGATTCACATACACGTATTCATCGGGCGCCCGGCCGCCGTTTCCATATCCATATCCGTTTCCGTTTCCGTTCCCGCTGCGCCCGACATAAGAAGTTTGGTGCATCGGCTGTCCGGGGCGTTCGGGGAGATCGGGAATGGGCGGCGTGGACGGCACGCTCGACGCCCCGCCGTCCTTCTTGCCCCGGATCCGCTGGATGAGAGACTTGGAGCGCATCAGAGCGCCGGGACGTGTGGCTGTGGGAGATTCGGGTGGGGCGCCCCACGAAGATGGTGCGTCCATCGCGGTGGGTGATCCGGGGAGATCCAGGGGGAGCGGAGGTGGGATCGAGGGTCGGCCGCGACGAGGCGCTGCGGCCGGGGGAGCTGCAGCAGTCGTGGACAGCAAGGGTTGCGATCGATGGTTTTTTTGAGTCGGCGTCGGTGACGTAATAAATGAGACGCTGTTGCTGCGAGAGGAAGAGAGAGATGGATGGACTCACCACGAGCGTCTTTTCCAGCAAAGTCGTAGCTGCCGTAGATGGAGCTGGTGGTCGAGCCCGTCCCGGTGCCAGCGGAAAACTCCTCAAACGGCTCTGGGTCGGCGCGACCCCAGGCGGCAGCGAGGACGTCCTCTTTGGGAGACTTGGGTTTCTTGGAGCCGCTCGAGGCATAGTAGCCCGCCGCAGCGCCGTACGGGCCGTCTCGGGCAGCAGCCATGGCAGCCTGGGCGCGGGAAGAAAGGCGGCGGTCGACGGGTGGGTAACCTGCGGCGGCGCGGACGGCGCTGGATGGGACGTTGGGTTTCGTGGCTACCTCCTCGATGTGGTCGTTGAAGGCAAGCATGGGCGCCTGGTGTGCGGTGCGGTTGCGGGAGGGGGCGCAGGCGTCAAAGGGGCCGTCGTGGTGGAATCCTGGTGGTCGAGAGAGAGGGGAGGGGGAGCGGATGGAGTTAGATTCGGGTGTGGAGAGGAACTTGAAATAAAGTTAGTGTCTCGGGAATACGCACGCAGGCCGCCGGTGATGTCCAGCTTGTCGATGAGATCCACATGCGAGTTCTTCTTACCGCGCGCAACGGAGCTGGCGGGTGTTTTTCTGTCGATGGAGTCGGACGAGTGCGAGCGGTTGGGTGGTCGAGTGGTCGGGACCACTTGCGGTGGGCTGTTGGCGGCGAGTAGGCTTGAGATCAGCATGCATCGCGGTGGAGGGGGCTCAGCGCTGGGGGCGACGGCGGGGAGGGTACGTACCCGTGTGCGGTGTTGCTCCTGGCGATGCGGGTGCGCGGCTCGGGCATGGGGGGCGGGGGGTGGTGGTGGTGGTGCGGATCAGCGTGTCTGCGCGTGGACGGGGCTCGCTTGGCCTGTGCGTGCTTGGCGTCACGGGGTGTGTTCGCGCTCACGCTGGGCAGCGGCGGCAGCGGGTGGTTGCGGTATGCGTTTTCTGTCGATCGCCGTCGTTATTTTGCCTTATAAAACTCAAGAGAAGGCCCACCTTTTGTTCTGATGCGGCCGCTGGTGCTTTCTCGGGCCAACATCGCTGTGTTTTGCAACTCCAAAGTGCGTGGAGCGAAAGAGGGACCGCTTCTCCTCATCTCCGTCCAGCGTAGCCCTTTATACCACCCGCTATCCTCCTCGAGGCAGGCTTAGGTATATGTCATCGCGGCCATCAGCATTCCTTTCATATTCGCGCAGCGCAGAGCCATGGCGTCACATATAGAGCCCGCCACCGATCTACGCGGTGCTCATCGCATCATAATCCGCACAAGTTTCTCCTTTCGCCCGATATCTCGTCGACTCTGCGCCCAAATTTATGTACTTTGCGCGCTCGAAAAAAATCAACACAATTTTGGGGTGGGACCACCCGATGCACCGTTCTCAGGCTCATATCCATCCTGCCGCATCCATCATCCCGTCTCGGTTGAGCTCACTTTGCTGTACCTATGATCATACTCTGGCGATCATGAACAAACACGCGAAACTAGGCTAGGCTCGCCCGGCGTACCATCTTATCATGCCGCGCTTCCTGGACCATAAGCCGCGCCTGGTGGCTTGGTAACTTCGAATGCCTGGTGTTCGACGAGGGTCTTTACACGAGCATCGCGTATTCTGCGCGCGCGTGCTATGTAGTGCACCCCCGATCGGAAACCGACGCGTCGCTCGCATTCAAAAAAGACACCATGGGAGAAGGACGTTTTCTCTGTTCTAAAGCCTCGTTGGAATTTAGCACTCCTGACTATCCGATATTCAATGGCCAAAGATTCTGAGCCCGTATCACTCTCTTTGAGGCAGGCCGAACGACAGAGCACGCAGCAAGCTTTTGCTTTGTTTCTGCGACTCTGGAACTAAGAGGCCGCGAGCCTGAGCCATCTGATTAGCGGCTCGTATTCTCGCCTCCCCAGCCCTCCGGTATATACAAGACTATTCTACTCTATCTCGCCGCACTCAACCGCAGATTTCCATGGTCCCCATCCCCAAAACGACATCTCTACCGCTGTGGACCTGTGGTAGCTTTCGGTCTGGTCTGCCTTGCGATGACAGGGACCCCGCTACACATTAAGTCAAATATCAGACAAGGTTCTATGTGCATTGGCGATCGCACACTGGGCTCACTGTAACTGATAGAACCCAATAAAAATCAGCCAACACTGAGAGTCTTGATTCTCAAGTAGGCTCCAACGTAAATATCATATTCATGCCCTTGATGTACAATAGGCATGTAACACTGGCACAATCATGTTGCATCAGCAATTAGAGCAAATTCTTACACACGGTTATGGTGCTTACGTGCGCAATCCAGGACGATCGGAAGCTTCCTGTGCCAAATAGGGCAGTACCGTCTTTTGGAGTCTATATGAGCGCCTGGTGAGCTACAGTAATCTTATGGGCGCCACATATCCTGATTGCGAGACTCGTGCATGACCTTGACGTGCAGCAGGAGAAGGTATAAACGAATTTAATACTGGACCCAGCTCATGTGCTGATTACAGCGGAGTGACAAGGCTCCCGCAAGTTTTTGCGTCGCTTGTCTACCTAGTGTATTTTGTCCAAGAGCGTACGATTCTCGCTCAAGCGTAACCTCTAATTCCGATCCGAAGACTAGCCTCGGTCCCAGGCTCTTCTCGCCTGCGTCTCTCCGGGGGATCCTTGGGCGTGGGCTGTTGGGACATGTGATTATGTCATCAATTATTTTGACAGCTGAGCGAGTGTGCCTTCGAGCCGCAGGCGAGAAGGCCTGGTACAATCGTCTATGTAAATCGACCCCCAGGGCTCAACGTGGTGGTCTATGTGTGCGCGGCTACCAAATATAGTATGAATTTGCGCGGAAGCGAAGCCCGAAGCCCGCCGGATTTCGCTTGCGTTTCTCCGGACAGATGGGGCTGTGCCGTTGGTCGGCAGGGGTCGGCAGTGTTTAGTTCGACAGCTGAGTCAGCTGAAACTCAACGCCAGGCATCGACTCCCACATTGCTTAGTCCTGATTTTCCCGCTCTCGCTCGTCGTTTCCCCCCATGAACATCAACGACCTCCTCAACCCGATGGCCCCTGTGCCTTCCGTGGCACCCCCTATCACACCTGATCGACCCCATCGCACGGTACCAACGCCTCATTCTGCCCATAGTGGCCCATCCGAAACCCGCCCCCGTTTTGAACAAGTACGGGCCGTTTTGGCCTGTCTGCAGGAACAGAGCCTCACGCTCGCGTCTTTCCTGGATTTTTTCCTGTGGGGCGACCCGGTGTGCACCAGCGATAACGATATGCGTTATTTACGGATGACGTTTTGTGGCGATCCGCTCCTGCCGAAAATTCTCGGCAAACTATATGAAAGGCCCCAGACAAGCACCTCCGGCAAGCGAATCGCGGGTGCTTCTTCACTTGTACGTGAGTGGGCGCACAGCCAAGTTCGGAGCACCCTGGCAAGAGAGCTAGTCAAGTTCTCGGCGACTCTCAACAATCCCGGCCTTTCCGAAGAGGCTTTCAATGCGATCACGATGGACTCGATTCTGCAAGATGTCCAGCGACTCGCACCAGGTCTCTACTCTTTATTGAGTGGGCTTGCGCGGTCCGACGCTCAGGCTTCGAAAAACACCCAAAAATCGCAGGTGCGTCCTTTACATTATCTATTCCCTACGCTCCCAAGGAGGTGCTGATGTTATAGAATCTAGCTCATTACCATCATGGCTTGCCAACTCGCGTATAGCCGCAATGTCATGTGCAATAAATTCCAGCAGCTCATCGGCCTCTACATGAAAACAAAGTCCGTTCCGAGCAAATGTATGGAGCTGGTACATCATTTTGGGCTCTCCATGAGTTATTCATGGGTCTCCCAAAGCGTTGGTACTCTCCGTGATGCTGCTGTGGCTGATCTGCACGCATGGCTCGAAGATGGAAGTGTATTCATCCTCCACGACAATATCCGCCTCGCTTTCCGAGTCAAGACTCAGCGTGTCAACAATCAGGCGCATGGCGATAACGGCACTGCCGCAACCGCCGTCGCTCTTCCCGAGTCCGCTCGGAAGATTCTTTCCCAATATGGCGAGCTCATGCGTCCGCTGTGGCCCCAAATTCGGGCCGCTTTTGCTGACACTTCGCCCCAACCAATTCGGATGCTGTCTGTATCCGATTTAACTGAACAACTCGAGGCTGCACGCCTTCGTGAGTTCTCGGTCCACAACGTCATTCGCGTCTTGCTCAGTTCTCCGGAGTTTACCAATTACAAACACCGTGATCATCCATCCCTCCAGTCCCCTACACCAATAGATGCACTGCCCACTGGTCCAAATCACCGCACAAAGCAGTGGATGCTTGGCACAGTTCCTATTGAGGAAGCCACTTATTCGGGGAATCTACAAGTGGTTGACAACATCCTTGGCCAACTTGGCTTTAAGGACCAGGCCACCATGGAGAAGCTGGGGCTTGGGGAAAAGACTATCCCGTGGGGTGGTGATCAGCTCACCGACTCAAGGTTGAAAATTCTGAAGTGGCTCCGTGCTGGTGAGTGTGGTTGTGTATTGGCTTTGGAGATACTGAAGCAATTCCTCACAGGTGATGTCAATGGATTTGAGCGTAAAGATTGGATGGTCAATTTCTTTGGCTGGTTTCATACTGTCATGATCTTGGCCAATGCTATCTATGACAATCACCGTGGTACGCCCAAGGATTTTGGTTTTGCTCGTGATATTGGCCTCCTTGGCATCAAGGGCTTGGCTTCCACCAAGGAAAAGCCTATGTTCCACACCATTGATGACCTTCTTCATCTTGAACACACTGCTCGTGTTCAAACAGGATGGCTGTGGGCATCTGAGAAGGATTCTCTTTCGGCTCTCTTCCAGGCCCTTGATGCTGACATCACCCCTGCTTGGCTTGTATCACTTGCAGAGAAGATTGTTGATGAGCGTGCTTCTTCAGCTGCCCTTGTCACACTTCAAGAACTTCCCACACGTGACTATGCACTCGAGGGCTCTGTTATTCTTCTTCGTGACCTTGATCTCTATGTTCAAGTCCGTCAAGCTATTCGGATGGGTGATGTTGGCCAGCTTCACAGTGTGATCCCCCAGTTGATATTCTACTTCAAAGGGGGGTCAAATGGGAACTACTGCAAGATGTTGATTGAGTACATGCAGTGGTATCGATATGAAAGTCCACCAGAGATAAGGTATGTGTTTTTTGCCTTTATGTATGTCCCTGAAACTCAAGGGTATTTTTAAGTGAGGTTATCCGCAAACACTGTTGGTTAGTCAACCCCTCTGGACGGCCTGGGCATTTCTACCCTGCCGATCAACTCCAGGAGCATAATATCAATGGGATCAAGGCATGCTCATTCTTACCTCTTTATCACTTCTCAATTGTTTTGGACACTAAAAATTGCTTGAACATAGTCTATACATCCAGCCACCAGCTCAAATGCCACATGGAGTTATGTTACCAAGATTTCACCAGCCATTCCTACACTCAATGGCATTGGAGATCATGTTGACAAGACATTTGGCCTCATCCATGGGACTCGACATGCAGAACCAAGCCCTGGAGCTGACTTGCAAATGCTCCGAATGTCATTTGGCAAGGCCAAGATGCTCACATATGACCCAAAATATCATAACACAGACAAGCTTGCATGTGCTGACAACATACTCAAGGGTGTAATTCAGCTGCAGGACACCACCTATCTCCGACAATGGTGGACCGAGTGGCGCACATTTATGGCACATCGGAGTGGGGAGCAGACCTTTGAGGCACCCCCAGACTCTGAGCCGCTTGCTCAGTGCGAAGATGAAGAAGACTTGTTTTCTCAATTTGACGAGAGTTTTGGGGTAGATTTTTCATTGTTGAATGAGTTCGCGCAAGCAGCGGAGGGGGTAGGTGAGGGGGTAGATGAGGATGACGGTGCGCTAAGGGAAGAGTTGATTATGGCACATCGGCTTGATATGCGGAGAGAGTCAGCTTCAATAATTCTTAACTAGCAGTATAGGCAGAAGAGCTTGATGTAACAGTATGATGCGCGGATCTAATGTACCGAAAAAAAATTAAAAAAGAAAGTATCAACCCGCAGACATCCTGCCCCGCTTGGCCACATGGGTCCCCGTTGACTCTGGGCCTCGCTTGCGTGTAGGCGTGGTCAACCCAGCCGCCGGGGGCACATTCTCAGTCCCAGGAGCAAGCAGCAAGTTGTTCGAGGTGGACGGGCCATTGACGCCATGCGGTTGTGTTAATTGGTCCAGCGGAGTGCGAGAGGGCGTCGATGTTGTGGATGAGGCGCCAAAAGCAGACGTGGAGGCAGCGAGTGCGCGGCTGAGGCTGGCGAGGCCCATGGGAAGTGGCGGCGGTGTAGGATCAATGTCCATAGGCAAAGGCGCGATGGCAGGTGCCGGCGGTGTGGAAGGAGGTGAGGGCGTGACGGGCGGTGGTACAGGACCCGAGGGGTTGCGACCATCGCGGGCCTCGCGCCGCGCCTCCCAGCGCGCGCGCGCGGCCTTGCGCAAGGAGCGCTGCTTGACCAGGTTCCTAGCAGCCGTGGCCGCCTTTGCGCGCTCTTTCTCCTCCGCCTTCCGTGCCTTCTCTGCCTGCTTTTCCTCCGCCTTCTCCTGCTCCTTCTGTGCGCGTGCAGCTGCCCGAGCATCCTTCTTAGCCTGCTTTGCCGCCTCCTTCTCGCGATCGCGGGCGTCGTCCAGATCACGAACGAGTCGCATAACGTCGTCGCCGTATAACCGAGCGTGCGACCATGGCGGTGCCAAGGATGCGAAATCGTTGACCGATTTCACAGCCCGTGACTTCGCGATGGCCTGCAACGCACGGTCGGTCATGATCCCCTGGGGATGGAGACCCGAGTGCCGCCAGCGAGGCAGTTCCCACGTCGATCGCCGCCACGTTTGTAGAGCCGCGATAACGGTCTTGAGGTGCTGGCCGTTTCGTAACACTGGCTCTTTTCGAGGCGGTTTCACCCGGCGAGGGGCAGGATTTTGGGGACCGTCATCAGAGGAGGAGGCGTCAGAGGATGATGGGGAGGGTGAACGCGATGAGCAGGGGTGTGCGGGGGGGACGTAGTCGTTATCGTTGTCGCTGTCGTTGTCCCAGAGAGCGTCGTCGGCAAGAGGTGGTGGTGGCATCTGAGCCCCGCGGATCTGACGGCTGCGGCAATTGTCGCAACACCCCGCAGAAGGTGCTAAGTACAAACAGTCAGGGCGTGAACAAAAGTGAATGGAGATCAGAACGCACGGCCATGGGGTGGGTTTCCAAAATAGGTATCAATGAATTGCCATCTGCAATTGTCGGTGAGGATGTATTGACGCAGTGTCTCGTCACATTTCTTAGAGTACTCGAGTTCTTCATTAATCCCGGGCTCGTCATCTCCATTCCCAACGGTGGCGGAGAGCTTCTCCTTGACAACACCTGGCTCAACCAATAAGATGCAAGTACACGGCTTGCCGTCACGTCCTCCACGGCCCGCACGCTGAACCCAAGAGATGAGGCTGTCCGTTGCCATATACTGAACGACAAGATGGACATTCGGAAAGTCGCAGCCCTGAGCGTTGAATAGTAACTACTGGCTCCATAAATGAATTCAAATGGAACGGACATACCATCCCCGCAGCCTCGGTGCAAATAAGGATCCTTATCCCATTCTTGAAAAAGCGCTCTAGAATCCACGCTTTCGAGACCGGGCCCCTTAGGGCATGATAGACTTCAACAGTATGGTGCAATTCGGGCGGTAGTTTGGCTCGGATGGCATCCAGCACCTCACAACCGGTGCGACGACTGTTTACATACACAAGAGCACACTCATTGGGCAGAAAGTTGGCGGGGGTGGGGTTCTCTGGGACGAGAAAATCGACTCGCTCCGAGAGCGACTGCCGCTCCTCCATGACCTTGGCCTTCCAATAAAGATTTGGCCGGAAGTTACCCAAATTAATATAAACGTGTTTGTCCTCAGCAATATTGACGGATCGTTTCATGGTAGTGAGCATAGGGCGGGGGGCAGTTGCCGAGGCCAAGCCGATTGGAACTCGATGGGATACGTATCCGTGAACCTCGCCAATGCGACCCCATGCAGGCCGAAAGTCATTACCCCACAAGGCAATGCAGTGCGCCTCGTCGATGACAATTTTGACCTTCATCGCAAAGCCAATCTTGGTCAACGCGGGTTTCAGGTGTTGCGGGGACAAAAGATTCTCAGGCGAAGTAATGACAATTTGCCATTTGCCCGCCTCAATTTCCTGATAAAGAGTGCGTGCTGAGCGACGAGCCCATTCAAGTTCAAATATGAGTGTACCTGAATTAGCTTTGGTCTCTTCATGAGTGTGTTTGCGTTCACAGCTGTCGCTGTCAACCCCCATCGTCGGAATCGTCGAGCCTGAGGGGACCAGTCAGTCCGTTCATGCGGTGTGGGCGATTCAATAGTCTTACTTGGTCTTCCTCGAGCGCATTCAAAGGTGATACAATGATAATTACTATGTCCGGGTTTAGAAAACAAGCCATGACGAAGGCCAGCGTTTTTCCCCATCCCGTCCCGGCGAGTAAAACAACATCTCTACCATTGTAAAGCGCTTCCGCGAAGGTTACTTGGCCGTCAAAGGCGTTCATCCCGGTTCTCATTGCTGTTTCCCAGATGAGTTGGTCGCGCAAGGTCAAGGGCCCAGGGATGCGATCCCATTGCAGTTGATCGCGCAGGTTGAGAGGGCCATATATCCGCGAGCGAGTGACCGCCATGGCTGATGGAGAGGTGAGACAAACTCTGAATCCGGCTCTGGCGCAAACAGCATGACGTATAGTTATTCGGCAGCTTCGGCGGCCTTCCTTTTCGAAAATCTGGTCTAGTTTGTTTATTTTCGAAGCATGTGGGGCTGTGTGTGGTACAAATATAAGACCCTGGGGGTCGATTTACATAGACGATTGCACCAGGCCTTCTCGCCTGCAGCTCGAAGGCACACTCACTCAGCTGTCAGAATAATTGATGACATAAGCATCCGATTTTTCCACACACCCAAGAGTCCCCCGAAGAGACGCAGGCGAGAAGAGCCTGGGACCGAGGCTATCCGAAGACGTGCTGTACATGTTCACTACATACTCAAAATCGACTCAGTGTATTGTTGGGACCGTACACGAGCCATTACATAAGCAGTGTTGAACCTTGCCCAAGTCGCGCACACTCGACACTCCCCAGCCTTCCAGGTGGTTATATCAGCGTTTTCTTCTCAACGGCGCGGCGGATAGATCAGTATGGGTTGAAGCCGCGCCAATTACACCCCCTCATATTGAATCACGCGACATAATAAAATGCAGCAAAGGTGGCGCAGATACGAAAAATGCCATAGTACTAGTGGTGTACGTACACAATTCCTCTAAACCTAATCGTCCTCCCATTCACTACCAGTGCCGTCCCCGCCGTCATCTGTCCAGTCGCTGCCGTCATCACTCCAGTCGCTGCTGTCGCCGTCTTCGTTGATGTCTCCATCCTCATCCCAATCCTCGTCACTGCTCTCATCGTCGTCCCATTCACCCTCGCCCCCACCCCCGTTGTCGCTGTCGCCGTCATTGTCGTCCTCCCCTTCTTTTTCCATCGGTCCCCCATTCTCATCCTCCTCGCCCTTGCTGTCCAACACGCTGCTGCTAGCTGTGCCGGTGTGGCCGCCGTCGCTCCTGTGGTCGCTGTGGTGGGCATCGTCAATGTCGTTTGCTGAAGCGCCAACTCGTAACTCGTTTTCACTGTGATCGGGCGATGCCGTTGATCTTGGGGCGACGGTCTGGGGTGCTATATGGCCAATTCCTCCGCCATGGAAACGCATGAACATGTCGCGGTCTACAATTCTGTGTGCTCAAAGTTAAAAAGGTTTATCGGAAATGGGCCAAGGCACAGTCATACCGGTTTACATAGTATGCATTCCAGTCGCCCCGACTATCTTGCACAAATGACTGGGGCTTGACCCGGTTGCGTCCATCTACTACTATGTCACGACCCATAGAAAATGCGGGAATAATATGGCAGGCCCGAATGACGTCGTCGGGGGAGATGAAGCCGAAGGCCGCCGGGTCAGAGAGAGGTAGATACGCAATTTTTTGTAAACCCATCGCAGTTGAAACGCTCTCAAACCACCGGACCCAGAGAAACTCCACACGCTTTGGTGGTGCGTGCAGACTTTGATTCAAGTCGCGGACCATGGTGTGATGTATTCCTAAGACTCGAGCGTACAAAAATGGGCCGTCGGCCTCCGGGTTCTTGCTTGCTGTCATGATACAGTTGCGACCAGACTTGAGGGAGACCGAATCTTGGGCACGGTGCACATCGTATCTGGTGTAATTGAACCGGATACCTGCATGCGAGTAGATGGTCTCGTCGGCGATACGTAGTGCGTGGCGGTCTTCATTTGAATATTCCTGGCCATGCAATGCCCCTCGGCTCTCAGAAAGGAGAAAGTCCTTAAGATCGGGCCAGAATTGCTGTGAGATGTATGGGTGTGAGCGATGAGATTTATCAATGAGGTCGATATGTGCACCTCCACGGCAGGATCAGAAGGATGCTGCTGCACAAAGCCACCGACGGTGCATTTCTCTGATGCCTTATCACCCATGTTGTATCGGGCCAAGGGATCGCCCTTCTTGCGTAGTCGTTTGCGTCTCGCCTTCTTTGCCTGTGGCTTTGGATCATCAGACAGGATGGCATCCACCTTGTCTTCGATGCGCTGAAGTCGGTCGTCGATGGTCTCCATTTTTGCAATTTGCTTATTTGAGGTTTTTGTTTTGTTGCCGCGCCTGTACCTAGATTTTGTTGTCCGATGTTCGAGCTCGCTCTGAAGTAAAAAGCTCATGGGTGCCTGTGGCAAAAGAAGTAGCGCCAATTTGTACGCACCCGTAGAGTCGAATAGCTTCCCAATGCCCCAAATGATCTGATGTCGATGGGCCACTCTCCGATGGCATGGTACTTGGGACGATCGAGGGTATAGTAGACCATGAGATCTTCATCTGAGTCAGGGTTGTTGGTTGTTGGCAGCACCGGAGGTGCATGTGACTGCCCAGTTTGTGCTGCAGCCTTTTTTGCCTTTTTTCGTGCCGCTGCCTCGCGCTCCTTTGTTGTTTTTGTCGTCCTGAACTGTGGGCATGTCTCAGTAGCAAAAGCTCGAATCAGCTTTCCGTATCGGGATAGTGCCTGCTCGAGATCACGCAAGGTCACCTCAGTGATCAGCCGGAGTTTTGCAAGGCTGTGAAGGTCGCCCGCGGCCACCAGGAGTTCACATATTGCTTTGTTGTGTGGCTCAGGTAGAAGACCCTCAATTGCAGGCACGATGCACTGTTGGCCAACACTTGAGTTAATAATTGTGCAAGCAGATCGTACCAAACTCACCTGTAACACATCTTCAAAGTCCCGCGCTGCGAATTTTGTCATTGATGAGACATTGGAACTAAATCTCCGAATCGTGTCGGGGCCAAAAGGGTCTATCTGTCGGAATCTGCAGCACAAGTTGAATACGGATACAGAAAATCATGCAAAATTAGCTACACACCTTGCATTAAATTCTTCCTCGAGCTTGAGTTTGGGGTTCGCTCGGAGGATTCGCATCAGATGAGTGAACAGGGTCTTCCATTCCCCCAATTCCCACTCATGTAGGAAGTCGCTTGCGAGCATGTCATGATAATCGAAGCCAAGATTGGAAAGATGAAATGAGAATGCGTTCTACGTGTGCCATGCAAGGTATTTAGCAAGAGATGAGTTGGAATATAGCGAAAGTGGATGGATCTACCTCAGTCAGAACCTCTGCACGCTCCGCCAGCTCTTCCTCAACACATTTGCTACCAACCAACCGCCGCGCTGCCCCATAGATAAAGTTTCGGGCCTTCTTTATGCGCTTCTGTCGAGATGCTGAGTCGCGTCTTGCATTGACTCGGCGACGATCTTGGTCATCAGAAGTGCCCATCCCTGCGATGTCAGGCTTCCTGATAAGACACCGGGGGCAGGGGCACGCCCCATTATTGCGGATGTTCGCGAGCAGGACTCTAAGAGCAGGTGAAAGTCAGCGGTATGGAAAATGATGTGGAATAATAGAAGGCCACACTCACTTCTCCGGATAATCGGCCGAGTATGTGAAGATGCGAGGGTAAAGACGACGTTTTATACCATCTGGGAATTCGACAATGAATCCATGGGTCCAATCCTGGATAAACTGCTCGTCGATAATGATCTTCCAGGCCCCGTGCATAAGCTCGCGTCGACAGTGTGCGAGAGCATCGTCGCAAGCACTCTTGCTTAGCCGCTCTTTGAGAATATCCTGTACCTCGTCCGGAAGCTTCACACGATGATTGTTTGTCAGTATTAACATCGGTTGAGCTGTGTTAAATGCAAACACACCGTTGGAAAGTACGCGATGTGCTCCATCAAGCGAGGGTCACGCTTGGATCAATCATACATTGAGATGCCGCCATGGGCGAGATACCCTGGCCAGACTTTCGCCTGGCCAAAAGTAGTGGGATGCGTCGAGTCTGAGGCTAGCATGAGCGGAAATATGACGCGCTCGAGCTTCAAGCAGTCTGGCTCAGGAGCGCTGGCCATGAGCTTCATGTGCTCTTGTATCATGCAATCCGACGTATACACCTCGCCGAATATCCGAATAGGTGGATTCTTTGGCGTACTGAGTTCGATTTTATCGCGCTCGTTCCCCATGAGTTTATCGATGGCATCGCGCTGCTGCTGGACGTGGTAGGAACGATATGGCTGGGTGTGGAGTTTGTTGAGTATGTATGGCTGAGCAGCAGAGCCTCGGACGACCTCGGAAAGCGGTCGATAGTGGAGACTCTTGACAGGAAAGTCAACCTTGGCCGCAGCCGACCCCTTCTGCTTCCCCAGTGGCACCTGAATCACAACGTCAGCTTCACGCCAGCGTGTGGGCGATTTTGGAAGCTCGGGCTTGGCAAGCATGCTCTCGACGTGCTCGAATTGTTCATTGTATTCTGTGAGCTCGGCCATGCTTGTACGAGGGTGGGTGAGGGCATCGAGAACTGCACAGCAATGCCCCATTGACTTGGTTTCAGGGCCCGCCGTGTACGCTCTACGGTACCGGAAACCAGTGAGATTTGGAAATGGCCAAACGGCCCTCTTGATAGCGCGATTGATTTGCCCTTCGGTGCGTGATTGTGGATTCGGAGTGGGAGGCGGGACAAGGGGGTATGCTGAGGTAGCTGAAAGAGGCGGCTCGACTGATGGTGTGGGTGGTGGCAATTTTGGAAGAACAAAATCCGTAAGACCTGGGTCTTCGGTTGGAACCCAGGTTGGCATGCTACTGTACACACGATACATTCCAAAGCGATCCACAGGGGATGTCCATGGAGCGGATTCAGCTGGAGGTGTTGCGGATACTGGTGGGATGATACCGATGGACGCTGGTGCAGACGGTGTGGTGGTATCGGGGCGGTTCTGGGATATTATACCACGCAGGTGCACCGCGGCTCGCCCCAGCGCATCTGGAACAAAGTCTGTAAATTTTGCAGGCAGGCGGCGTTTGCGAGAAGGAAGTGGGGTGGGTGTGGTTTCAAAGTCTTGGGACATATCGCAATCGGGCTATCACAGGTTGCGTGCATAAGACATACCAGACATACTTGATACATGACGGAATCCAACTTACCACTGTGGGTATCCGAAATAGCCCCAATCGTGCTTCTTTCCTTTGCAGCTCGAGCTCCCCATCGTTGTCGGCCTTCCTTTTCAAGATGGAGAGCCTGCTCGACGACGCGACCTTCGCATCTTCAACCATAGCACCCTCAGTAGCCAATAGTTCCTCTCCCGTAGAAGTACTAGCGGCAAGACCATCAGCAGCCGCTCTGACTTCAGCTATTGAGGAGCATTTCTTTATGTGCCTCGACCACCCCCAAGAGCTTTTGATGGGAACATCCGTGCCGCAGTGATTGCAGTGCTTGGTATCTTGGAATGCTACCTTTAGATGCTTCAGCGTCTTTGGGACCATAGTGCAGAGTGAGGTAGATGGTTTGTAGTAGACGGTGCGAGTTGTGCGCAAGACTCTTCCTTCAGATAGTTACGACCTCAAGGGATGCCGTTTCTGGCAACTATGTTACTGTACAGCTGTGCTCCTGCCTAGCCTGCCGGTGCGGCAGGTACGGCTTCGCGTCAGCGGTATCATCCTCTTGCTGTGCGTGGAGCGGGGTTCCGGGAGACACTGAAATGGCTAGTGCTTGCAATAATAGAATAAGACGCGCTTCCAAAAAGGCTATCAGTGAATTTCACATTGACTGGATGACTTTGAGCGAAGATAGCTGGAACCTATCCTTGCTTAAAATAATCTGGAATACCCACAAGTACGATGCATCATGAGAATATGTCAACTTTGCGGACTCTGCGGTGTCTTCCACCAGCATCTATATGGCCTGCGACTGTAGCAGATGTGCACACACAAGATAGAGACAACAGAACTGTCTTGCGGGCAGCTGTAAGTATAACAGAGTCAAGAGGATAATGCAAGCGGAGGCTAACAAAACAGCGTAGCTCAGATCTAGAGCCCCCGGTCCCCGGAGGCTGCATGCTGTCACATGCTGCTATATAGTGCCATATTTCACTAACGCCATCCTTGATTCTGACGTGGTCAGGCGTCATATGAGCACAGGCTCGATGATTACTGGCCACCCCAGACTTCAGGTACTGTGATTGTGCAGAGCCAGCGATCGATCAGGGCTCCAATTGTATGAGGTGGTAGGCTTACGGAAGCAACATTCAGTGTTGTTGCCTGGTAAGCGCAACGCTCAACGTTCAACATTTAACATTGACATCCACTGCTCACCACTGTTTTAATGGTCAAACCACCGGCCCTCCATTCATTAAGTACAATATACTACTAGTAGACGTATACTCCTGCTTTGGGCTTATCCCATTATTAGACTTAACCGCGCTGTGTGCCTTGCTAAGCCGATCGGGTCAATACGTGCCATACCCGGATTTCATCCTCCCAAATGAGCAGCTGCAATGCGCAGCAGTGGGGCTATACTTGAATCACAAGGTGACGGTTTTGGATCAATCCATTTCTAGCTGCTGCCGCACTGACAACTTATATCCCAGTCTTTGCGATTCTTTGGAGTCCCGCGCTCTCGCTCTCTCCCCACTCTCACTATCTCCTCCGTCGCCATGGATAGCCAACGCCAAGCACAAATCATCCTCTATGGCAAGGCTTTTGCCCGTGATGGAGACATGTGGGCCTTCCCCGCAGAAGTCATTGACGCCGAGCTCGACTTTCTCCAGGCTGCAAATGCCGCTCGAGCGAATTTGCCAGTGCCCCCGCCTCTCTCACCTGAAGCCGTACAAGAACAAAACTACTTGCGTTTATCATTCTCAAGACTTACCTCTATCTATGACGGACTCGCCGAGGAGCTTGCCGCTCAAGGACTACCCCACAAGGCGATAGTCGAGCGCCTTGTAAGTCCAAAGCCATCCCTCTCTTGCGAGCGTAACAGGTTCTAATCCAAGTATATTGAGCTCACCAAGGGAGCGGTGGAGGCGCGTACGTCCGACACACATGTTGTCAAAGACAGGATTCCCTTTCTCTATGCCTTCAGCGTACCACTTGCCGGTGTAGCCAAGGCTGACCGGGGTTATCACCACCCAGCCACCCGCTATCTTATGTTTCCGGTCAGCAAGAAGTTGTCCCCAAACAACGCCAAGTACGTCTGCTCCACCTCAGAACTAGTGGCTATTTGATGACAGTTCCCTTCTAGCGACATGAATCGTGTGCGCGCTGGTCTGGTGCACATTGGCCCCGACACAATGTACCATTTCATGTACGAAGATTGTATGGTCAATGCCGAGCAGCCTTACAAAGGTCTCTTGCGGAGCCGTCTGCTTGTCAAGGTGAGGGACCTCTTCGCAAACTCATGCATTCATCGCTTACATGGACATCCTCTGTAGTGTTGGTGGACCATTTTTTTCGGGCCGCTTTCTGCACTTCGCCGTGATGGCGAAGTGGACACTTTTCGGCGTGGAAGGAAGTGCAACGCTTATCGGAACAACATCACGCGCGTCTCCATGCGCTCGATCGCGTATGTTGCCACTCTGGCACGCTTTGCGCTTTCTTCGGACACAAGCATCTCCCCCGGCAACCCTCGCCCCTCTGGTGACTCACCGCCGTTTACCTATTATGCGTTCTATCGCTCCCTCGTCAGCCTTCTCGAAAGCCCCAACCCAAATTCAGCAAAGCTCAAGTTCAGGACCGAGCTACTTGAATGGTGGAATACGTACGTCATGTTTTGCACCTTTCTTTGCATGCATTCTGATACTGCCATGATACACAGGGAGTGCTTTACCAAGGGCCCGTACAACCGCGACGATGGTGCCGAGGTGGGTGAGTCCACCAGTTTTGCCGACATGTTTGACGCCGAAGAGGCGGCTTAGTAATGGTTAGTAATGCTCGCGTCGGCTCATTTCTTTCTTGCATGTACAGTATCTGTCCGATGATATTCTCTTTTGAGCTGCCGCACATGCATAAGGGTATGACATAAGAGTTGATGAAAGAATTCGTGCCGCAAGCATGCCTGAAAAATGCCTTTGTGTTTCGGCCATGACTTTTAACCCAGGCAGGCTATCCTGGTGTGCTGATACAGCCCACAAAACATTCGCAAGTTTTATGATTTTGCAAAGCGCTCATACCAGTATTACTTGCTGATTAGGGGACCGTGACCAGGTTTGGATAATATGTGCATTGGTTGGAATAATGGCACTCTGTGTTATCTACACCACGGCAATCAACGCGAGTCACAGACTGTGAGTGCAGTACATGGGCAGCAAAATCTTGGGTGTTCTATAATCATCCAGAGTGCTCATATGCCAATCTCAGGCGTGTGGAGCGGCCTGATATTTCCGGCTGTAAATATCGCACAGCCTCTCGTTTGAATTGCAACCTAGAGTACTCGATGTTTAGGCAGTTACAACACTAGGCGGCAAATCTACCGATGCTTTTGGTGATTTTGCACCAAATATACACATATAATCCCTCCACATGCATATGCCTAAAATGCTGATGTGTGTGTCAATCTTCTCTCAGACCCAAACACATAGCTATGACTGCCAGTCCTTCAAAAAGTCTGTCTTATTGGTTCTGCCCCATCTTGGCTAATGAAGAGGCCCAATGGTAAGTAACCAAAAGTGGAGATGTTGCCTATCAAGTGACATAGATTTATAGTTTTGGATACTTGCTTGTCAGTACCTTCAACACATCACTTGGGTTCTGTACATCAATTCCTGGAGAGGATATTTGTTTAATGACTTAGTATAAATTCTCAGCACACATTTGGGTCAATCCACAAATTCTGCAGCATCAAAGGAAACAGGCATTTGTACAAAGTAAAAGCAAGGTGGTATGCATGGGGGAGGAGCTTTAGCTCAGTGTTGGAGTGGAGATAAAAAGGCACACTAGGGGTGTTCCCCATCTCCCAGTGACTCTGTGGTTTGCTGCCTGGTTAGATATGAATGGTAATCAGCATAAAACCACCAGAAAATCCAAATGAATGGTACCCACATTTGGTTATCCAAGACAAGCTGGGTAAATGCTTCCTTCCCCTCATCTGTCCAAATACTCCCAGTGCCATCTTTGAAAGCCTCCAGTATGGCCACCCTCACTTGATTGGCAGTTCCACCACCTATGTAGGCATCCAATGTGGCTAGGAAATCAGCTGGGGTGATCTTCCCAGACTTCAGCCAGAATGCCTTCCCAGCAGTGAGCACAATAGCTATGAGTGGTGTAAGGAATTGATGCAAACCAGATACAACAATACACATACCAGCAACCAGGTTTAGAACCTGAAGCTCAAGTGATAAAGACCCAGCCTTTACAAATCAATCTCAGTTCTCTGGAGTGTCAACATTCAGATAGCAAAACTGACCAAAATGGGGAGGTATGGAGGCAACAACAAAAAGACTTCATTTGCAAATTCTTCCTGAAGAGGAAAAAAATCACCCATTGCATGAACCAACAACACAAGGATTGAGCAAAATACTCACAACCTGAACAAACACAATTTGTCATTCATAAACTAAAGTTGGATGTATGTTTGAAGTATGTCTGGGTTGTACTCACATTCTGCAAGATACAGGAATACTTGAGGTCAGCAGAGGGCAGCCAGGTCCAAGGCATGCAAATCATACTTACATGCTGCGGAGAACAGGGACAATGGCTGTCAGCACAGGGCAGCCCAGGTCTGAGGCATGCAGACCACACTTACAGCCTGTGGAGACCAGGGACAATGGCTGTCAGCACAGGGCAGCCCAGGTCTGAGGCATGCACATCACACTTACCCACTGTGGAGAACAGGGACAATGGCTGTCAGCAAGGGCAGCCCAGGTCTGAGGCATGCACACCACACTTACATCCTGTAGAAAACAGGGACAATGGCTGTCAGCAGAGGGCAGCCCAGGCCTGGGGCATGCAGATCACACTTACATCCTGTGGAGAACAGGAATAATGGCTGTCAGCAGAGGGCAGCCCAGGTTTGAGGCATGCAGACCACACTTACAACCTATGGAGAACAGCAATCAGAGCATCCAGCAAAGTGCCATTCCAGCAAAAATTGTTACATTAGTAGCCCCATGTAGTGATAAGATTGGACACTCACTGTCTAAACAATGAGGTAACCAGCATATTAGTCAGGTCATTATGTATAAAATGATTAAACTGCTAACAAGCTGTGGGAAGTGGCCAGGGATAAGTGTTATATGTTAACCATCCAAACAGCAAGCAAACCTACATCCTGTGCATTGAAACATGACCAAAAGGAAATCAGTGAGATTTTCCATTTTGGGCATGCAAGAAACATACATGCTGGGTAAGATTGATTTAGTATTGTGGAGAAAAATTGATTTGACAGGCATACATACATCCTTATGAACTGGGTTGATATATCATATACACAAGAGATTTCATAGGAGCTTGAGCACTCACATGCTATGGGGAGCACAAGTTTGAAATTCCACTTGAGAAAACAGATGAAAGACATACCTACATCAAAGGGTGCAAAATCAGTATCAGAGAATTATATATAGAAGACTGTAGACAAACCCAAGTGAATGAGAACCACCTCAGGAGATCTGTAACAATCTTCTCATTGGGCTTGATTATATTAACCCTATCTGCAATTGCCTCTGCAATAGACAGCACCTCAGTATGGCAAATAGGGCTTCTTCTGCTGAGCAAATTACCATCCACATATCTCTGGATGACAGATACATCCCACCTACAGATATGTGTATAAGATCTTCATTCTGCCAAAAAGCAGGAAAGGAAAGGTTACTGTACAGTTTGACAGCATACTTTATGCATAACTCCACATTATGCTGCTGGACTGAAATCAAAAATTGCTGGAGCACATTGTTGTTGAGGGAGCTGGCTGTCTTATCCACAAGCTCAGACATGGCCTTCTGGATGAGCTCTTGGGATTTTTGCTCCTTCTCATGCATGTCTATATTTACACCATCACTATTGGGCATGTTTCATCATATGTTCGAGACTCACTTCGTAGGCGTACTTCACCAGAAGGGGGATGCTTCTGACTACGGACCAAGTGCAGACGAGTCTGATCAAAAGTTTGGTCAGCACGGGCTTCTGCCCCCGCGAACGCCTGCTCGTGGGGCAGCTCCTTGCAAAGCTCTTCATATGCATCGGCATCGAGACTGTCGAATTTGGTAAATATTGCGATGACAGGAACTTCAGAATGGCAAGTCATGAGGCAAGGGCCGTGTTGTGAGTGGGATGACATAGCGCACCTCCGGCGGTGTCAATTTGTGCAAAAAACTCGAGCTCCGTCTGAAACCTGTTGGTATCGACAGGAAAACAGTACCTAGATTCCGATGAGGTTTGAAAGTCTCGAGAAGTGTTAGATCAAATGACGAGGTTCGCACCAGATTGCATGGATTCGTTCGTTCAAAGCCGAATGGTTCGCTCGTTTGCGGATGAACTCCTGGACTATGTCGCGTTCCCGAACGGCGCCCGATTCAAACCCGCGAGAGTCGTGGAATACAAATCCATTTTTTCCCGGGAAGATCAGCTCGTTGTTGATGTCGTGCTCTCCGCGCTACAAGGATCATCAGCGAGTGCCGGCGGGTCTACCAGGTACATACATCTGCGGAGGGTGCCAGGATCGAGCTTTTGCTTGCGGACTTGCTTCGCCGAGAGAATAAACGGGAGAGGAATGAGCGATTCGGGGAGTAAAACTGGCCCAAGGCGTTGCGAGAGTATGTGAATAGTCAAGTTTTGCGTTGGCAGTGGTTGGCTACGCACCCGATCCCCATCTTCATAGCACGGATAGACTTGAGGCTCTTTGTCGGTTCCGCAGACCGCTTGCAGAACAGTTGTCTTGCCCGAGTTCGCCCGGCCGATGATGAGAATGCGAAAACGATCGAACTTGTCCCTCACGCTGGCTGCATCTGAGTCGGACATAGCTGGGGGTGGATGGGGCGCAGATCAGAGAATACCGGGTGAACGGATTGTCGAATGCGATGGAGCAAGCAATGGAATAGCTATGCGTAGGTGTTGACGGCGATGGACACGGCCCAGCTGGAGTGCTTATGCTGGGAACGACGTCGGACTGTGGCAGAAACTGAGGGTACTCGTAAGCAGTGCCCCGGCCGTGAGCACGAGGCGCGAGTCGATCCGTTGATCGATCGGCAACTCCAGAAGACTCCAGAGCTCGATCGGCTGGATATTCCCCTCCGGACAACGACACCAAAGACCCAGCCGGCCGCCGCTGCAAGCTTGCGCGTGAGTCGTGACGATCCTCACACGAGCGCCGTCGTGCTTCTCATATGCTCATCTCATGCTCGTCGTGCTTCTCGTTTACAACTCATTGGTCTATCTCTGGCTGCGGCCGCCGCAAGACGTCCGAGCCTTGGCAGACGCGTCGACGCGAGCGCAAGACAACGCCGCGATACACTCCTAGACCCCTGGGGAGCATTCCTGGTGGGCGGATTTTCGAACCTGCGACCACCGGCAACGCAGACGGTACGCTCCACACGCTTCAAACAACGATCATAGAAATATCAACATCTCGACGCTATTCGCTTCTCATTTTCTCGCGACCTTACTTGCAATGCTCCCCTGGTTCCTAGCTCGCGCTATCGTCTCAGGCCCACCGACAAGCGAGGCCCAAAGTCTCCTCAACCGCCCTAGAATGCTCCGTGCCGCGCTATCTATGGGATCAAAGTTAGACTAGGCGTGGCTTGCGAGCTCACCTACCTTGAACGACTTCGCGTATGCTCGTCTCCGGTTTGATAGACCAGTTATCTGCAATCAAATATGTATAACCGAGTTCCACCACACAGGTCCTGAGCACTCCAACGATTCGCATACAAACCCATTAACGCGGCCTTCCCGACCGAGCAGCGAAAACGACAAAAACCCGCTCGAACACACGCGAAGGCGTCAAAGATCAAGGTTCCCGCGCGGCTGAGCTCGAGCACACCACAGTCGCACAGTCGCACCACCAAAACAGTACGAGTATATTATCATTCTAGGCTCGGCGGCTGCTACCTTCGTCTTGGGTCACTCGAAGCCTAACGTAATGGAGCAGCGTGGACATTATGTATCATACAATATAAACTACGGCTCCGCCCTCGTGGTATCGAAGGGCGCTCAACCATCGATAGACAGTGATTACAGGCAGAACGGTTTGTCACTCTATGACTCAAAGCCTCCTGCTGGACTAACCCAGCTCTTCGATAGAATTACAAAGATTCCTTTACGACGGCATTTGATGCAACTGGAGTGCGCTGGTAACTATTGCACCATTGCAAACCGCTTTCAACATTTTCTCATCTCCCATTTCTTACAGTCATTGAATGCAGTAGAGCGCCGAGCCAGGAGAAAGGCGGGTGGTCGAGAGGGGAGACGTTCAGTGTCTGGTCGAGCCAGGATATGTACACCAAGGCCAATCGCCAATCGCGTCACGTCAGCTATCTGCGTCCTCGCCGTTCGCGCTGTTCTCAACGCTACAAGAAACTTCAAATACTAGGCCGAGCCTGATTAGCACGCACTTCTCCCAGCCTCCCAACACCGAGACTTATCCTATCCAACCTGTCGATAGCAGATACCCGCCGTCAACCTAACCACTACATGCTCGTGCTCGAGTTTAGGTTTCAGTTCGTCTCGGGATCGCCGAATACCCCCTAGGGCCCCCCATTTTTCGACAGCGACCGTCGCCGCGGCCGAATTATCCGCCTTAACATCCAGCCAAGTACCTCGAGTGCGGCACGCGGTCTCCCATTGGGACTTGACAGTATTTCTGAGATTGCTGTTAATAGCAAGCGGGGCAACTCTCTAGGCCACGGCTTCGCGCACGACTGCAAGCTCATGGATCGGGCCTGCAAGGATGGGACGACATACACCTACGCACACAATGTCACAAGCCTGCTTAGTTATAAATCCGACCGCCCTCTCGTGCTCGCTCTTTTGCAGGGATCCGGACAGATTCCCTCCTCAGACAATCTTTTGACAAAGCGATGGCCTCTTCGAAGACTTCGAGCAGGTGCGCCTTCTTCATTGGGCTCTGCCGAGGTTAGGACCGAGGTTAGGCCATAGCTGGGGAAGGGGGAATTTTGGCGGAGAGTGGCAGTATTTTCGTCTCGTTTGACCAATGTTGTATCACAGCGTGATCGCAGCCGTTGCTGCGAGCGACGGCCAACCAATACTATGCGTATCTCTCAGCTCTGACGAGCACTACCAAAGAGCGGGGAGGTGGCCAACGAACGGGGCAACCTTTAAAATATTTAGCAAACAATCCCTGCAGTGCATAGGCTGCTCTTCAGACACTCGGTGGTAATGATATATACGCTCTTACTCCATTTATCATCTAGTATCATACAGATGCTACCTAATACCAGACTTGGTTGAACTCGTCCTCGCGGATCAATCCCAAAGGTATTGCTCTAGAGGGAACTTGAGGTGTCGCGAGCGAGACGCCCGGCATCCGTGGCAAGGAAGGAGCGATACCGAAGGGCCGGGGTGTCTCATCCTACAGCACGAAGAAGTGGTATTCGAGAGAAAAGCCCGGGGCCGGCGAACAAATAGGTACGCACCGATACGCGTGCCAAAATCCGCTCTCATGCAGTCAACGGAATCCTTGGGGTGAATCGCTTGATCGCGTGAAGCTAGGGGCGTTGTTCGTGTAATCGCCGTCGCCGTTGTCGTAAACACCCGTTTCGACTTCCGGCGCACTACGACTGCGGCACAGAGGTGTGGTAGGGAGGCCTACACGAAAGAAAATATCGCAGCCCTCGTCATCGTACGACTCGGAGGGTAGCCAATATGGATCAGAGATCGCGACACAAACATCCACGAAATACCGGCAGCGAGAGCTCCTATCAAATTTCCTGAAAAGGGCATCCCCTGCAAAAGAGCGAGCGTGGGCGGGTGGGCGGTTGCTTATAAACGAGCGGCCCCACAACGTAAATCTCGCTCCCGCCGCATTGCCGTGGGCACCCACTCAATCGTGGTAAGTCGCACTTCGTCTTGAACGGATGAAGAAAACTACGCGAGTCCCTTTTCCTTACCCTCTCAAGGGAAAACTATACCTAGCTTCTTGGATCCCGATGGCTCGGCAGACGAGGTGAAAAGGACTTGCATCACGAAGGATGGCCGCCGTACTTGGAGCTGGTCGAAGACTCCATTTGCGCGCGTGGGTTCGTAATGGTGGTTCCAAGGGCGCCTATATCTGAAAGTGTAAGCTTTTTCAGCTGCGAGTTTCACAGATTATCTGGGGCAGAATTGCACTGTCTGCGATTCAATATAAACGTGACATGTGCAGTGAATTCAAGTTGATATACTTACGATGTGTATGAGAAAACAATTGGCTGACGGAGCCATTGATAACTCGCTCCCCGGGCCCGGGTCCGACGTAAGAAATTTGATGCATGGCTGTCCGGGGCGTTCGGGGAGATCGGGGATGGGCGGGGTGGACGGCACGCTCGACGCCCCACCGTCCCTCTTGCCCCGGATCCGCTGGATGAGAGACTTGGAACGCATCAGAGCTCCGGGGCGTGTGGCTGTGGGAGATTCGGGTGGGGCGCCCCACGAAGATGGTGCGTCCATCGCGGTGGGTGATCCGGGGAGATCCAGGGGGAGCGGAGGTGGGATCGAGGGTCGGCCGTGACGAGGCGCTGCGGCCGGGGGAGCTGCAGCAGTCGTGGACAGCAAGGGTTGCGATCGATGGTTTTTTAGAGTCGGCGTCGGTGACGTAATAAATGAGACGCTGTTGCTGCGAGAGGAAGAGAGAGATGGATGGACTCACCACGAGCGTCTTTTCCAGCAAAGTCATAACTGCCGTAGATGGAGCTAGTGGTCGAGCCTGTCCCGGTGCCAGTGGAGAACTCCTCAAACGGCTCTGGGTCGGCGCGGCCCCAGGCGGCAGCAAGGACGTCCTCTTTCATCAGTAAAGAGGCGCCCAAGTATATGGTCCTATACAGTTTACATAGCGGCCATAGCATCCTAGCACGGTCCCCATTTTATAGCGCTCGCAGCAGAGCAATCTCCTCTACAGCACTATATAGCAAAAAAGTGGAGCTATGTAGCTCTAGGCGGCTCTACATAATTCCAATTTTTTACTCCATAGTGCTCAAGTAAATGCCAAGTCATAGACCTCAGCTATAGTCGCTCAGTAGTAGTAGCTTGACGGGCTCGACGTTCAGCAGAAATGTCCCATATATTGAAACAACGTCCCCGGACGCCAGCTGCCAGCAGCGGTTAAGAAAGGTACAAGCCCGAGACGCTCGAAAACAGCCAAAGAAATTTAAAAAAAGGTGGTGAGCCTTCACTGATCAGCATCAGCCTCATCGCCGGTGTCCTGCCTCTTCCTCTCAGCGTGTGCCTTCAAATGTTGAATCGCGGTGAGGCATGCCTCTTGCGAGAATGCAGGACCCTTGGCGTGAGGAGCTGCCCCAAAGCGAGCACTTTAAAAAAAAAACGAGTACGTCGCCAGTGAAATGTGCTAGCTAAGACTCGAGAAAATTTGTCAATGCCTACCTTGATTCCTCCCATAACTCCTGGCCAAGGTTAGTGAGCTCTCTTTCACCTTCCGGATCCTTGGCAAGCTCCGTTAGCCCCTGGCGAAGCTCGTCATACACGTCCTTGTATGTAGCAGTGGTGAAGTCGACTGGGTCAAAGATCCCTTCCGACCACTCATCCAATGCACAGCGAACCTGTTGAGATGGATATTAGTAAGGTAGATGTTTGGCAGACAAATACATACGGCAGCGTAGGCGAGCGCAATGGTGGGCGGTTTGATCGGGTTGAAGTACTCGGAGTTATGAATGCCGTCGTCGTTTTTCTTCTTGAAAAACATCTTCTTTATAAGCTTAAAGAGGACGGGGCTGCACCACATTGCCTTGAGCTTATCGGGATCCTGTGAGTGAGATTGGTGAGTAAGTAGTGTTGGGGCACGAGAGGTAAAACGCACTTCGTAAAGGAAGGCGTAGTCTGCAGTTAAATCCTTGTATCTCCGTTTGTTTGCGCGAGTCTTGGACAGACGATCGTGGAAACCGAAGAAAAGCTCGACCATGTACCGGGCGATTGTCTTGAGCTCGCCGCGCATCTGGCTCGTGGACTTGCATATCTAGTTACTATAGCGAGACATGTAAGATGGGGCTCAATGGACCACTTGGAGCATATGCAAGCCCACTTACATTAATAGGGACCGACCCCGTGTCAATCGTGTAAGATGATAGGTGACTGGACACCAATAGACTTACCACTTTGATGAGATCGGCGTCTGATGTGTAACGTTTCTTCTTGGCACGGCAGGCAAGCTGAAAAGCCTCTTCAGCAATCTGCCCTTCCAGATCGGCGTCCGGGAACGGTGCTTCGGATGCGATACGAGAGTGGTGAATGGAGATCGCGTGGTATAAAATGGCCTGAACATCACGGGGATAATCTGAAACCTTCGGGCGTGAATTAGAAGGCTGGGACGAGTTTTGTTTTGCACGCTTGCCGTCGCTTTCTGAGTCAGTCAATGAATCGTCGGCCACCTTTCGCTTCCTGGAGAATTGATCGCGGGGAGTTGAGCTGCGCGAGTCGGTGCTTGGGATCGTATCTGAGCCCATCACAAACTAATTAGTCTGGGGGTGCACGAGGTAAAGAAGTCTGTAATAAATAGGGCTCACCAGTGTCGCTATCTATGCCACCCTTCCTGCCACGGTGAGTCCTATCGCTGTCTCCACGTTGATCATCGGCCCGGCTGCTGTTGACTTCATCCTCACGCTCGTTCTCGTCTTGGTCACTGGATTCGTGGTCGTGAAGTGGAATTTCAGGATCAGAGTCGTCGCCATCCTGGTTGGATGGCACACCAAGCTTGATGCCTCTGTTGGGTTGATAGCCTTCGTCCGCGGACTCCTGGGCCTCGCTGACTTCCTTGTGACGCATGTGTTTCTAAAACGATTACGCGGCCGCCGAGAGTAAATTAGTAGCATGAAAGATGGCAATAATAAAGGGTGCGCGTGTGCTGCTTGCCAATGTAGATGATGGGCGGGAACTGTGTGATGTGGATTCCCTGCGGAACGAGCGTTTGCCTGCATATGTTCGTTGTTCTTGCGTGCGGGTTGAAGTTGAATGGGCAGTGGCCTTGAGTTTATGAACAGCAGAGGGCTTCTTGAGACCCGCGGTGCTTGAGGAAGGCTCGTTGTAGGTGAACTTGGTGGTCTCAATCTAATGAGATAATCGAGAGCTGAGAAAGAATTAGCTCAATGCAAGCTCACATCGCGATTTTTCAACTTGAGTCGTTTTGCGGCGACAGCATCTAGTGCATTAATGTGCATTTCAGATCCTGAGCGTTTAGAATATCATGGCAACAACTTCACCTTCGTCTTCCACTACTGACGCTGCCTCTCGCTTTCGTCTCCTCTCCTCAGCGCGTCGATGGTCTTCTTCGGCTTTCTCATCTGATGTAGCATCACAAATGAGCTCCAACATCTGCGTCAGATTCATGAAAGGCTAAAGCACATACTTATAGCTCTCTGCGCACGCGAAGGGCGGCTGACGCGTTTGTTGCTCATCGCCGAGACTTCTTGCCAAATGCTTGATGGTGGTAAGGGATACGTTTGCAGCGCTGCGAGTGTCAACGTTGCAACCTCATTCTCAGCATCCAATATTGGCGGCAGTGGCGTAGTACTAAACACTTGGCTACTTAAAAAAGCTACAGCGGCTTCTGGAATCTCAGACTTCAGGCAGCTAACAATCGACACGTAATCATAACTCAACCACATACCCCCACCTTGCGCCGCCATCTATTTTCTCTGGCTCCATCTTTTGCATCGACATGTCTTACATCTGTTTAAACTGCTGCCATGAATTCAATACTGCCTTTGGCCTCTCGTCTCACTATGCTCAGAAAGTGGATTGCAATTCGATTGCGCGCGCGGCTCGAAAAGCGAGGGCCGAGGAAGCACTGCAGCATCCCAATCCCCAGCACCACTCTCCTCCATCCATCTCGTCCGATCTGCCATTACCACACTCGCGATCCCCATCTCCTTCAACATCTCGGCCTTTGAAGCGGCCCAAAACCGTCCCAAACGATCCAACCATCTATTTTCCGTCCGAATACTCTGCTGGCATGGCCTTTGGCCGCCGTCTCTCTCGCTTTGAGCATCGCCGCAGGATGCAAGAACGAGCGGGAAAGATGCCGTGGGGGCCTTTTGCAGATCTCGACGAGGCCCAGCTTGCTTGCTGGGCGATCCGTTCAGAGATGGCACACTCCGATCTTGATGCATTACTACGGCTCCCCATTGTAAGTTTTCTTTCAGCTGATTGTGTATATACATCACCCAATCGTCCACAATCAAATAGACTCAGTCCCGGACCCGGCCGTCATTCCGGAACAAGGGCCAGTTCTTCAAGCTTGTTGATGAGCTACCACATGGCCCCGAGTTCGCGCGGCAGACTGTTACTGTCGTTGGTGATCTCCAGGACAGTGATGGCAAGTTTTTGGAGGAGGAGCTCGAGCTCTGGGGGAGGAATCCTGTTGATTGCATCCAGGAGATCCTCCAGAACCCTTCGCACAAGGGGCATGACCGGTATGCACCTCGGAAGGTATATACCGATAGTACTCAGACTGTGCGTGAGTATGGGGAGATGGATACCAGTGGTTGGTGGTGGGAGACTCAGGTTTGCGCTGTGATTGTACACTCTTTTCTTGAGTTTTGCTGACTGTTGAACTTGTCACAGTTCAAGATCCCCAAGGAAGGCACTGTTGTGCCTGTCATCCTGGCATCTGATGAGACCAAGCTGACACAATTCAGTGGTGATAAGACTGCGCTGCCTATCTACATCACTGTTGGGACAATTGTCAAATCTGTCTGTCGTAAGCCTTCATCTCATGCCACCATGCTCCTTGGCTATCTTCCAACTTCCAAGTTGAAGATGTACTTGGAGAGTCTTCGGACCTCCAAGGGTCGTGACCTCTTCCACTTTTGCATGAAGCGGCTCTTGGAGCTGCTGGTTGATGCTGGCAAGAATGGGGTGATGATGCAGTGCCCTGATGGAAATGACCGATGGGCATTCCCCATTCTTGCTGCCTACATTGCTGACCACCCTGAGCAATG
>KL198028.1:226951-250237 GCA_000697705.1 Botryobasidium botryosum FD-172 SS1 | reverse complement strand
AAAAAAAATATGTTCATGACCGCAGATATCCAGGAGTCACAGCCACCTGCCCTGTTTTCCGGACAAAGCTGTACCTGCGCAGTGCAACCCAAGCTCGTCAACAAGCTGTGGAAGCAGAATGCAGAGGTCTTCAATGCCTGCAGCATCTACAACGGCAAAAAAAATATGTTCATGACCACAGATATCAGGGAGTCACAACCACCTACCTTGTTTTCTGGACAGAGCTGTCCTTGCAAAGCACAATCCAAGCTCATCAACAAGCTGCGGAAGCAAAATGCAGAGGTCTTCAATGCCTGCAGCATCTACAATGGCAAAACAAATATGTTCATGACGGCAGATATCAGGGAGTCACAACCACCTACCTTGTTTTCCAGACAGAGCTGCCGTGCAAAGCAAAACCCAAGCTCATCAACAAGCTGTGGAAGCAAACTGCAGAAGTCTTCAATGCCTGTGGCATCTACGACGGCAAAAAAAATATGTTCATGACTGCAGATATCAGGGAGTCACAACCACCTCCCTTGTTTTCTGGACAGAGCCTTCCCTGTGCAGTGCAACCAAAGCCCATCAAGCTGCAGAAGCAAATGCAGAGATCTTCAATGCCTGTGGCATCTATGACGGCAAAAAAAATATGTTCATGACCACAGATATTAGGGAGCCACACAATGCACTTCAAACTGCATACCTCATTGTACAGACATAGTCATCAAGCCAGTAATCATGTGCAAACTCCAGATACATGTCAGAGTTGAGCAAGTCCGCAAAGTCCGGGTGGAGGAAGAGGAGTCCGGAGTTGTGGATTGGGCGTCTGACTACCAGAGTTGATAGGAGTGGACTGGAGATCACACAAGAGCATGGAGGAGTCGCTGCGCGACGACGAGGGCAGAAGGGAAGACGAGATACTAACTCTGCTGTTCTCAGAGGGAACAGCTGGTATATGTACATGGGTGTCAAATCGGAGTGTGAACTAATGAATGAAGTGTGACAGGTGAAGTACTAAACGTGTAGTGTGAACAGGGAATGACAGCGAAGTGACAGCAGGCGTGGTGACGTGTCCCGGGCAGCCCGGGCCCAAGGCCGACGTTGGGAGATCTGGTCGCGATCCAGTACTGCGGAGTTCTGGAGGGCGGTGGTGGTGCGGAGTTGGGCCGGAGTTGGGGAATCTGGGCCGGGAAGATCCGGGAATGTGTAGGGGTTGTGACAGTACATCAGGAAATGTTGTCATGACCTTGACATACTCCAGGCCAGTTCCACACCCAACTCCAAGTTTCCTGCACAACTCTGCTCCCACTCTCATCCTCCAGCATGCCTCCAGGAGCTCCTGCATCATACCTGCACTGCTTGGGCTTCTTCCTGAATGTTCCCACATGGCTCCTGTCCTTCCCTGGCACTTCCTGTCCAAATCCCCACATTCCTTGCTGACCTACCCAACTCACTCGTTTCTCCACTCATTAGTTCATATGTCTACCAGATACCTTCCTCTATATATACATGCTGCCCCCATTGGGGAGCAGCAGAGTTAGTATCTCATCCTTTCCCCCCAAAATCCTTGTATGTCAGCAGCTCCCCTAAGTCCTGCCTCCCTGTGTTGGTTTCTGGTGGTTAGACCACTCCACATCCTGGACCAACTCCTAACTCCCTCTCCTTTGCTCTGTGGACTATGACTCTGACAAATGTGGAGGAGTGTTCTGAAGAGCAGGTGTTGGATAGGAGTTGTGTGGAGATCCAGACTTGTGTGTGGAATCAGCATCTGTATAGTCTTGGAGTATGTCAAGGCTGTGATAGCATCTAGGTGGAGCCACTCATACTCAGGTTTGCAAAAAATGACAACTGCACATGCATGGTAAACAGTTTTGAAGCTGCATTGAAGGCACCTTTGAGACTGTTTTCTAGTCACTTTGATGCTAGATCTATTCTTGAATGGGACTATTCATGGACCGAGGGCATTTGAGCCAATGAGTGGGCTTGTGGCCATGCACAGCCACAGATTGATGATGGGAGATGCACAAGTATGGAAAAGGAACAAGCACGTGAATTTTAGACACTTGAATATCACCGAGTTTAAGAAACATTGAGAGCATCCACAGAGAGATGGCAAAAGAAAGATAAGAATGAAAACCTCCACCCTATCAGACCTTGGACTACATCGCAAACAGCCAACTCTACTTTCGACCCCTGCCAGTTGGTTTTGCCTGGGGCGTAGGCTTGTCCTTCCCTCCTTCGATGTTACTGGTGTCTTTGGTGGCGGATTTGAGGCGAGCCGACGACCTTGACCCATTGCCATCCACTACGGAGCTGCCTGGCGCGGCTGGCTTATTCCCTTGGCTTCGAGTTGATACGCCCACCCTTCATGACAAATTAACGCACTAACAAAGTGTTACGCACACTCCTATGGCACTCACCGCGGCTGCGACTGTTCATTGGTCTGTACCTTTTTTGGTCTGCATTCATCTTAGAAGATGCTCAAGAAGGGAATGTCACCACAACACTTACTGCCCACGGCGCGCCGGTGGCTTGACCTCTGGTGCCGAAATTGAGCTACTCTCGTGCGTCTCACTATAGAAGGTGTTTAGGCGAGTGATGTGTATAGAGTTTGCTAGATGTATACTTACGAGTCTTTCCCTGCATCAGATATAGTGCAGTGCCTTTGGGATGCACTGGTCTCCAACCCCTCGACGCCATCTACAAAAAAAGCGCAGTTAGTATGGTACAGAGGTCCTTATAATAGCGACTGACCTTGAGCGTCGCTGGGCGTTAAGGCAAATTCGGAACATTTGTTAGCATGAGACCACAAGCAATGAAGATAGCGGCCTCACCGGTTGCTTGGCACCTGGTCACCCTCTACTTGACAAGAGGCCGTGTCAAGGCTTCCATTGCCAATGACCATATCTAGAAGAGTGGTAAGCAGCGTTATCAATAGCCCGTGCCCGAGTATGCCATTGCTCACACCTTTGCCGGCCTCCAAATCACTCGGGCGCAGTTTTTTCGCGGTATTGAGATCTAGAAATCCTGTTTTGGTCCCGCCTTTGTGTGGTCACATACATCGCACTTACTTTTACGAATTTGATTGGCAGGCAAAAAGGCAAACGTTGGTTCACCGCTGGGCTCCTGGCCATTGTAAAGGTGACCATAAAATTCGTAGAGTTGCTGCCTATCCAGTGTCCCATCTTCCGCGAAAATAATGCCGTCAGGTACACTCCCCGGTGCAAGATAGAGATGTGGTGTTTTAAAGACTGCCACCCATACGAAGGCCATGGGGTCGGTGCCACCACGGAATCGCTCATCTAGACGATGGGAGGTTAGCAGGTGAAATTGTTAAAGAAGCGTGTGTCCACAAACCCCAAAGCGCTCCAATATACTTTGATAAGACCTCATGAACACTGTCATCCGTTAGCTGGAAATCGAGTGGTGCCAGGTCAGCTGTGGTTGCACTCGGCGTTGCTGTCGTGGTTGCGGGTGCTGCGGGTGCAGGCGCAGGCGCGGCAGGCGCAGGTGCATCAGGCGCGGGTGCATCAGGCGTGGATGCAGCGGGCGTTGAGGTCTGCTCATTCCCTTTGGCCTTTGCTTCTTGCCTTTCTACCGAGATGGCGATCAAATTAGAGCTAACGGCCATGCTGGGAGGAATAACTGTACTTACTCTTGAGATAAGTAGCATAGTCTGCCCATTTACCCCCTATCCTTCCTTCAAACTCGGAGCCGAGCCATGCCTTAAAAGAAATCTCCCCTTTGGGAGGGTATCCGGCGCTGCAAGATCAGAACAACGATAATCAATATGCAAATGTCAGAAGGCGCCTGCAAGCAACGCACGTGAACGAATGGGTTTTGCCGTCGCTCTTGGGTCCCGCCGCTTGCATGTGGAAAGTCCAATCGGGAAGAGATTCTTGCAAGTTGGCGAAAAAAGCTTGAAAGATGGGAAGGAGATTGTCCGATATCCTGAATGCGCGCGTGGAGCGTCAATCGTCTAAAAAGGACCACATAGGCGCAAATATGACTTACGCAGATGAATCGACGGGTTTCCCGTCTTTGATCTGCTGTCGCTGGCCCTTCTGCTCACGCGCCTCCTCTATATAACTGTCTCGCTCCTCGTGGGTGAGTTTGTCCCACTCTTTGGTCGAAAGCTCGTTCATAATGTTCAAGATTCTCGCGGGCGCTGGGCCCTCCCCCTTCTCGTGTGCCGCCTTCTGCGCATCAAATTCGGTGTGTGCCCGCTTGAGCACATCCTCCCTGATAGTGTCAATGAAAAGCTCCCTCCTGCTGCGGGCCCGACCGGAGACCTCCATAGGGACTATTGCACTCGCCTTTGCTTTTACCACCTTTCCATTCACTCGATTGTTGAAGAATTTGGTTAATTTCTGTAATGAGAATTGGTGAAAGTTAGCTGTGGGGAACATATAACACACCCAAATCCGAAAAACGTACCTCCCCCAAGCCCAGCATTAACAACGGCTCCAGATCCGCTTCGCTCAGGTTGGGGTGTTTGCGGCGGACCTCATTTGACACTAGGGGCGGGATGCCGTACTTGCTCGCCCACTTGTTCACAACCTCGGCGTGGACCCAGTCCTTGCCCTGGTGATTCTGGCGCTGCTGGAGGTACTCCTCGAGAAACTCCATGGTAAACGAATATTTCTCTTGAGTATCGACGATGGATATCTCTCGATGTTGAAGAGGCACCGAGTCCCCGCTTGGAGAAGTCCAGGTGAAGATTTGCGCTTTTTTACGTCCCGCGGTCGTTCTGCGACTCGCAACTGGAAACGCATCCTGTTAGTTTGGATGTACATATCGCGGGGAGCAGCGATGCGCTTACCTGATGTGTTGTCCGTATCTGGAGTCACGCGCTTGGACATGGCCGAGCGGAGGAGCTCGTCAATGTGGTCGCTCGCGTCGGGAATGATGATATCCTGCGTGTCCATAGTCGATGCGCAGGGGACCTCGCCTGACGAGTTGTCGGGGCCTGGAGTCACGCGCTTAGACATGACCGCGGAGAGGACGCCGTCGATGTGGTCGCTCGCGCCGGGGATGATGCTCTCTATGTCCATAGTTGATGTGTAGGGGACTCGTGCGCGGAGAGAGGGTCCCCTACTCGTGAACGCACTTGGCTGTGCCAGTGTCGGACTTGAACTATGACAGTCTAAATAGTCAGCAAGTTGCTACCGCCATACACCATCTATAGGGCGGTTTCACATTCGCACTTCAAGTTCTTTCCGAGGGGTAAACCGCCAAAGATATCAAGGTTATCTACCATATAGGACCACTAATGGGGACAGCGGTGAAATATACATGATAAGACGATGGATGATGTAAAGACGACGCGACGAAGAAACAATTCAGCTTTGCATTTTTTTTGTTAGAATTAGCAAAGCAGAAAGAAAGAGGAGGGAAAAACAGTAAGAAAAGAGGGCAAAAGATGGAAAAGATGGAGAAGACACGGGTAGGCGGTACAAGCGCTGGCGTCGAGCTAGTCCCACCAAACGAGCACGCTGGTTAACGTTGGCAATGCACAATTAATGCACGTGAAGCTTACCTTATTTTTCCCCTGACGTCACCTTCTCGAGGATTTCGAGATCGCGCGCGCTGGGTGTGCCTTTCGCGATCCGCCCGAGCGCCCGCTCCACCGACGACTTCTTGTGAGGCGCCGACGCCGAAGCGGCCCCGGCGCCTTTACGCCGGCTAGCTGTTTGCTCCCTGAGCTCCCGAAGGGTTTTCAGCGCCAAATCGCGCATCCTCTTCGACGGCTCCACGGGTGCAGATGACGAGCTCGCCGCAGTCACTTGGGCGGTTGACGCCGCCGGGTTCGTGGCGGTGGTGTGCTGGGAGGACGCAGCACTCGATTGGGCGGGGCTTGGTGCCTCTGGGTGCGCGGAGGTGGCGGGGTGTTGGGACGAGGACGGACCCGCGGGAGATGGACGAAGTCGAGGGGGGGCCGCGCCGGGCAAGAGGGTTTGAAGGCGCTCGAAGCCCAGATTGAACTGGCGCGTGTTTTTGTCCATGACCACGGGCGTAAAGCCGCTGCCCCTGTAAGACCGAAGGGCCTCGGCGCCACCTGGCTTCAACCCCTTCCAAGGCGGCATCTCCAACGTGCCCGGCGTGGCGTAGTCTACCCACCATAGGGGCACGCCATGCTCGATCGCCATGCGATCCCACTCGGGCGAGCGGCTGTTCCAGTCGACGAGAACGCCCATGAAGTGGTCCACGGGGGCAAGCTCCCCATACTCCTTAAGGCCACGGCGGTTCCAGACGATGGAAGGTCGCGTGTTTTGGAGCTTTTCCTGGAGGAATATCCAGCCGTAGAGCTCTGCAATGCGGCGCTGCGTGTCGACCAGGCGTGCCATCATTTGCGGGAAGGTGCCGTAAGCGTCCTGGTCCGTGAGCGAGAGGTCCAGCTCAGTGGCTTCCGCGGGGATGGTAGCGTACTGGGTAGCACGCGCGGCCAGGCTCTTTGCGTGTTCCAACCCGTGATCCCAAAATTCCGAAAGGTCCTCGCTTAGCCAGAGACCGAGCCGGCCAAAATCTTTGTCGTAGAGCTCATGGCTCTTGTCGGACTCCGCGGGCTCCCATAAACGCCTGTCAGTTTTGGTGGGCTTGATGAAGATTGGCACGCGTTCCAAGAGCATCCCCCGGGGGGGATCGACCCACATGCTGGGGATCGGCATGTAATGGACCCACGGCCGGAGCGGGCAGAACGCGATTGGCGCGTAGAGCCAATCGCATTCACCATAAGTGCCATCGGGGTGCTCAACAGGCGGATACTCGTCAAGGAGTCTGGGGTGCATAGGAAGGACCGGCCATGCAGGAGTGTTGATGGTCCGGAGTTCGTACCGATACTGTGGGTCATTTGTGATAAGCTTGCGATACTCGATTGTGGCGGGCCGATGCATACTGCACGATTGATGTTCAGCTCGCATATGACGGACATCACAATGGCAAAGCGACTTTACCTGCCGTTATACCTGGCGATATGATTTTAGGGCTTGGGCTGGGAGATGCAAGGATTCTATACGTGCGTTTTATGGTCGCGTGCCTGGTTAGTAGCGTTCAGGCGTATGGCGAGAGCTAAACGTGGCCCACCCGTTGATCGATAAGGCGCTAGACGCGCGGCTGATAATTGACGCGGGGTCGTGTGCACAAGATCGGGGGCTGAGAGATTTGGGTTTAGAAGAAGTGAGTAGGTGCCTAAGCACTTACCGGCGGCGCGAGCGTAGCCCACTGTTGATCGACGATATGCGCATGTGCGGCGTTATCCAGGGGCCAGTACACGCGACTGCGATTTGACTGATCGATGGTGGCCGAAATCGATAAGGCCAGCGACGGCGGGTGCGAACCAGCAAACTGGTGACAGCCAGCGAACTGGCAGTGGGTTTACCAGATAAACCTGGTGGACCAGCGAACTGGCAATAGACCAGCGGACTGGTTGGAGCTACGGGGAGAGAATACTACGGCCGCTGAAAATACCTAATGTTAGGCGCGCGTATAACGTTCAAAGGCCGACAGACTTACCCGACGTGCGACGGCGACAGTGTCCGACTTGTGCGACTTCTGGTGGATGGTGGACACGTAGACGGTGACGCCTTTCGCCTTGGCACAGCTTTGCATCCGTGCAGCAAACTGTCAACAGACATCAACAGCCACAGCCGCAAGCTTCTCCGATTCAACACCACCCAGCACTTATCCGTATCAATATCGCCTCCATCATCGCCAGCTGCAAGACTCTTCCCTCGTCAGGCGTCAAGGTAAAGTATATAGAAAATATACACTCTCCTTCCCAAAGCACTCATAGTATCCTTATTTCTAAGCAAATGGTCGTCTGCAACTCGCATATGCCAGTTCGCTGGCTCGTTGGGTCTGCCAGTTCGCTGGCTGCCAGTCCGCTGGCTTTAAATTTGTGGATTTGCCAGTCCGCTGGCTTTGGTAGATTTGCCAGTTCGCTGGCTCCGTGAAATATCACGTCATTCCGGCGGCATGACCGTCCTGGATTGCCCGTGCTGCACTCGGTCTCCCCCTGTTTCCTCCATTCGACACTCCACTGTGCCGGCGGCTCCTTCACGCCCCCCCAGCCCCCTGAGCCTTGGCCACCGCTTGACGCGCTGGGTCGATTTGCCTATATATACCATCCACATCGCCTTGTCCCATCGCCAGGCCCACCTACGTCGTTTATCACATCCATGGCTTGTCACGCAACAAATGCTTTCATCCTCGTCGAAGTGGATCCTTCCTTCGGAGATCGTCGCACCCCATCCGCCAAGAGCCACCCCGAGGATGAGATCCCTCCCTTGATCGATCTCGAGGAGGATGACGAAATCCCTCCCCTCGCCGACTGCAAGGAGGACAAGATCCAGCGGGACGCGTTCTTCGGCTGCCCGGCCTGCCGCTTTGCGATGGCACCTCCTCTTGATCCCGAGGATGAGGACGAGGTTCCCCCTCTGGAACCCCTCGACGCGCCTTTCCGTAGGGTCGCAGTCTCTTACGACGTCGCGTGCCAGCTGATCCCCAAGATGTTTCCCGTCGTCCACGCCGACGAGGTGATCGTGAGTCATTTTTCATTGACATCTGTTGGTGTGCGATGATTGATATATTACTTGTCTTTAGACTTTTACCACCGATGAGATAGAATCAGCGCACGGCATATCCGGACCGCAATCATCGGATGATTTGTGAGGAAGAAGGGAGGGACACGTGAATCAAAGTTTGATTGCGGCCGGGGGGAGAGGACGGCTCATCTGTATATCTTGTACTCCCGATCCCATGAAATTGTCCCTACAGCCACTATCGTACGCTCTTAAAAGTACCACTTGCGCGCATGAGCGACCATGAAGGGCCCAGTACGCGCCATTCGCACGATCAGGATGATTTCACGGCCATTGCCTCTCGACTACCGCCACCGTCTATTGATATCGTAAAAGCGCGGGCTCTGTCACCTCTCCCCAAAAGGAAGCGAGTATCATCCTTGCTTCGGCCAGGGCGGGGCTCCGCCATTCGATGGTGCTGGACGAAGATCCGCGTCTGGACGTTGCGGGCACCCATCCGAAGTGCTATATCAGGGAGCACGGGCAGCGGGCAAGATCGTGGATTAGCGACTGCCAAGATGTCGCCGATTCAGTATGTATTTCTCTAATCTGCCTGTTCCCTGATATCAGCTAAACTGCGAGCGTGACAGGCCGTATGCATGGATTATCACCACGACGCATGCATAGTGGTTCTCTGGGCCCGCCCAGAGGTCCCAACGGGTGCTGTGCCCAACAACCGCAATGTTAAAATCCATGCGTATGTTGGCCGAGCCATTCAGCAAAGTAGCGATCCACGCATGGAGCAATCAATCGGCGCACTCTTCCAAACGTTTCAGCACACCATCGCAATTCCTCACGCTATCAAATGGGGCGCCCGTCGCAAGGAGGGGGATTCGGCCCGTGGCTTGGCGCCTACGCGCCCCCACAGTATCCCCCCGCAGATCAGCGATTTCCTTAATGGACTTCGCGTCTTAGGGAAACCCATTGGGCAGTTGGCGCCCTATGATGAGCACGATCAGTCGTCTTCGAAGGCAGCATCCCCGCTCTCATCATCACCGACTGCATCGACCTCCACTGCACCCTCGGTATCTATCCCCTTAACCCCCGAAGAACTCGGGCTTGGGGCGCTCTCATTATCCACATCAACACCGGAAGACCGGCTCTCCGGTTCACCCTCGATGCTTGCCCCCTCCACCTTTGACCGTGACGCCATCCCCCTTCGTATGCAAGTGACTCCAGCCGTGGACTGTTTGCTGGACGCCATGGATATCCCTTCCGCTGATGTGAAAGATATCGCCCTCATTTTGAACAATCCGCGCTTTGTGGGAGATGTGTGTGTGAGGGAGCTGACGCTCAGCTGTGGTATTCCGGAGAAAATGGCCACGCTGCTTGCGTTTTATGGAGGAAACCTCGAGTAGTGCATATAGTCGCTTTGAAATACATTTTGAGTCACACGCGGGATCCCCACATTAGTCATCTTGGATACAACTGCCGCCTTTATCCCCTCTTCCGATCACCACTCGATCGATTCGAAATCGCGCGCGTCGTACCTACCAATGCCTCCCTGGCGCAAGAGAAAACATGGTCAAATCGAATCGGAAATTATTACAGACAACGTCACCATACTAGACACGACTATAGAACCCGGTCGTATGGACGCTCGAAAAATCAAAAACAACACCAAAGTGCTTCGTGCCAGCATCGCATCGATCAACCCAGCCCCGGCTTCGCATCCATTGCTCGAGACGTACCCGGACGTACCCCCCAATGAAATGTCGGGCCTTGGCCTTGCTGATGACGATGAGCTATACGAGGATGAGCCGTGGGAGCCAGGCAAGACGGAATCGCGAGTACGTCATCTATGGATGTCAGACGAGGGCGACGTATTAACCTTGTGAATCTATAGGCGACGCGCACGCTGAGGGCTTACAACACAATGCGCGCCGACTTCCTCGAGGAGCTTCTTTCCATAGAGGTTAATCCCCGCGCAGCTCAGCCGTGCTGCTGCAATCGTGAAGGCAGCGCTGCGTTGTATCGCTGCCTAGATTGCGATCACCATCCCATCAAATGCAAGGAGTGCGTGCTGAGCGCACATCAGCACCTCGCGCTCCACCGTATTGAAAGGTGGGACGGCAATCACTTTGCTGCTACCAGCCTCCTCGAGCTGGGGCACATTCTTTACTTGGGCCACGATGGCGATCCATGTCCTTGCGTGAGCGTCGATCCGACTCCCTCCTCGGACCCAGCCCCCATTGGCAACAAGAGAACCTCAGAGCAGATATCAGTTGTCCACACTCAAGGTATCCGCTCCGTTGCCATCCAGTACTGCATATGCCCCGGCCGCAAGGCACCCCATGTAAACCAGCTCCTTCGAGCGGGTTTGGTTCCTGGCACACCTGACCGGCCGGAGACGGCCTTCTCCATTGAAGCGCTGGGATTGTTCCACACATTGAACATGGAATCGGGCATCGGGATGTACGATTACTACAAGACATTGATGCGCCGCACAGATAATGTCTTTACCCAGGATGTCCCGGTATGTACGACCAGTAGTCCACGACTTTTGGTCGCTAACTGACTGTCCCTCCCCCAGGATCGATACAACCAGTTCCGAGTGGCCATGAGATTCTGGCGAGAGCTGCAGGTCGACCTTCACAGCGGTCGCTTCTTAGGACTGCCAGAACACCTCCCCTCGCACGTCAATGATTCTATCAGCTACATGTGCCCTGCGTGTCCACAACCTGGTATCAATTATTTTCCAGATGCGGAACACTCCGGTCCCAAGTGAGTACCCCATCGCGTTTTTGCTTGCGAAATGCTCATTGCTCCGTAGATATATACATACGCTATTTCTTGCCGTTGATGGAAACTTTCGTCTGCAGCTTAAGAAAAAATTGCGAGATCTTCATGATTTCCATCTGCACGACGGCCAGGCTTATTTTCGTAACGAAGAGGAGTACAAGCACTACCTTTCCACCGTCAAGGAATCGAAGCAGGTAGGTCACCAATGTACATCATATGCTCATCTGCTCACAATGAACGTTTTTGTAGCCAGCGACGTGCCACGGCTTTACCGCTGGGAACGTCGCGCTAGCCAGGCGGTACAAGAATGCTGTTGTGACCGGGGTAGTGGCCGTTTACTGCGCGCGCCATGGCATGTTCCGTCCTGACTCGATTGTCGACCTCGAGAAGGGCGAGAAGTACATCAATTCCGATTATGCCCTCTCGGGGGCATTGGCGGGCACAGACGACATCCCTCGTATTGTCGTCTCTTATGATGTCGCTTGTCAGTATGTCAAGCACTTCCGCGAGCGCTTCGAGGCCCAGTTCCCTGACATAAAAGACTACGATCGATTCGAGTTCCTGATCCCCAAGATGCATCTTTACGCGCACAAGGACGACTGCCACTACCGCTACTCTTTCAATTACACCGAAGGCTGTGGGCGTACAGACGGAGAGGCCCCAGAACACGGCTGGGCCGCGCTCAACGAGCTTGCGACATCAACTCGAGAAATGAATGGCGCCCATCGTCATGAGGTCTTGGAGGACCGTGTCAATGACATCAATTTCCGCAAATCTACCCAAATGTGTACGATCCAATATCTATCCGTTTCTTGTTGCGCTAAGCTGATGTGCTTGTAGCTCAGACTCTTGGTACACGGTTGGGAGAGGCGATGTTTGAGCGGGAGGCACAGGAAACGGAGTTTGAAAAGCTGACGGAGGGTCTCCCAAAGGAATGGATTGCAGAGTGGGAAGAGATGGACACTACGCCGACCATGAAGGGGAAGAAGGTTTACAGCGTGTACAAGCAAAATGGTGAGTATTCATAATATCGATGCAAGCAGTAAGGTTGTAACACGGCCCTCGTCTCTCCAGACCTTAGTCTGACCCAACTCATGGCCCAGGTGTCAACGGACGACCACGGAGAACCACCGGCCATCACCAAGCTTTCGGAAGACCCGTCCGTGGCGGACTTCTTGAACCAGGGAATGGAGCTTCAAAATCTCCAGTAAGCAACCAACGCATGCGATTGGACTTGAAGAGTATCTGACTTTGAACCTAGGGCATACACACGGAAGTTAGTGAAAAGCAGAAAGGAAGTCCCAGGGGCTAAGGCTCTTGTGAAGGAGCAGCGATGGCGAATACAAGCACAACTTGCGGCGTACGAGCCCCTACGGGCTATCCACCTGCCAGTAACTCCTTTGCCCCCCACCGTAGATGCGAGTCCCAAGTCCAATGCATCGGATGCAGCCAGCGCGACTACGTCAGGATCGACTTCTGCAAGCACCCCATCGCCTCCTCCACCGACATCCGACCTGCCAGAACTATGCCCAGTTATACTACCTTCGTCATTCAGCAAGGCTGAGCAAGAGCGCCACGGACTGGCCAATCTAGCACATCTAGAGCGGGAGCTCCGTGAGAAAGCTGCATCCGAAGCTCTGGATCTTGTCCGCATGGCCCTCAAGCGGCGCGCACATGGCATCAACGAGAAGAAGAGCCACAAGAGCACCCGAGGGCAGAAAGCCAACACCAGGATGGAGTCACACATCAGGAGGCTATCTGCCGAGGTGGACAGGGCTGCTGACCAGTACCGCGTTGCATACACGGCTCTACTGGCTCTTGGCATGCCGACTGATCATCCCATCTTTAAGGAGCTCCTTCCGGATGATCTTCGCATCGCTTCGATGATATGGGGCAAAGGGTTCCTGGGCGCTGGACACTCGACATTGTCATGGATCTGGCTCACACCGAGGGTGGGCGGGACGCCAGAAGATTGGTCAAAGGAGGGTGAGCTGCTACTACCCAACTCACAACAATACATGAAGCTGATCGTCTTGAGCAGCTGACAGGGTATTATGGTTTCAATCACGCGCGCATCTCGAACGGTGGACAGAGGAGTTTGAGCTTGTGGTGGAGGAAATGAGGAGATGCATCAAGTTTTTTGAATTTTATGGCAGAGCTTGGGATGGGGTTAGAGAAAAGGCTGTGAGTGATGGACAATGGGGAAGAGTGGCCTTCTGCCAAAAAAAAATGAACATGTACCACCGCCTCGTACGGGGATTTGATTCATACTTGCGATTCATGGAATAGACATGCTTTCATATTAATTGCACTACCTTTGAGTTTTGGCATAGTCTGAAACAAGGGATCTGGGTAATTTGCAAAAAGAATGCAATTGTGGCCGGGGGAGCATCAGCAACGCCTGACTGCAATTAACTTTGGTGCCCTTGTGACTGAGATCTTAGAGCCAGAGAATAGAGTGGATACTTGAGATGTATGGAGTGAGTGCTCAATATCTGTGGTCATGAACATATTTGTTTTGCCATTGTAGATGCTGCAGGCATTGAAGACCTCTGCATTTTGCTTCTGCAGCTTGTTGATGAGCTTGGATTGTGCTTTGCAAGGACAGCTCTGTCTGGAAAACAGGGCAGGTGGCTGTGACTCCTGGATATCTGCGGTCATGAACATATTTTTTTTGCCGTCGTAGATGCTGCGGGCATTGAAGACTTCTGCATTTTGCTTCTGCAGCTTGTTGACGAGCTTGGGTTGCACTGCGCAGGTACAGCCTTGTCCGGAAAACAGGGCAGGTGGCTGTGACTCCTGGATATCTGCAGTCATGAACATATTTTTTTTGCCGTCATAGATGCTGCAGGCATTGAAGACCTCTGCGTTTTGCTTCTGCAGCTTGTTGATGGGCTTTGGTTGCACTGCACAGGGATGGCTCTGTCCGGAAAACAAGGTAGGTGGTTGTGACTCCCTGATATCTGCAGTCATGAGCATATTTTTTTTTGCCATCATAGAACTGCACACCCAGGCTAAAGCTACACACCTCGGCTACAACACCACAGCCTGGCTACAACTGCATGCCCAGGCTATAAGCATATACCTAGGCTGCAACTAGGTCCCTAGGCTATAACTATGTCCCCAGGCTATAACTACAAATGCAGGCTACAACTGCGTACCCAGGCTATAACTATGCCCCAGGGCTATAATTGTAGTTCTGGGCTACAACTGTGTGTCTGGGCTACAACTATGCACCCAGGCTACAACTGTGCACCCAGGCTACAACTGCACACCCAGGCTACCACTGTGTGTCCCAGGCTAGAGCTATGCACCCAGGCTACAACTGTGTGCCCAGGCTACAACTGTGCACCCAGGCTACAACTACATACCAGGCTACAACTGTGTGCCCTGGCTACAACTGTGTGCCCTGGCTACAACTGTGTGCCCTGGCTACAACTACACACCCAGGCTACAACTGTGTCTCTGGACTACAACTGTGCACCCAAGCTACAACTCCACACTTAGGCTACAACTGCATGCCCAGGCTACAACTGCATGCCCAGGCTACAACTGCATGCCCAGGCTACAACAGGACCCTGGAAAGCCCTAGGAAATGTTATATGCTAGATCTCCTAATTTTGGGAAAAAATTCCAGATGTTATATGCTGGAAAGTCTAAAAACAGTGCAATTTTGGGCAGAGGTCTGAGGACTAATTTGGGAAAAAATGACCATGTCTTATGCCAGAAAGTCTGAAATGCTTGGAAATTAGGGAAAAAATCCCAAAAAAGCAAAAAAAGGGTAGTCTGGAGCAATGTCTGATCCCAAAACTCCGAAAATTTGGACAAAAAATTGACAATGTCTGAGGACTAATTTTCAAAAATTGGCTAATGTTATATGCCCCTGAGCCGAAATTTGGCTTTATTTGGTGCCGATTTTTTCCATTTTTGGATCAGACATATATTAGGGCTTTCGGGGGTCCTGCTACAACTATGTAGCCAGGCTACTACTGTGCATCTGGGCTACAGCTGTGCACCCAGGCTACAACTGTGTGCCCAGGATACAACTATGTGTCTGGGCTACAACTATGCACCCAGGCTACCACTGCATGCCCCAGGCTACAACTGCATGTCTGGGCTACAACTGTGCACCCAGGCTACAGCTGGGCACCCCGGCTACAGCTGGGCACCCGGGCTACAACTACACACCCAGGCTACAACTACACACCCAGGCTACAACTGTGCGCCCAGGCTACAACTGCATATTGCAAGGATATAATATTTGTGTGTTGAATATAACTTGATTGCTCGCTAACTAGTTATCTGGCTTACTGGTTATACTTAAAAGTATTTGAGAGATGATAGGAGTGGTTGAGGAGTGTGGATTGTGAGGATGAAAGGATGATTGGAATGCTCAGAAAACTTCCTCCTTTTATACTGTTCAGAGGTGGTCTGTGCACTGTCTATGTACATGTGTGTATAGCAAGATACGCTCTAAGTGGATTTGATGACTATGTACTCTGTATCTATTTCTGTCCTATGTATTTCTATCCTTAGCTCATGCTATATTTAACTGCTCTATTTCCTTCCTACTTTCTCCTTTACTTAATTGCATAGCACTGCACAGCTTCACAGCTTTGCACAGCTCAGCACTGGTTTGCACAGCATTAATTACCAATCTGCACAGCATTGATCACTGCCTTTGCACAGCCTTACACAGCATCAATAGTATTTCTGTACAGCTTTATTTATAACTATCATAGCATAATTCAGTGTTATAAATATATCAGCATAGGATTATATTTAGCTCTTCATGACTTATTACCATTAGTCATTTCATAGCATTTGTCACTACTGATCATGTGACTTGTTATTTGTCATCCTTGAGATTATCTTATCAGTATCTAATCTCTTATCTTATCTTATCATGATCTTGATTACATAATATAGTTGGATTGTAAAGTGTAAATTAAATATTCGCAACATCCTCCCTCAATACAAACTCTATTATGTTTTACAACCAATCATTTCTATATATCTGTTATGTTTAGTTGATTGTAAAGATTTAGTAAATCCATCAGCACAATTTTCTTCTGTGTTTACATAAACTAATTTTATCATCTTATTTCTAATATTTTCTCTAATAAAATGAAATTTAATATCTACATGTTTTGTACGCTTATGATACATTTCATTAGAGGCTAATAAAATTGCTCCTTGTGAATCTACATTAATCTGAATTTGTTGATCTATTTTTATTCCTAATTCATTCATAAAATTTCTAATCCATAATGCTTGCTTTGAGGAATCTGTAATCGCCATATATTCAGCTTCTACTGATGAACAAGCAACTGTAGGTTGTTTCTTTGTTCCCCATGCAACAATTGTTCCATTAACACTATAACAATAACCAGACGTTGAATGTCTATCATTTTTGTCTTCTGCCCAATCAGAATCAGAATATCCTTGTATATTAAGTTTATCGGATTTTTTATACATGAGACTAAGATTTTTTGTTCCTTTTAAATATCTTAATAAATGTTTTATGATTGCATAATGTTGTTCTGCTGGGTTGGACATTATTTGTGAAAGTTTAATAGTTGCATACATGATATCTGGTCTAGCACATATTGCTGCATACATGAGCGATCCAACAACTTGTTGAAAATAAGTTATTCGCTCTTGATCTGCTTGTTCAGGATTTTTTAATACTTCTGTTCCTGATGCAAAAGGTGTTTTTACAGGATTACTATTCTCCATTTTAAATTTCTTAAGTATTAAATCAACATAATGTTTCTGATCTATGCTAATCCATCCTTCTTTTCTATTTCTAGTTATATTCATTCCCAGAAAAGTTCTTAATTCGCCTAAATCTTTCATTTCATAGTATTTCTTTAAATCCTTCTTAATTTCTTCTACTGCTTTCAGATTGCTTCCTATGATTGTGATGTCATCAACATAAAGTATTATGATAGTAATTATCCCCCCTTGTTGGTGACGCACATAAATACCAGCATCTGAATGTAGTCTTGTCATACCCATTTTTATTAAATAATTATTGATATGCTCATTCCATTCTCTAGACGCTTGTTTTAAACCATAAATTGCTTTAACTAGTTTACAGACATGATTTTCTTTCCCTTTTACAGTGTATCCTTCTGGTTGTTCTATATAAATTTCTTCTTTTAATATACCATTAAGAAATGCTGTTTTAACGTCCATACTATGAATCTCCCAATTATATTGGTTTGCTATTGCTAATAGTAAACGAAAACTTTCATATCTTGATACAGGTGAAAATATTTGATCATAATCTACTCCTTCTACTTGAGTAAATCCTTTTGCTACAAATCTAGCTTTATATCTACCATCTTCTTTTATAGCGTATACCCATCTACTTTTTATTGCTTTTCTATTACTAGGTAATTTACATAAAACCCAAGTATTATTGTTAATTAAAGATTGATATTCATCATTCATCGCCTTAATCCATTCAGATTTCTCGGGTGATGTCATAGCTTGTTTAAAATTATAAGGAATATTCTTAATTGTATCTACTGCCATAATCATGACTTCATCGATCTGATATCTAGGGTTTCTTTGTTTTCTTCGAGGTGATGTGGATACTGACGCTTCAGGGTCTAATTCATCAGGTAATATTTGTCTCCTTTCCTTTTTCTTATATCCTCCCTTGCGTCCAATACCCTTGTCGATCTCTAGAGCTGGCTTAGCTCCATATACATTATCTTCAGTTTCCCTTTGCGGATTTCTACCCGCCCTAGTTCTCCTAGGTCTACTAGTTACAAATTGTCCTGGTAATTCAATTTCTTCTTCTTCTGATGAAATCATAGGTGTTGGAGATCTCATAGTAGTAGTATTCACCGGTAATGTTTTCTTTCCTTTATCAGGTGTTTTCGGTGTTATAATCTCCTCTTTTTCTGATTCTTCTTCATGTAACATATCATCAATATCATCTTCCTCATCTGAATCAGTTTTCTCTTGATTTTCATCATCTATCTGATCAAATTCTTCTTCTATAGGTATAGATGGTAATTCTATATTTTTGGGTTGTGGCGCAGGAGGACTATCATCTACCTGTATTATTTCTTTTCTTTTACTATTATATGGATGATCTATCCCTAATTCTAATTCTAGAGTGATGTATTCCTCATGTTCCTTCCCTATAGACTTTGGTAGCGTCTCAGGTTTAAAGGGAAATACGGTCTCATCAAAGATTACATCTCTAGAGGTTACTATTGTACGCTTAGATCTATCCCAGAATTGATATCCTTTTGTTCCTGACTTATACCCAATAAATACCATTGGTCGGGAATGCTGGGTGAATTTGGTTCTATTCTCTTTTTGGATCATGACATACGCCAAACATCCAAAAACTTTAAAATATGAAACATCAGGGACATGGCCATTTGTCCACAATTGATGTGGCATCTTCCAATTTACACGCTGTTTTGGAGTACGATTATATATATGACATGCTGTAGTTATAGCAGATTCCCAAAAACCATATGATAAATTAGCATGTTTCAACATAGCTAATGCATGTTCTTGTACAGTTCTGTTCCATCTCTCATTTCTACCCATCTGCTGAGCGGAGTACGGTACGCTAGTTTCTTTGCTTATGCCTTTCTTGGATAAATGCGCATTAAAGTTGTCATTTATAAATTCTGAACCTCCATCTGTTCGAACTGTTTTTATGGTGGTTCCAGTTTGATTTTCTGCCCAGATTTCAAACTCTTTAAATTTATCCAAAGTTTGATCTTTTTTCTTCATGAAGTATACAAAGGCATGAGCGGAATAATCATCAAGTATTCCTAAACAATATATATTTCTTTGAATTGATGGGTGACTAAATGGTCCGAGTAAATCCATGGATATTATTTCTAATATTTTAGTAGCTCTCTTTTTGCTACTATGAAAAGGACCTCTATGCTGACTTCCTTCAGCGCAACTCTGGCAGGGGTGCGTGCTTTTATTAATTTTTACATCGATGTTAAATCCCTTAATATTTTTATTTTCCCAGAGTTTATTTAAGACACCAAATGAAGCATGTCCATATCTTTGATGCCACAAGTCTATTCCGACTTTCTTGCTGTACGATATACTATTTACAGAAGGTGCTATTATCTCAACCATTAACCAGTATTGTCCTTTCAATCTAAAACCTTCTGATATTATTTTCTTAGCTCCTTGAATTATTTGTACTCTATCTCCTTTATGTATTACAGTCAAATTATTTGCGCAGAGTTGACTGACGGAGATATATCTATGCCTTGCCTCAGGAACGTACAGGACATTCCTTAGAATTATATCAGTCTTGATCCCATTATAATATACACTCCCATGAACTGTACCGGTCCCTAAAAATTCCATCGTTATATCGCTCTTAGCCACTTCTAAATATTGAGGCGTTTCAAATCGCTCATATAAAGTAAAATCACTTATATCATTCGTTACATGTATGGTACATCCAGAATCTAACATAAAAGAGACTTCTGGATAATGATCAACTAGTTGTGAATTAAATATTTGGGGTCTAGCATTATCTTGATTCACAGAATCTAAAGATGCATAAATACTATTACACTGTATGGGCATCACTCCTACAGCGTGATCTGAAAAACCGGATTGCTTGGCATGACGCGCTCTACAAATTTAGGGTTTTCTGCCATATATTTATAAATTAGGTCTAAAGCAGTGTCATTAACCCAAGTCGGGTTCAGTTCCCTGAATTCCCGGCGTCGGTATAAATCCCTTAATTCTTTCCTACAATGTACACATGGGACACAGCCACTGAGATCTGGACACATGCAGACATCATCGTCATCTGCATAATATTCGCTCTCTAACCATTCATCTTGAGCTTCTAAATATTTTTGTTTATTAATTGTCCAATATTCTCCATATACATAAACCATATAAGTCCAATAGTAGGATAGAACCCTCCCACCATGTGGACAGGCGATGTCTAACCATTGTGTACCTCTATAAGCGCATCTATTTTCCCAAGAACCATTTTTACAGCTAGTGGTTTTAAACTTGAGAAAATGTTTAATGCCATGCGGTAGATTTTCCTCTATACTATTACCCTTGTAAAATTTCTCTTTCAATTCATCCAGCTTAGTATAATTATGCTCATTACAAATTACATAGTTTGGATATTCCTTAAGTCCTGGCCAATCCAGAGGAATGGTTCGACCAAAAGACCTTTTGGTTTCCTTAAAAAGAGTTTTAACATTTTTACCATAATTATACAAATTATTAATTTCTGGATTATCATAAGTAATGCTATTAACAGCAAATACTATAGGGTTAGTTTCATAGTCGATCAAAAGACTACTATTATTGTCCTCATTATTATCAGAATTATTGTCTGTGATCTCAAACGCTTGAGGCGATTTGCCTTTAAAGTTACTAGATTTATTTTTAAAATTACCCCTATTATTATTATTATTGTTCTGACGCTTCTTCTTGTAACAAAAAGCTTCAGTATGACCGTTCTTATGACAGTAATTACACTTCAAGTCCTTCTGAATGGTATTATTATTATTAGATCGCCAATTCTTCTTATCACTTGGCTTCCATTTAGGCCTAGGGGCCTGTCTGGAGATAGCGGCTATACCAGTGTTTGCCTTCTTGGACGCTTCAGTGTCAAGAATCCTAGGGATTATGTCACTTGGTCTCAACAGGGACATATTGGTTATCGCTGCCAAGTATATATTAATGAAATTATGATAAGATGGTGGCAGTGCTTGAAGTATTGAAAAAACCATATGCTGATCGGTCACATTTATTCCTACATTAACTAGTTCTATTCTTATTTTTTCAGCTTTATCTAGCTGCGTACGCATACTTTGTCCTTCAGTAAATGATAAACTAAACAGACTTTTAAATTTTTCAAATACAGTGAACGCTGATTCTTTGCTATATTGGTCTTTCAGCGTATCCCACATGTCGCGCGCAGTATCACAGTCTTTTACCAAATACTGAATATCTGGATTGACCATTAGAGTAATCATGCCTCTCACTTTCTTGTCAGGCGAATCAAACTCTTCAAGGTCAGCTTTATTAGTTGGCTCAATGCCAGCTAAAATTGCTCTATAATTGGATTCAGCTTCAGTTAGTTCCTGTTTATCTCCCTCGCGCTTAGGTTGTTGTGGGTATTTAGCTTCAGGACGCTGTTTCTTTCCATTTACAAAACCATCTAGGTTTTCCATTAATAATACAGCGGTCATCTGTTCACTCCATGTTTTCCAGTTCTTTCCATCTAATTTAGGTACTTGCGCCATAAGTGAGTTGGTGACTTTAGAAGAAGACATATTTAAAAATAGTTTTTATTACGGTGATTTGATAGAAGATTTGTTTAATTTTAAACCAAATTAGGTTTAGATTTTCCTTTATAGATTCGCACGTGTTAAAATAGAAAAGTAAAAAATATATTTTTGGATGTTTGAAAAATGCTTTTATATAGAATTTATACGTTATATAAATGAAATCTTCAATTTCAAACTTAATATCTTCAAATACTGATTTTAACTTTTTGGGAGTTTTTAGTATAAAATTTTTGGAATTATTACAGAAAAATTTGATTTGACGTGAAAAAAGAATTTTTAATTTTGTTGAGAATTAATAGTATCAATATGAGAGATAACAGTAGAAAAATCGTGATTTTCAGTAACTAAATTGTAAATACCTAAACCAGTATCGCTGACTATCCTGAGTTTGTCTTCCCAGGCGATGTCAACAGTAGTACCTGATTGTAGGTAAAAATGAGTAAAAAGAATTTTTATCTTATAAAGGGGAAAAAATCGATGATAAGTGCGACCAAATTTAGAAAAATCGTATATATACCAGTCTTGATTATGGATCTTGACTGATACAGAAACTGCTTCTTTAAAAACTAAATATTCTTCTTGATAGTAAGTTTGAGAATTAATTAATTGGATAACTACGGCGTCACCAAAGGTTTTTGCAAATAAGGCACGTCGTTGGAATAAGACGGTTAAAAAAGAATCTTCTGCTGGAGTATATTGTGGTGGTGGTGGCGATGGCTCTCTGATGGTGACAGAGGTGACAGGGTTGTCAGTGCGATCACCAAAAACGTCTGTTTGATCAATAGTATGACCAGTATTGATATCAATCAAGGATTGATCCTCAATTGATGGAGATAAGCGACGGCAATTCCAGGGACGATCGGTATCTAAAGATTATAAAAGTGTTCAGGGAAATCAGTACTCAATAGTTGCCTGTTATATTCTCTAATTAAAGAACGAACCCTGAGTTGAAGAGTTGCTAGAATTGCTTCTACGTCTTCTAGGGTCTCGCGACGATGTAGATCTAATCGCAAACGCTGAGCTTCCTGTGTATACAATTGCTCAGGTTCAGGCACTTCTGGAGTATTGTAGCGATAGCGGAATTGGGAGTTCTCACTTCTTAAAGATGACTGTCCAGATGACAACGACTGGTAGTCGGCGGGATCGGTGGAGGAGCCTTGTTGGCTGGGCTGAGGACTGGCGGAGTCTTGAGTGGGCGACTCAAGAATATATTCTTGGCGGTTGGCGGAGGCGGAGAATGCCAGATTGTTGGTGGGGCTAGTTGTTGAAGCGAGTCAGATGGTGTTGGTGAATCCTTGTGTTATGAATGTGCTTACGCTGAAGCGGGGCTCATAACCTATTGCAAGGATATAATATTTGTGTGTTGAATATAACTTGATTGCTCGCTAACTAGTTATCTGGCTTACTGGTTATACTTAAAAGTATTTGAGAGATGATAGGAGTGGTTGAGGAGTGTGGATTGTGAGGATGAAAGGATGATTGGAATGCTCAGAAAACTTCCTCCTTTTATACTGTTCAGAGGTGGTCTGTGCACTGTCTATGTACATGTGTGTATAGCAAGATACGCTCTAAGTGGATTTGATGACTATGTACTCTGTATCTATTTCTGTCCTATGTATTTCTATCCTTAGCTCATGCTATATTTAACTGCTCTA
>KL198028.1:30162-194520 GCA_000697705.1 Botryobasidium botryosum FD-172 SS1 | reverse complement strand
CACACCACACTTACACTCTGTGGAGAACAGGGACAATGGCTGTCAGCAGAGGGCAGCCCAGGTCTGAGGCATGCACACCACACTTACATGCTGTGGAGAACAGGGACAATGGCTGTCAGCAGAGGGCAGCCCAGGTCTGAGGCATGCACATCACACTTACAAACTGTGGAGAACAGGGACAATGGCTGTCAGCAGAGGGCAGCACAGGTCTGAGGCATGCAGAACACACTTACAGGCTGTGGAGAACAGGGACAGTGGCTGTCAGCACAGGGCAGCCCAGATCTGAGGCATGCAGAACACACTTACAGGCTGTGGAGAACAGGAATAATGGCTGTCAGCAGAGGGCAGCCCAGGTTTGAGGCATGCAGACCACACTTACATCCTGTGGAGAACAGCAATCAGAGCATCCAGCAAAGTGCCATTCCAGCAAAAATTGTTACATTAGTAGCCCCATGTAGTGATAAGATTGGACACTCACTGTCTAAACAATGAGGCAACCAGCATATTAGTCAGGTCATTATGTATAAAATGATTAAACTGCTAACAAGCTGTGGGAAGTGGCCAGGGATAAGTGTTATATGTTAACCATCCAAACAGCAATCAAACCTACATCCTGTGCATTGAAACATGACCAAAAGGAAATCAGTGAGATTTTCCATTTTGGGCATGCAAGAAACATACATGCTAGGTAAGATTGATTTAGTATTGTGGAGGAAAATTGATTCAACAAGCATACATACATCCTTATGAACTAGGTTGATATATCATATACACAAGAGATTTCATAGGGGCTTGAGCACTCACTACCTATGGGGAGCACAAGTTTGAAATTTCACCTGAGAAAACAGATGAAAGACATACCTACATCAAAGGGTGCAAAATCATTATCAGAGCATTATATATAGAAGACTGTAGACAAACCCAAGTGAATGAGAACCACCTCAGGAGATCTACAAGGATATCCTCATTGGGCTTGATTATATTAACCCTATCTGCAATTGCCTCTGCAATAGACAGCACCTCAGTATGGCAATTAGGGCTTCTTCTGCTGAGCAGATTACCATCCACATATCTCTGGATGACAGATATTCTCCACCTACAGATATGTGTATAAGATGTCAATGATGCCAGAAAGCAGGAAAGGAAAGGTCACTGAACTCATTGACAGCATACTTTATGCATAGCTCCACATTGTGTTGCTGGACTGAAATCAAAAATTGCTGAAGCACATTGTTGTCCAGGGAGCTGGCTGTCTTATCCACAAGCTCTGACATGGCCTTCTGGATGAGCTTGCCGGACTTTCGCCCCTTCTCATGCATGTCTATATTTACACCATCACTACTGGCATGTTTCATCATATGTGTTCAAGACTCACTTCGTAGGCGTACTTCACCAGAAGGGGGATGCTTCTGACTACGGACCAAGTGCAGACGAGTCTGATCAAAAGTTTGATCAGCACGGACTTCTGCCCCCGCGAACGCCTGCTTGTGAGGCAGCTCCTTGCAAAGCTCTTCATATGCATCGGCATCGAGACTGTCGAATTTGGTGAATATTGCGATGACAGGAACTTCAGAATGGCAAGTCGTGAGGCAAGGCCCGGCCGTATTGTGAATGAGGTGGCATAGCGCACCTCCAGCGGTATCAATTTGTGCAAAAAACTCGAGCTCGGTCTGAAACCTGTTGGTATCGACAGGAAAACAGTACCTAGATTCCGATGAGGTTTGAAAGTCTCAAGAAGTGTTAGATCAAATGACGTGGTTCGCACCAGATTGCATGGATTCGTTTGTTCAAATTCGAATGGTTCGCTCGTTCGCGGATGAATTCCTGGACTATGTCACGCTCTCGAACGGCACCCGATTCGAACCCACGCGAGTCGTGGAAGATAAACCCATTTCTTCCTGGAAAGATCAACTCGTAATTGATCTCATGCTCCCCGCGCTACCAAAACCGTTAGCAACCGCGGAGGGGAGTACTCCAGACACGTACATCTGCGGAGGGTGCAAGGATCGAGCTCGTGCTTGCGGATTCACTCCGCTTCTTCCGAGAGAAGAAGCGAGATAGGATTGAGCGCTTTGCGTGATGCGGAATTGGAGATGGCGACGTCGACGGCTCCGGCCGAACAAGAACCTGATCCATAACGTTGCGCGAGCTCATTAATACTCAATCTTGACGTTGACGTTAGTGGTCTACGCACCCGACCTCCGTATTTATCCTCACCATATACCTCGGGCTCTTCGTCGGTTCCGCAGACAGCTTGCAGGACGGTTGTTTTGCCCGAATTCGCCCGGCCGATGATGAGGATGCGAAAACGACGGAACTTGGCTCTGACGTTGGCTGTATCTGAGTCGGACATGATTGAAGATAGATGGGGTGCTGATCAGAGGCTATCGGGTGAATGAATCGTCGAAGGAAGCGGAGTGAGTAATCGAATAGCCATACGTAGGTCTTGGCGGCGATGGATGCTGCCTCAGAGTGCTTAGCGCTTGCTTTGCGTGCCGGGAACGACTGTACCTAGTGTGCCAGCAGCTGGGAGTACCCGTAAGCACTCTGGCCGCGTTGATGGATCGGCAACTTCAGAGCTCGATCGGCCGAACACCTCCCTTTGTTACGCACCTCGCGGCACCTGAGTCTTGCAAAGTTCAAACGATGATCGATGACCGTCACCGGTTCACCAGGTCGCCGCTGCAAGCTACAAGTCCCGTGCATACTCTCGTGTTTCGCATATGCTCGTATCATGCTCCTGTGGTTTTCGTTTACAACTAATTGATCAATATCTGGCCGCAGCCTGTCCGAGCCTCGGCTGATATCGCTTGGCGCGAGTGCAGGACAACGTACGACGCGGCACGCACCTAGTCCCCCGGGCAGTACTAATACTCTTGGTGTACGGATTTTCGAAGTTACTATCACTGGCAACGGAGACGCTACGCTTCGCACGTTTCAACATTCAACATTTTCACACCCTTCTCGTTTTCTCGATCTCTCCTCTTACTTGCGGTTGGCATCTCCCCTGGTCCCAAGCTCACGCTGTCCTCAGGCTGACTGACGGGAGAGATCTGAAACTCTCCCGGCCGTTCTAGAACTCTCCGTGCTGCGCTATCTATGGGATCAAGGCTAGATTGGGCCTGGCTTGCGAGCTCATCTTGAGGGCTTCGTGTACGCTCGTCTCCGGTTTGATATACCATTTATCTGCAATCAAATATGTATAGCTGAGTTTCACCACACATATCCCTAACAGTCCAAAAGATTCGCATATGAGCTAGCACTGAGCACTAACGCGACCATCACGACTTAGCGACAAGACCCCGCTCCAATGCACGCGAGGGCCTCCAAGATCAAGGCGCCCACGGGGCTGAGCTTGAGCGCACCACAGCCTGCGTCAGCAAAGCAGGACGGGTACACCATCATCTTGGGCACTGCCGCGGTTACTCTGGGCCTTGGGTCGCTTGAAGCCTAGCATCCTAATGGAGCAACCTGGACACTAGGCATCATGCAACCTACGGCCCTGCCTCCGTAATATCGAAGAGCGCTCTATCATTTTGTAACTCGAGGCCTTCCTGCTGGATTTATATACTCAGCTCTTCGGCTCTTCGACGGAATTACAAAGACTCCCCCACGGCGGCATTTAATACAGCTTGAGTATGCACCATTTCGATCCATCACTTTTAACATCTCAGCTTCTCGCATCTCTTATATCTATTTGGCTGTAGCAGAGCGCCGAGCCAGGAAAAAGGCGGGTGAACGGAAGGGGAGCGTTCAGGATCTGGTCGGGCCGGCATATGTGCGCTGAGACCAATCTCCCGAAGCGTGCTTCACGCCAGACGCTTATCACAGTCCGCGTTGTAGGTAATCCCAACACCACATGAAGCTTCAAATACTAGGCCGAGCTTGCTTAGCCCGTGCTTCCCCCAGCCTTCTCACATCCTATTTCATCCCGATGGAAAGTGCCCGCCGTCAACCCGGCCACTGCACCCGTGTCCTCGAGTTTGGGTCTCGGTATCGCCGAATACCTCTTAGGGCTCCCGTCTCCAAAGCGACCGCCATCGCCAGGCTATCCGCTCTAACATCCATCTACCTCGAGGGCAGACGCGGTTTCCCATTGGGGATCGACAATATCTTTGATCCTACTGCCAACAGTAAGTGAGCGGAGCAACCGCCTAGGCCACGACTTCGGCGCACGCCTGCAAGCACAGGCCGGCCTCGCAAGGATAGGACGACATATACCTACGCACGAGATACAGATCTCGTTCTCGTTGCGCTGCCGTGTGCGCCCATTCAACCGCGACAGCTGGGTTGTACGCTGCCTTGAACGAATAAGGAAGTAATTTTTTCCCCCTCTCCCATGAATACGACGCGGTTCACCCACTCCCCGCCAAACTTTTCAAACAAAGGGCGAATTATGCCTAATCTCTTAGATCCCGATGACTCGGCAGACGAGGTGAAAAAGATTTCAAGCATCACGAAATATGGGCCCTGTGGAGAGTCAGTTGCTTGAGGACACCGTTTGCGCGCGGGCTCGTAGTGGTGATTCCGGAAGTGCTTACATCTGGAAGTGCAAGCTTTTTCAGCTGTTTATACCCAGGGCAGAACTTCGTTATCGTGGTTGAAATCTAAATTCAAGTTATCGTGCAGTGAAGAAGTGGTGGAGAGGATGTACGATCTGTCGGAGAAAACTTGGTTGACGGAACCATCGATGAGACATACGTAATCCAATATATAGCGTTATATAACTTCGAAAATGGCGTTGGTTTCGTCCATCCTCTGCTTATGGTGGCTCCCATTGATAATGGCTTTTGCTTGACGCTTTTGATGCCCAATATCCTGCAGGTCACTCCGGACGCTCGTTCAAACTTCCTCTCATTTTCAATGGCTTGGTGAACAGGCGCGACGGTGTTGCGCGCCTCGTCTCATGTAATTGGTTGAAAAAGGAGTTTACACATAGTATGTGGCCCTTTAACTTGCGAATTTAGGGCGAGTCATTTTTCAGAAGCCCCAAACGAACTTCACTTGTTGAACCCCTTCAAGCAACCGCGGATCGTCACCGCCATCCCGGCGTAGTGCATCTGCCCGAAAAAACTGCGTAATCTTTTGTCTTGGAACTGCAAGTTCAGCCACGGTCCTGCTCTCCTGATATCGGTACACAAACGGCGTCTTGGCGAGGGCCTGAGTACATATAAGGAGATGTAATGTGATTGGGTCGATATTCTAACCAAAAAGTGATATACTATCGCCAGCTTGTTCACACCCAACTACCACCGCCTACCAACTCGTATCTGGAAAGTAAGTGCACCGTTCGCTCTCTTCGAGCACGCCTCATCTAATTTGAAAAGGCATGTCAAACGAGCTGATCGACGAAATCAAGCGCGATGTTGAAAACATCTCGCGCGACGGCAAGAACGAAACTCGACTGCATCGCGCTGCTGGTGGACAGGCACCGGACGTATCGCTCGTCAAAATTTTGCTGGAACTGGGTGCTAATCCTCGCGCTCGGACTAGCAATGGCTCAGAGCCGCTTCACCTAGCCTGCGGTCACTACTCAGAAACACCTCCATTTCAACTGTCATTCGCGCGCGTCGAGATCATGAAACTACTTTTGGCAGCCGGCGCAGCTGTGGACTCAAAAAATGATGCTGGGGAAACAGCTTTGGGCATCGCCTATCGCACCTACGTTCCATTCACAGTGGCTTTTCTCATAAATGCTGGTGCTGATCGCAACTTGATTGAAAACTCGAGTTATCGACCTCCGGATTTTGTGGTCAGGCTGGTGCGTGACAACGATGGCGCGAAAACCGTGGCTGCGATGCCAAAGGAAGAAGTCAGAGCGGTTATCAGGGATGGCACTCACAAGTATCCCCTAAATTGCGCAGCGTGGATCGGATCTCCCTCTGCGGTGATAGCCTTGCTGGACGCCGGCGCTTTTGGCGCTGAAGACGGGGGTGGCATGCGGCCACTCCACTTCGCCGCCGAACTGATGCTCCATCATGGTGGCTCTAACAAGGCAGCGGCGCTTCTCGAAACAGAAGACCTAGATACGACGAGTAGCTGCAGTGCGACTCTCGTAGAGACAGGAGCCGCTCCTTCCGTATCGAACGCTACTGTAGATGGCGGAGATGAGGATGATGAGCACGGTGGCGCGGAAAGCGAAAGCGACTCAGTCCAAGGGGCAGAGAGCGCACCCGCTAGCTTCCCCGACGGTGCCAAGGCATTGGAAGCGCTCTTTTCGAAGATTCCCTATATCGACCACCGAAGCAGCTACAGCGTCAGCGCGCTTTACCGCGCGGTCGAGGTTGGTTCTATGGGGGCTATCCACTGGCTCCTTGAGCATGGCGCAGATCCAAATATTCCCAAAAGTTCCACAGCTCCAATCCATCTCGCCTACTCCTTGATCAAATACCCTGGGGGTCTCGAGGCACTGAAGGCTCTCGTCAAAGCTGGCGCAAAGGTCAATGAAGGGGACATCTACAAACAGACCGCGCTGAACATCGCAGCACACCACAGCTCTGGGGCCGCCATACTATTCCTCCTCGAAGCCGGCGCAAGTTCTCGGAATCTGGACCGCAATCACCGTTCTGCGCTGCATTTCGCTGGCGAGATTTTTCCCCAGCCGCAGGGCCCCGAAGCCGTAAAGGCGCTGTTCGACGCCGGGGTGGACATCGACCTCAAGGATTCATTCGGGGATACCCCACTATCGCGCGCAGGACAAGCGGGCTCCGCGGGAGCTGTGCTCTGGCTGCTCGAAGCCGGTGCAAAACCCAATCCTGTTTCGCGTCAAGTCCTGGAGAAGCTCGTGCGGCGTCCCGATGGTGCGAAAGCAGTGACTGCGCTGCTTAAAGCCGGATGGTACGACGGGTCACTTCGCGGAGGCGGGTCCTTGATTCATCGCGCGGCGCTGCTCGGGTTTGCCGATGTGATATACCTCCTTGCGCGCAGTGGCGAAGACCCGAACGCCGCGGCAGAGGATAGCGACCGCCCACTTCATTGGGCGGTAGAGGCCCCGCCCCCGTCCGCCGAGGGTGATATAGACGTGATCGAGGCGCTTGTGAGTATTGGGGCCGACGTCAATATCACTGGCGCAGCCAATGTCACGCCTCTTCATCGCGCTGCGCTACTGGGCTTCACGTCAGCTGCCCAGACGCTGTTATCGTTGGGCGCCGAGCCTAACGCTCGAGACAAAGACGGCAACACGCCGCTTCATTACGCTGTCAAGTCCTTCAAGCCAGATGTCGTATCCGTGATAACTGCGCTCCTCGGAGGCGGGTCCGATATCAACGCCATCGGGGAAGATGGTCAGACGCCTGTACAACTTGGGTTTGCCCTTTGCTCGGTCCCCGCTGCACGAACTCTGATAGATAAACGAGCGAGTGTACGGGGCCTTTCTTCCTTGAACTCTCCCGTGGGTTCGTTGGCTAAGCGATTCTCGTGTTCGTAGCTCCCCAATTACGACGAGCATCAGGATGAACTGCTGGAGATTATGACAAAACTTCGAAAGGTACGTCAGTGGCTCGAGCGTGCATCGCAGCTCGTATCATTACCGGTGCTGACGCCTGAGCTCGTAGGATATGGCTTCGTTGAATCCTTCAAATCACGGCGACCACATCGCTGTACTATCTGAATTATATAGCCGACACTCGATGTTCCCGCCCGAGCCTCCGATTACCCAATACGAGGCCAAGAAGATCCACTCCAAACCATCTGGCTCGGGTGGTTTCGGAGATTGTTGGGAGGGCAAGTTCTTGGGGCAGCACCTTGTCGCGATGAAGACACCTCGCGGAGATATTCGAGAGGATCAAGCAGAACGGGTAAGTGGCCTTAACCTTTCATGGTTATTTCTTCCATCTGAAATATAACCATGTACTCGATCTCTAATCCGGTTCAGGTTAAGGAGCGCGTTGACCGAGAAGTTAAGGTCTGGAAGGATCTGCGCCACCGCAATGTCCTCCAGTTCATTGGACTGTGCGCCATGGACTCCACAGTCTATATGCTGTCACCGTGGATGGAGAATGGGAATGCAATCGAATACCTGCAGAAAAATCCCGATGTCGACTGTGTCAAACTAGTAGGCCGTTTTCTTCTTTCTTCTTACCCTTACCGATCGACTTGCTACTATCTACGGCAGGCCTTGCAAGTAGCAGAAGGAATTCAATATCTTCACACTTTCACGCCTGTAGTCGTGCATGGTGATCTCAAGGGGGTACGAATACATCCCGCATGCTTGCTCGCAGTCTACTATGGGCATACTATTGAACACACCCCTTTTCTCCTAGGCCAACATCTTCGTATCGACTTCCGGAGAAGCGAAGATTGCGGATTTTGGCCTCTCCGAAATGATAATCGAAGATAGCGGGAAGAATTACTCCACGTCCTGGTTCGCGGCGGGTACCCGGAGATGGCAGGCACCAGAGCTGGTGAACGCAGACACGCCAGAGGAAGCGAGGCGAACCACCGCGTCAGATATCTTTGCGTTCGGGCGCGTGCTGGTAGAGGTTAGTAGTTCTATCGTCTCGGAGAAGGGGCAATATGTGATGTGTCTTCCTCAGGTATTTACATTACGGGAACCATTCCCCGACACCACGAACGAAGTCGAGCTCGCTCAGCGGGTCGCTGCCGGCGAGCTGCCCAAGCGGCCTAAGGACCACGATATCGTGGCGAGGGGGCTCGATAAGCCTATGTGGGAGCTCATTATGAGCTGCTGCCGGTTCCAGCCGGCGGCAAGACCATCTGCGGGTGAAGTTGTCCGTCGCCTACAGTCTCTTGCTGCGGCGAGAGACACCAGGTCCGACACTGCTAGCAGCCATCACACTGGCCGATTCAGCATTCGCGCGTCTGTGAAGTCGTTTGGCCAATCGCTTCTCGGCCATCACTAGTATCGTCATTGGCACCATCCGTAGCGTTGTTTCTTTCCTACTATAATTCACGTTTTCTGTGTGTGTCGTCGCTCGTGGGGATTGGAAAGGGTCCTTGCTGAACAAACAGCTCGAGCTCACACGATGCAAGTCATAACGCACGTCGAACACATCTATTGAGTGCAACTATTTATTATTTACTGTCCCGCTCTTCCGGTGTCTCTCCATCATCATTCTCGTCATTATGCTCGCCGCTATTGTTGTCATCATGGCTGTGATCATGGTCATGGTCGTGATCGTGGTCGTGGTCGTGGTCGTGGTCATGGTCATGATCGTGATCGTGACCATGGTCGTGTTCATACACGTGGATATGCTCATGATAATGTCCGTGGTCAGACTGCGAGGAAAAGGGTAAGCACCTGATACTTGGAGAGGAGCCAAAGTAGAAGGCAAGCTTACATCGTCATGAGCGCGACGGCCGAGGTGCTCGTGGATGTGCTCATGATCGTGCTCATGACCGTGCTCATGCTCTTTCTCGTCCCAGTGTTCGTCGTGATACATGTACTGCTGGGTCGAAAGCGAAGAGGTCAGTACATGGGGACGAGCAAGATACGAACATGGTGCGCTCACCACTCCCCCATGGTTTCTCTTCTTGACATGAACAGCGATACCCAACCCCTCCGAATCCGGGTCGCCGCCGGATATCAATCCAAGCGCGTGCGCGTCCTCGAACTCGTTCTCAGAAGAATCCGAGTGGGAGCCAATGCTAAGATGGAGAATAGCAGCATGATCGCCATCATCACCGCCGCCAAGGATGAGCTGTGTGATGGTAGATGTGTGGTTAGCATGGGATGAGAGTGTTGTGGTGGAATGGCATACGGAGCGGCGAGTGCCAGTGGAGGCGCCAAGGTTGTCAGACGATTCTGCAACAGAGCGGCGACGATGCTTGTGGTCGTGATCGTGGTCGTGATCGTGGTCGTGATCGTGGTCATGGTCATGGTCGCGATCATGGTCGTGATCATGGTCGTGGTCATGGTTGTGGTAATCGTAGTCGTAGTGGTCATGGTCGTGATATGGACTGCGAGCGGCGACCTTGTACTTCCTATCACTCTTCTCGCCCTGATAGCGATCCACAGAAGTTTCAACACGGAATTACGAAAGTAGGTTGGTACGACATACCTTGTGGTGAGTGTCATCGTGCTTCTTCTCCCCGCTCTTGCCTTTACCTCTACCTTTGCCTTTGGGGCCCTCACCATGATGCTCCTTGTCATAGAGGTGCTTTTGGGTCTCCTTCGACTAAGAATAGTGGAAGATAGTGAGTTAGCATAATGAAAAGGGGAAAGTGGCTGTGAAGGAGGTATCATGATGACTCACTGATTTTGCCTGTGACCTCTTGGATGAAGCTCCAAAAGACTCAGACTTAACAAGATGCCACGCCCTACCACCGGAGCTTCCTTCGGCGGTGCGCCTATAGGCGACGTCCTTGGAACTGACGTCGCTCTTGATGTAGCGTTGGCCAGGGATAGCAAGGGCGTCGGTAGTAGCGGCCATAGCGGCGGCAGCGAGAATGACGAACTGAGGCTTCAAAAGGACCATTGTAGTTGGAGTTGGAAGTGGAGTGTTGCTGAGGACGCTGGCTGTCAGGGCGAGTGCACAATATGATCACCAGGATCAGATGAGGATGGATGGGGATTGGATTTCTTCTCCTGTTTCTTATATAGAAAAGGCACTATGAGCAGATGTTTCTCTGGCTAGACTCGTCGAGCCCAGCCCATAGACTGGCGTCAGCGACTGTGTCGCCGCGCAAGTATCTTTGGGCTGGTCTGACGCAGTGACGCATAGCTCATATAGCATCATAGGCCGTGCTCGAACGATTTTGATCCAGCTCGTTAGCTCGTATGAAGAAGGAGCACGTGATTGCGTTGTGAAGGATACTACCGGTCTTACTTCTGACTCCTGAGTCCTCACGGTTTCGCCTTCGAGTGGCGTTGAGTCGGCGCTGTTAGCAAGCTGTCGGGCTCTGAATCGGAGTGGAAGCGGCATTATGTAATAGATGACGCGTGTTTGCGCCTGTTGTACGATTGTGAATTTTCGATGCGGCCAGCGTGCGCGCTCGCTGTGCTCGACGACGACAACGGCGAAAAGGAGTCGCACGATGATGCCCTCGTCTCCTGGCCCGTCGGGGCCCTCGTCCGCCCCGCCCCCCGTGCATTACGCTCACCACTACCCCCCGCCGCACCATCAGTACTCGCTCAACAATCCGTATGCGCACCCGCCCCACGCGCACCCCCCGTACTCGCCATACCCGTCGTCCAGCCCCGCCCCGCCGCCCATCTACCACCCGCACCCCCAGCAATATCCGCTGTACCCCCACCCGTCAGCGCGCCCGCAGACCCACTATTCCCCCCGCCTGCCGATGCATCCTCTGCCCGCGCCGCATCCCACCCCCTACTACTATCCACCACCCCCACCGCGGCCTGTGCAGATAACTGCGCCCACGACGCCCATATCGCCAGCCTCATCTTCATACACGCGCACCTCGCCGTTTCCCATTCAGACCATCCTCTCGCAATCGCCTGCCCAACCCCCGCCTCCCTCTCTTCCTCCTCCTCCACCATCAGAACCGCCGCCGCCACGCCCAAAAACACCAGAGGAAACAGAGCCGTCTACAGAAATTTCTGCTGGCCCACGATCTCTATCGCAGCCCGCATCAGCGCACTTTCAGTACACTATTTCTGCCACGCGCTTGGATCCATCTGTCGCGTTTGGTGTTACAATAAGCCCCAATGCAAAGCCGCCTTCGCATGTTGTACAGCGTGCCCTCGTTCTTCCACATGAAGATCGGTTGTTGGCCCAATCACTACAGTCAATTAAATCAAAAGTAAAATCAAAGCCAAAATCAAAATCTCGTAAAGCGAAAAGTACTGCTGCGTTGGCGGCTCCGACTACTACTATTGATAATGATACTAATCCATCGACTACTGTTGAACAACCGGCTCCTCCTGCGACAGCTGCTAGCGATGCACTCCCGTCAAATCCAGCATCTCCCCTTGCTGGGACTGCCACCCCTCTGACGACATCAACCACGACCGCTACGGCTGCGACGACAATCACGACCCCTACGTCCACCTCTCCGATTTCTACAACCACACCCCTTCCTCCGCCTACTTCCACTCCTGCTACCCCGCCCGCGCCTTCAGCCCCTAATGCCATTTCCACGCCAGCAAAACCCCGCCCAGCCTTCAAATCCTGGGCGGACCTGCTGAAAAGCCCCGAGTCCATCAACGCCTCGAAACTCACTACTGCGCCTACTGTCTCGACTAATGCTGGCGAGCAGGGATCACCTACGACCCCCAGGTCTACTGCTAGCGGTACTAATGGTGCAATTGCTACCAGCCCTTCCAACTCTGCTTTCCACATATTGCAGCATTGCCCTACCTCGAAAGCGCCTTTGACCGAGCCCCGCGGATTGGTCAATACCGGGAACATATGTTTTGCCAACGTTGTTCTGCAGGCCCTGGTCCATTCTGGTGCTTTTTACGTGCTGTTTAGGGATCTAGCGGTCGTAGTGCCTGGTAATATTGGCAGGAGAGGTCTTGTGGACGCAACGTGAGCGGTCTTTTCCTTTCTCAACGCTGCCCCACGACAGCTCACCCAAACCATAAATAACTCAATTTTTTGCGCCGTTTCCAGTATTCAATTCCTTCGGGAATTTGAGCTATCTGCCAACGTCCGGCCGCGCTCCCCACCTCCGCCTACCACGGCTCCTACTGGAACCGGCGCCGGCACACCGGCGGGCACTTCTACTCCGCCGGTTCCACTCACCCCCGAGCAGCTGCGCGTGCAGGCGTGGAACGAAGACCCCTTCGTGCCCGAATTCCTGTACGATGCGATGAAGGAGAACAAACGGTTTGATTCTATGCAACGGGGCCACCAAGAAGACGCGGAGGAGTTCCTTGGATTTTTCCTGGATACACTCCACGAAGAGCTTTTGGCCCTGCTTTCTAAGCACACACCGTCTTCGGCTCTTGCGGATACCGCGGGGACGAACACTAGCGAGGGTGGAGGGGAGGACGAGAGGGTCGTGCAAAGGCCACTGAGCCCTGTTCACGGCGGCGGGGCGGAGGAGGATGCGTGGTTGGAGGTGGGGAAGAAGAACAAGGTGACTGTTACCAGGACGGTAAGCAGCAAGCTTTTGATTGGACTTGAAGCATCTAAATTTAAATCTTGCGATGTGTGTGAAATAGACGAAGGCGAGGGAATCAGCGATCACGAGAATATTCGGTGGGAAGCTTCGGAGTGTGCTCAGGACGCCCGGGGCAAAAGACTCGGTCACCCTCGAGCCTTACCAATCTCTGCAGCTTGACATCCAGGTAAGCTTTGCTTACTCTCTCCTCTTGGCTTCTTCTGAGCTCCCTGTTGCTGCTGCTGCTGCCATGGATAGCCTGACTACGTGCGAACAGTCGAGGATGCACTCCTGCACTTGACGCAATCGGAGACGGTCCAGGTACACTCTGCCTCGCGTGGAGGAGCTGTAGATGCAACCAAGCAGGTGTTTGTCGAGAGCTTGCCGCCTATCCTGGTGCTTCATATGAAACGGTTCATCTACGACGCTGTCGGAGGTGTTCAGAAGAGTCAGAAGATTGTCAGTTATGGGACGACACTGGAGATCAAACCTGGTACGTTTCCGTGTCTTCAGCTCCTAAAGGCTCGTGCTTTAATCACATTTTTATACTTGCAGAGGTTCTGTCGCCAGCTCAGAGGTCTGGCAAGCCTGTGCGATATAAATTGTATGGTGGTAAGTACTTCCTCATTCTCGGCCGCTTGCCCCTCATATTAATTATTATTATTGATCTAGTGGTCTACCATCATGGCAAATTCGCCACGGGCGGCCATTACACGATTGACGTCCTCCGCCAAGATCATTCCGAGTGGATCAGGATTGACGATACCCACATCGCGCCTGTGACGGAATCTGAGGTCGCCGAACCCAAGAAAAACGACAAGGTCGCATACCTTCTTTTCTATCAGCGCGTCGAGGACGGCGGGGAACCCCAAGCTCCCGTGACAAAACCAATATCGACCGCTCAACCACACCAGCAGCAACAGATGTCCGGCGGGGCAAAACCTCCGCCAAGAGTCCAGCCGCAGCGTCCTGTTCGATGATATTCCATGTCACTCTCGGATCTTTTATGATATCTATTCTCGTCTTCGTTTCGTCTATCTCTTCATTATGACTCGTTCTCAGCTTCAATCACTGAGGACTTTTTCTATCCTATCGTTTCTTCCACCGTTTTCATCCGCTTTGACCATTATGTACCATGCCATCATGCAAGGAGAGTAGTAGTAACCTTAGATATATCTTCCATTTTTCCTCTAATCGAGCCGCGCGCGATGGCAGGGCTCGGATGTGCCCTTGGAGTACGGGATTCAGACCCTGCCTTGTCGCTGGGCCTCTCCGAGGTGCAAGAAGCGCTCGACGGGGTTTGCGATCGCCCCCTGGCCCTGTTTCCCCTTGGCTCCCTCGCTCTAGAGATCGCGCGGGGCGCGCGCCGGTCCCTACGCGATGCTGGATCGAGGGACGAGGATTTAGAACCGGCAGGTGGTGGTCTTCCGACAGATTGTCGTTGACGAGGGAGTGGTGAGAGAAGCTTGGCGCGCTCTTGTGCCGGCGCCGATTCTCTCGCGGGTCCTTCCAGGTAGGATCTATCGAATGCCGATGGTACCAGGTAGGGTATGTGCTTGGATCTCCTGCCGAGAACTTCGAGGTTCACGACCTAACTCTTAGTACTCCTACTCCGAGTCCACGGCCAGGCTCAAGCCCAAGCCCGAATATACGCGTTGGCGGATCGCTAGCTAGCCTTGCCACGGCGGGTAAAGCCCGGCCGTTCTCACATAGTCCCACCGTGCGCCGCCCCCGCCAAGTTCACCGGCGCGCCCCCGTGGTTATCTCGCGACGAGCTGAGATCCTTTCCGCCTTCCTTTGCTCTAAGCGCGACCCGGGGGAGTCTTGGATATCTTGGGATCCAAGCGCCGCGGACAAGAGTCTCCAACTTCTTTCGCGCTGGGGGCGGCCGGTCCTAGCCCGAGCTTCGATTAAGGACCGCGATTCTTTACTTCGACACGCCAGTGACCAAGGAGACAGAGCGCGCGAGTTCTTGTGGCAAGGTGAAAACGATCCTTGAGGGGGGGCTTCAAGACCGACACCCCTGTCTACTTACCTTCGAAGGACTACACTTACTACACAAGCCGAATCGGAGTCCCGGCCGGAGTGTGGCAGCGGAAGAAGCTGAACCTGGACACCTGAAGTGGGTGTGAATAGCATTACGGAGTAAAGAGTACTGTGCTAAGCTGCCAAGAGCAAGCCACGTCGATCTCCCAGACATGGCCACGGAGGTGGCACCAGCACGAGTTGCCACTGACCGCCGAACCTGGATTTTGAGAATTGAGAATTGAGAACCGCGATTTTCTGGGTGTTTAGCCGCCCAAGCCACCCGGTGCAGGTGCTCCTGCGAAATCCCTTGCGGAAGGAATCCCAGCCCTGGTGGACTCTTGCAACACGTTACGCATGCCGGCGAGCCTGAGGAGCTGCTACGTGGATACCCAGGTTCCTCAGGCCGTGACACGGAGTGAAGTATTGGGTGATGTGCCGGCCGCCACTATCCGTGTCGAAACCTCTTGGCGTGCGTATGCACTGTGCGTGATGCCCGCGGCGAGAGTTTAAGCACTCACTTCGGTGCCAGATCGAAGGACCACGGTCCGTAGAGCTCAGGATACTTGGAAGAACGAAAGAGGGATGGATCAAGATCGCAGAGTGGCCGCAGAGCGTTGTTGGGATCCGGGAAACATTTTTCAGAATATTTGGTATCCATGATTATTACTTGCTCGGAAAAGGTTAGTCGTCTACAGCATACATGTTCGAGAGTGTACAATAAATATGGCAATGGATGAATGATCATTAAATGGAAAGGCGATTTGAAAGTGGCGGGAATGAATCGAAAGATGAGAGTTCGGATCGGGAGGTGCGGACGGTTATGACGACCGGTTCCCATTTACGGGGGCATCGAAGATAAAGTATAGGCGAGAGAGCACGACGAGGCCGATGACGAAGCTGATGCTCAGCTTGGCTGCCTCCGCTTTGGAGACGGCCTGCTGTGGCTTCATGGCGCCGGACTCGGAAACCGAGGGGGAGGGAGAGGGAGCGAGGATCAGAGAAGACATCTCCGAGGGGGGTAGTGGAGCTGAAACCGCCGTGGCGTTGTGTGACTCCGATGCAGCAGGTGCGGGTGTGGAGTCGCCTGCTTCCCGCTCTCCTTCTTCTCCGACCCTAAACTCCTCGCGGACACGGAGGTCCTTGACGACTGTTATCGACCCACAGCGCGTCGGTCGGTATGGATCGAGACGCTCGACGACGAATTGAGTGATTTTCCACGTCGCGGTGTAGACGCCAGCGTCGGCCAAGGGGCCGATGTGTGCGGACTCAGGGTGGTCGGGTTCCAAGGGCAGTGCACACGGGCGCTTGGGATCGTAGCCCATGCGGAAGACGGAGCGCTCGGTGCCGTCGGGAAGCTGGAGGACCGCCTCGACATACGACCGCATCTCCTCCGCGTGGCTCAGCGCTTTGAGCGCGGCAGGGGGTGGGCTCAGTGTGATGTGGGAGCCTAAAGCAGAGATAATTAGTCACAATGTCAAAGGAGCTGAGGGAAGACTTTGGACTGTACCTAGTGGTCTTTGTTCGAGGGCGCTGGTCGAGGTTGAAGCAATAGCACTGGTTGCCAGAAGGCAGCTAACAAGGCAGGTCGAGATGGAGAGGGACTTGGTCATTGTTGGTTGAAGAGGATGTGGTGGATGGGGAAGGGGGATGTGTTGTGGTGAAAGACGGACGTGCCCTTGGCTCTTTATACAGGTAATCACACAGGAATAGCGCTGATACGACAGCCAAGTCCGATCGGAGCGAGTGGTGTAACGCGCGGGCGGGGCTAGAAGTCAAATGAACCCCAGGCCCCGTACATACCGGAGCGACTTGATACACTCCCTTTTTCCGATAAGCGATCGGGATCTTCAAAATCAATATCCATATGAAACGCTTTGCTACGTTTGTGCTACGTCGTCATTCTTGGGAACTGAAGGGGTTGAGAGTATCCTTTTCTCCCTCCCACGACCCCTAGCGTTCTGGGGGGCGCGGGTGGTGCACAAAGGGACGCTGGCGACCTGCTCTCAGAGGTCCTGCAGCTTGTTTGCGCCGACCGGCAGATAAACTCCCACTAAACTCCTCTTGCATTCCAAGCCTCGCCCCTTCAACTCCTTCAAGTCCGCTCTGATCTCCATAATCCGTCAAGACTTCGGCAATGGAGGAATTCAACTGCCAGCGACTGGATCTGCGGACCCTCCGTTTGTCCCTGAGTTGAATAGCGCGCAGGCTCAGGCATTTGGCTGCCCGCCGCCCGGCGGCTCCCAGCTCAGTTACGGAGCCTCGACTGTTTTTGCAGGGCGAAACACTCGTCCTCATTCGCACCCCCATGGCTCCTGCAAAAATCCCCTGCACTTTGACCTAGCAATTCTGGCACCTACCTGTCTGCTCAGCGTTTCACGGCGATATTGGGCACTTACTTCGGCAACTTGATGACTCTCTTGTGAACGGTAAGCCCCCTTAGCCGTGCGATATACATGCCATATGGATTCTGTTCGGCATCTACCGGCGGAGCAGATTAGCACTGTCCTTCTTCGGCACTACTCCTTCACGTACCTATGATGTCCAGCGTCTCCACTGCTCGCTTCACACGTTCCAGTACTGCTTCCAGCCGACAGACCAATGTACGTGTTGCCGCTGGATTACTGCCAACCTAAGGTCGAGGTGCGGCCCCCATGTCCTCCAAAGCCGTTTCATAAGTTGGCCCTGGTTTCTCAGGCCTCAGGAAGCTCGGAGATATTGGGAGCCGTGAAGGCGTGACCAAAGCTTTCCGCATTCTGAAGCCGCTCCCCTGGATTTCGCATACCGGCCACCGACGATCGGATGCACCGCTTCTTGATGTTGCTTGTGATAGCGTGGATGTGGGCAGATTGTGCGCAGGGCTCGGGGTTGAACACGGGTACGCGTCCTTGAATGTCGACGGGCTGTAATAATTGCTGTGGGGTAAGAATTAATTCTGTGGCTTCCTTGCCTGCATAGCTGGTCGTCCGGGTCTGTGGATTTATTTCTTCCGCCATCCAATATAATTACCTACCCTGTCATCTGTTTCACTAGATATCGATACACCTATCGCGAGCGAGGTGGGTTATCATTCAGTGGGCTCATCCGGACTCCATCCAACACCTAATGAAAGGTCAGCTACAACCCCTGCCTTGCGGCGCCTGATCATCGTCGACACGTGCCTTGCACTCCTTGCACGCACCTCGCACAACGCCTTTGGTCACTTCATTTCCGTAGCAATTCCGGCACTCAATGCCTCGCACAAATCCGCAACCATCTGGCCAACACTACATATAACTAGTCTTTTTTTAGCGACTCGCTTGGATTCGAGAGCAAAAGACGCCTAGACTCCGAGCTTAACGGTGCCCCTAGAATCCGATTAGGTGGTTATTATGGCCGACGACGTCTGAACTTTGACTGGGCGAACTAAAATCTATTCGCCGAACCGCGACCGACGGACGCGGAAATGATGGTGCTAGCGCGCGCTGGGCTTAGCCATCGGAGCTTGAAAAGTACGTGTCTGTGGCTATGCATGGTTTATGCCAAAGTATCTCCTTCGCGGCGATTCGCGATCTCGTCGGAGTCGCCACCCAACCACCAGCTGCAGGTCACAACACGTGTTATGAGAGCCCTTGCGTATCTTTCATCACCGTATCTCAAGCTGGGCTCTTTGGGATCTCCCTGAATCCTGCAGAGGCACATGGCCACCTGCGTGCGGTGACCAGCTACGGATATGCCTCTTCACCGATTCCCCGCGGCTCTAGAAGAACACAACTAACTGTCGGCGACCACAAATTTACCCGTCAAGGAAACTGGGGCGAGCATAAAGATCCTTGGGTGCCTATCTTTGACCTTGGTCTGGCCAATCACCTGCGTTAGTTATCTTTAGCTATGGGTATCACATTTAGGAACCACGAAAACCTGGGAATGCAAGTGCAACGCTTGATGCTTGAAATAACTCGTGAGCTATATTTGATGTGGGCAATACATTCTCCATACGTATGTGCACCTCCTCATGCGACAAACCACAACTTATGCTCCATCAACAATATAATTAGAAGGTTCAGTATGATCATATGCAATGGTGATAGAATGCATGGAAATGAGATCCAGGTATCAAATGCAATATACAGTCGACCAAGGGCACTGGGACTGGACGACGTACCTGAAGGCCAGAGGCGTGCTAGCCCCCAGGGTTCCTACAAGGCGCCCATAATCTTGCACGTCTACCCCGCATTTTTAGCTCTCTGGGCCCTCGTCATATATGTGCTCATCTCTAATCGCGCAAGGGCACAACCACGTTCTTCGTCTGCACGATATTGCATCTATATTTCTCCGTGATATGGGCCTTGTGAGCCCCGGCTGCTGGGAACCTAATTCTCTGGTGGGAAGCTTACCATGACTGGTAGTCTCCCTTCGTACGCGCAACAATTATCAGTGACTTTCGGCTGGCAGCCATTACGGTCATGACTTCGCTGCGATACCCCAAACCTTGCTCGATATCAATGCTTCATCAAACTTAGCAAGGTTATGCCCTTTCCTAGGACGCTACGCGAGGGTGCTGCCCGATCGCATCTGGAATTGCGCGGTAACAGGATATTACCGGCCATTCGTTGATATCATTAATACTTGTTTTCGACTAGAGCAGCACGTCAGACTCGCAACGTTCGACCAGGAACCTTCAATATCCCAATCTTCAGCCTCCAACCTTCTACCCTGGGCATCGAGTCACTGCCTTCGCCAATCAAAGACCTCAATATCATCCTCAAGTTCACTCGGGTATATCTGTATCGTATTTCTCGCGGCCCATGATAGGACTAGTGCTCGCATTCTGGAATCGGCTATCTGTGCTTTCGCCAAGATGATCTAGGGAAGTTTCGTGCGGAAGTCATGAGAATTGTGCGTATTAATACACGTGTAGTCGACAAGAGAACTGGTGCGCTACGCTACGCACAGCAGCTCATTGACGTAATTAGGACGCGCGCACGACAAGCAGGGTACTGGGGTACTGGTGATTTCATGACCCGCGTATATTCCTTAGGGTCACCGGTCTCGCGGTCATGAAAATCTGGGCGCTGCGCGGCTGGCTGAAGAAATTTATATCTAGGTTCTTTGGCGTTCGTTCTTATGTTTCCCACTGCAATTTATCGAAATGAGTGCCTATCAGAATCTCGGTAGCGAAGATATTGCGATGTCACGCTTGACTTGGATGACTGTGCATTGACAAATGTATCTTTACGCATCGACGCCGCTACCGGGGAACTGCGCTTTCAGGTTACTAGAATGACTGCTTTGACAGGCTTGTGGGGGAAGCGGGCTATTTTCTAGCGTTCGCTCGGGAAACCAGCTCGGATTTCGCACAAGCTGCCACATGGGTCCTAAGTACTGCTCAAAAGATTGGTTGCCCGAGCCAAATGGGCGTCGACAGCTTCGGGTCGGAGAGTATAGGAAGCAAAGTGGGCTGGAAATCCCTGACCGCTAGATCAGCGACCATTCTACACAACACGTCCAGAGTGTGTGTTAACGAGTATCTCAAGGTTGGCAGCCGCGGATCATGAAGTAGCTGCTTACCTTCCAAATACGATAGTTCCGTTGGTATTCAGGTGAGTGTAGTCTGTGGGCGATTTGTTAAGTCTGTAGGCGGCGTCGGGGCCGATGGACTCGAGATACTGGATCGAATACTTGTGGAGGTCGAGGAGGTGTGTTTTTTCTGCCGCGGCGACTCGGATGGTTTCTATAAGCGGAACTATACTCAGATGGTGCTTCGACCGTGGAGGAAAGGTATCCAAAATTACCATCTGCCCAAGGCCCCAGAGTGTCGCTAATCTTGCCTCCGTTAGTAAATGATCGTCGGGATAGGGAGGTGATCAGAATGGGCTGAGCTCCCAATTGGCGGATTTGGCGGACGAAGCTCGTAATGTTGGTCCCCATCGACTCGGGAGGGGCGATTTTTTGATCACTTTGGTCCAAACGGAATCCGTGTCAACTGACTATGATCTTTTCATTGACAGGCGGGAAAGTGTGCCTACTTGTGTCCAAATTGGATCGTAACCCAGGTTTCCCGCTTGGCAGCCACCTGCTCCTTTATGTCTTTTAGCACGAGAGCCCAGTATCCTCCGTCTACAAACGTTCCGGTTGTTGCGCCATCTATTCGACAACGTGAGTACATCTGTGGTTATAGTCGGACTTCCGTTAATAGGAGCACTTTGACTCACTTTGCGCACGATTGATGCAAGGCACTCCTTTTTCTAGTGATGCACAGAAGCCATTTCCCCATCCACCCGAGTTGAGACTCGTGCTAGATGGATTTGGTCAATATCTCGCAAGGCGATGGGACCACTCGATCTTATGGTAAGGGCACCTATACTCACGCGTTCGCCGTGGTACTGTCCCCCGCAAGGATAAACGATGTGGCAGCAAAGACGCCGCTTGAAAAGGTAAGGGCGAAAAGCACCGAGTGTACGCTGAAAAGCATTGTGCACAAGCTGGACGATGGAGGAGGGAGGGCAAAGATGTCGAGGCTCGACAGACGACACCTGCGGTACATATCCACGTAGGGCTTCTACACCGAGAAGCTGAGAACTCTAGGCCAAGCTCCAAGTCACCAATGGCAGCGGGCCAAATTGCACCACCGGCGTGTCAGTAACCCGCGAACTCTGGCGGCGGCCCGCGGCGGCGCTCATACCGCCATACCTTTGCCGACACCGGTGGACTCGCGACCAGCTCTTCTGTTCGACGCGAGCGAAGAGCTGATGGCGGGCCTAAACCGGCGGCGGCTCAGAGCCCCCCAACCGACCGCGCCGGAGTGCGAGCGCCCGGTGTTCACGCGGCGCTCCAACTTGGATCTCAATAAATATCTCGTCGGGTGCGTCGACACCGGTCGCGCTCATCGTATTATCATCCCGCTGCCCATGCTCTGTGGCTGCGCCCGCTAAATTTAAAAGGAAAAACACAAGTCACTGAATAACCTCTCCGCGTATGCGCTTCCTGGATTCCGACTTGGTCTGTCTGAGTGTTTAGCACACGCAATGACGTCCTCCGCCGCCGCGCATTGTTAACGCGCCTTTCTTTTCACCTTGTTTAGCAGAACTTGCATCTTCTGCCTTGACTACCGTCATAGCGCTGAAGCTTTAATCTCAGTCGGCCGGTTTACTACCTATCCGCCACGCCGTTGCGCTTTTCTAGTGTTTCCGTCAACTCTCCGCGACTCGCGGCCACTGATAAAGGGATAGTCAGTCGGTGATCAGCTATGATCCGCCGAAAAGGAGTGGGTAGGCGCGAAAAGTCTATTGTTGCCTATCCTTACCTTCGGTTCTGCACCGAGTGATCCGTTCCCTCGGTGTGGAAGAATAGCGTGTAAAATCCAAATGCAGTGACGGAAGATGAGTCTAAACACGTACCGTCATTTCGGCGACCAGGTCTCTGGAACCGCGCTGATTCGTCGAATATATTGGCAGGCACTGCACACGCATCATTGATGCTCTGTACAATTCACAGGCTTCTCCTACGCGCATCATGCCCAGCTGTATCGCCATGAATAGCTGCGAAATTCTTGCTGCGCATTAATATCTATATCCTTAGTCCTCGGCTAGCTCACCCCCTCTGGTAATAGAAATAGAATTGACGGGATGCTTATGACCTGGCTTTGGTCCAAGGGCCTTCTTATCCCCTAGGACCTCCCAGGCTCTCGTAATGCGCTCATAATCGTACAAGCTTACCCCGCACTTTTCTGAATGGACTGCCGGCCCCTTGCATTGCGCAGCAAAAGACTCTGCACGGAACGACTCTGGTACACCTAAGGTGCATATAAGCAACTTTCCCTCAATTCATCAATCTTAATATCGCCGCTGCGACCCCCCTTCATATGCTTGCTGGACTGCATCTGGCCGCTACATTCACTGCGAAGTAGGAATTTGAATAGCCACAAGCGAGGCCAACCATTTCATCAAACTCTGCAAGGTTATGTCCTTTTTTAGGACACTGAATTCTGATGAGGGTGTTGGACAGTGGCCGCGATAGTTTAGGAAATTGGACCCCCTGCGCCGTGCACTCCATTGATATTTCATGCCGACCAGAGGGATGGGTCGACATTCAGCGTTCAACGGCCGCTTCGAGGCCGTGTTGACTTGACGAACTCATTAAAGGAAGCCCACGCACCCCGCTTTATTAAACCCGAATCTGAATGAAAGTGTTCGGAGCGCCGGCGCAGCGTAATGGACTATTGCATATCTTGTTTGTTGTCAACAACTAGAAGAGATACATCGATATGGGAATTGAAAGGAGGTCCGTTTAGATTGTAATGGAGGGGGCATGAGTCCGAGCTCGCAAGAGAAGACGCCTACAGAAAAAAAGAAACCGCGAAAAGGGGGGAGGACGAAGTAAAAAAGAAAATACGAAGACGTACACGAAAGGCGTGGACGCACGCCAACATCTCGCCGAATGAACAATTGCCACTCACTAAGCCTTTTCGCTCTCGGACCACTCCAAAAGATCCCCAAAGTCTGCATTTTCAACCTCTTCCTCGGTAGGGGCGTCGGCCGCCTCCAGCTCTTCCAAGAACTCGCTCAGTTCTTGCATCTCCTTGTCGACCTGCGGGATGAATTCCCGAGGACCTTGGTCCTCTTCGCTCGCGATAGTAACCTCGCGTGATAGAAGGGCTTGGGCACGCGCATGTGAATATAGGTTATCTCTTGTGAGTATAGGGGGGCAAAGGGGGCGCACCATCCAGTTTCCACCTCCGTATAGTGCCATCCAAACCGGCACTAACGATCCACACCTCTTTCCCCTTGCCCTTGGTCGCCACGCACCCCTCCTCGTCCTTCTTATCTCGCAACCACACGCACATTGTGGTGATGTCGTGCCAATGGCCGTCATCGACAGCCGAGAGGAACTCGACCTCGCCGCCGGGTTCGCCAAAGGCACTGACGTCCCATATCTTGATGGTGTCCGCCGATCCAGTGAGGAGGATCGGCCGGGAGAGGGAGTGCGGGGGGAGGTGAAGCACGAGCATGGCTCTGCATTGGTATTTGTGGTGGATCCGGGGCGGCGGGGTGTATTGGATTGAGGGAGGGAAGGTTTGGAGGATCACGGTTGAGTCGAGCGAGGCTGCGCACGAAAGACAAAAAAATGCCAGCGGTTTGTTAGATTCGACGAACGAAAGGCGGAGACGCTCGTACGCACCGCTCCAGATGATTCCCTGATCCACAATCATGGCAGTCACGCCTGTCCGGTGCCCGTCTAGGCTGCCTTTGAGGATGGGACGCCACGTAGAGTTATTTTCTGGAGGTTCGAGGGACCATACTTTTATGATACCCATGGTATCGCCTGTATACAGGATCATAGGCTTCGAGGATGAAATCGGAGCGGAGAGGTCGACGGCCAAGGCCTCTACGGGACGAGTGTGTGCAGACAGGGACCCGACTTGAGGTAGAGTGAAACCTGGCGGCACGTCACCGGCATTCGGGGGAAGTACAGATAGGTCCCTAAGGGCACGCAACAAAGGGGCGTGTCAGTGCCAGCGTTGCGGGGTGTAAGTGGAGAGACGAGCGGGGGGATGTGCGAACCAGAGCTTGACGAGCTTGTCAGAGCCTGCAGACACTAGGAGCTTGAGCTCGGGAATGACAAGCACTTTTTTGACGAAGTCGCCATGCGCGAGTGTGGACGACACAAGGGCCTTTGTCTATGATACACACAGTGCTGTTGGTTGCCAGAGAATCTTTTATGCGCTGCCTGGGTTGACGCTGTAACCCACCTTGGTGTTCCACACATTAATATGCTATAATATTACAGATGAGCACAAGAGTTACACGCGTTTCGGCGGCAATGGCGCCATACCTTGTCCCAAGCACCCGTGATGAGGTACGTTGAGGAGGGGGATGAAGGATCGGAGGGGGGTGGTGTGTAGAAGTCGAGCGTAGTCACGGGGCCGTCGTGCCCCTTGTATATCTGGAGCGTTTTGTTCGTCTGCCACGGAGAGTGAGCAGAGGTTTGCAGCGAGCCTGAGGAAAACGCTGAAGACTCACCTCGAGCTCGACCTTCCTCGCCACGCCGCCACTCTCGGCGGTCCACGCACACCCGTCCCGCACGACCATCTGGATGGCTTTTCCCTTGAGCTCGATGGGAGAGCCGACATATCTGTTCCGCCTGCCCTTCACGCCTCGTGCCTAAGTGAGCCGCGTCGCGTTCAGTAATGAGCACCCGATAAACGCGGTTGGCAGACTGACATGTGCTTTTGCGATGTCCGCCTCGGCGAGAATAAAGTGGTGCGCGTCGGCGTCGTGTTTTTTGAGCATCGCGGGGGGTGTGCTGGCCGTGCGCTCGGACGCTATCGATCGACTCGAACTTGCGTCCTCGACACGGACGTTGACCTCCGAGTCTCCGAGGCCGAGACCGAGCTGGTTAGTCGCAATGTGGCTGTGCGTCTATTTGGTTTTGTCTGCTCGCATTTTTAGCCTTACGTAACACTAGCATTTGAGCGAAATATTCATTTTCATCAGCACTTTTCCATCGACCATGGCCCGCCGTCGCAAGAATCGGACGCATCTCAAGGGCGCCAACGCCAGCGCGCCCAAGGATGCCGCCGACCCCAAAGCCCCAAAATCGTTCATCGTTCGCCACGGCCAGGTGGGCCATTCCATCGCCCAGCTTGTTCGCGACATGCGCAAGGTCATGGAGCCCAATACCGCGACGCGTCTAAAAGTAAGCAAAGAACGCCGTTTTTCTCGCGCTACATTGATATCTAATGGTATTCAATATTTGCCGCTGTAGGAGCGCGCTCGAAACAAGTTAAAAGACTACATTAGCATCGGGCCATCGCTTTCCGTAACTCATATCGTGGCCTTCACGCTCACGCCCGTCGCACCTTCGCTCCGTATCATCCGGCTCTCTGCCGGACCCACGCTCAGCTTCCGTATCGAAAGATACAGCTTGACAAAAGATATCCTCAACGCATCCCGAAGAGCTCGGAGTATGGGCATGGAATACCTCTCTCCGCCCCTCGTGCGTCCCACCCTTCTTCAACTACGCGCAAAAATCCAGACCTAACCCCCATCTCCCCAGCTCGTACTCGCATCCTTTCCTGCACCAGGCCCCAGCACACCTCCGCACCTCACCCTTCTCGCAAAAACCTTCCAGTCCCTCTTCCCCCCACTCGCACCCTCGACCATCTCCCTCTCCTCCGCCCGCCGCGTCGTCCTCGTATCCTACAACGCCGAGCAGGGCACCATCGACTTCCGGCACTACCTCATCACCATCCGGCCCTACGGCGTCTCGCGCCGCGTACGCAAAGTCCTCGAGGGCACGACCAAGACGGCTGCCGGAAAGGTCGTGGATCTCTCGTCGCACCACGATATCGCCGACTATGTGCTGCGAAATAAAGACGGTGGGGACGGAGGGTACGAGTCTGCATCGTCTGCGTCAGAGGCAGATCCCGAGGAAGCCACTGTTCGGCTTGCTGGTGATTATGTGGGGCGGAATAATCGCAAGGGCGAAAAACGCGCGGTGCGCCTCGACGAGATCGGACCGAGGATGGAGCTCCGGCTCGTCAAGATCGTCGAGGGGCTTCCCGGGAAGGAGGGCGGTGTCTTGTTCCACGAATTCGGTACGCATTTACCATCTTTTATCGATGTATTAATTATATGACGCGCATCTGATTTTTCTGGCCGGGGATAGTCAAAAAGGCGCCTTCAGAAGCTGCAGCGCTCAAAGCGGCTGCAGCTGCACGTGCGAAACTGCGGAAGGAGAGGAGGGAAGAGCAAGAGCGTAATGTTGCTCGTAAGAAGCGCAAAGACGGCGCTGAGGACGACGAGGATGACGAGGAAGGTGAAGAGGATAGCGAAAGTGGGGAAGAGGACGGGGAGGAGGGAGAGGATGACGAGGGCGATGACGAAGCTTGGGATGATGAAGCGGACGTTAGCGAGGGCGAGGATGGCGAGAGCTCCGAGGGCGAGGATGGCGAGAGCTCCGAGGGCGAGGCTGAGGACGATGGGGAGGAAAGCGAAGTGGAAGAGAAGCAGGCACCAAGACCGATGAAGAGACACAAGCCGACGCCTGTAAAACATAAAAAGGGCGGACGTCGATGACCGTGGTCACTGGTGAGCCCCGGGAGCCATCCTACTTGCGCGCTCCTTATTCCCATCTTGTTCTTGAGCTCCGATGACCCGATCGCTACGATTGAGTGCAGAAATGTATTACTTGACGGTCTATCTATCACTACTGTTCACAACCGGACGCGATCGGGCTTGGAGCAATTCCTGATCGACTCTCTTGACGACCCTGCAATCTTTTACTGTGATCAAATGCACTTTTGTAGGTTGCGCACCGCAGCCAGTTCCTGCCGCAGCCCTTTGGAGTAGACGGTGTAGCGAATCGACCCCGGGATGATCCTTGTTGTCTTGAGCAGCTGCAGCAGCATAATTAATATTGTGTTCCCGCGGGTTCTTTTTACCTCAGTCTTTTTTCTGCCTTTTCACAGCTGCATGTGGATAGACTACTTAATGAAATCCACCTAGTTTGAGTGCGCGCCGCCTAGCAATGAAAGCGCATTGATGTTTTATTGCCGCAGAATTTCAACGTTTGCTATTGCAATAAAATACTTACCGCACGAGACGAACCGGCGCCTGCCAAGAAGGGGCTGGGAGTGATGCGCCAAAACCTACTTCGCCATACTATTACTATCACACCTCCGCTACCAGTTTCTGATTTATGACTAGCTCCGGCTCTCATGTCGCAAGTGCTATTGCTGTCTGCCTCAACTTCCAATGAACATGTAATACACGTAAATATTTTTTTTTTAAATTCCAAGATGTAAAGAGCCCAGAGTTAGAACGCCGAACTACGAACACTACATAGCAGGTACTGCTCCACCCGGAGGCTGGCATCCCCGCCACTGCCGCACTTAATACCAGTCCCCAATGCACGCATGGCCAAGACGCATTCTATCTTCTCTTCCGCATTTAAATATCCTCAAACCTGCGCCGACTGTCGCTCCGGAGGCACCTATTCTATTGCCACACGACGTTCCTATCCAAGAAGAGAGGAAGGACGACTATGATCCTAAGCACTACTACCCAGTGCAGATAGGGGAGGTCTTACATGGTACCTACAAGATTGTCACCAAAATTGGGTACGGCGGAAGCTCGACAGTATGGCTAGCGCGTAATATGAACCGGTGCGCTTTGTCTTACCTCTCGAGTGAGCCAAGTCCGTGTATCTCTAATCGCCAAGCAGCTGGAACTGGCAGAAGGATCGCTACGCTGCACTCAAGATATGCAACAACGACTACGCGGACAAAGCGTCGGCTGAGCACGAGCTGAATATCTCCCGGCATATCGCCACAGCAAACCCATCCCACCCTGGATTCAAATACGTGAGGACTGTACGTGACGCATTTAGCGTCCAAGGCCCACACGGCACACACATGTGCTTAGTCTACGAGCCCATGCGGGAGCCTATTTGGCTACTGCAGCGGCGTTTCGCAAATGGCCGATTCTCAACTGATATGCTCAAAGCGACGCTTGAGTGCGTATTACTGGGCTTAGACTATCTCCATACCGAGTGTCACGTCGTACATACCGGTGAGCCTGCTCTCTTTACATTTCATGATGGCTATATGGGCAAGGCTGACCTGGGGTACACAGATTTAAAGCCCGGCAACATACTCCTTGGTGTGGAAAATATATCCGTACTCGACCAAGTTGCTCAAGACGAAGCGCTAGATCCATCGCCTCGAAAGGCCTACGACGACAGAGTGGTATACCTCTCTCGGAATGACTTTGGACACCCCAAGCGTAGCCCCAGGGAACCGAAGATAGCGGACTTCGATGCTGCAGTCCGAGGAGATGGCAAGCAGCCGCTGAGGCACCCCATTCAGCCCAATCTTTATCGTGCACCTGAAGTCACACTTGGTGCAGCTTGGACCTATAGCGCCGACATCTGGAACCTTGGCATGATGGTGCGACTTGCGCGTTCGTTTATGTTCGCACCCTTCCGGCACTGATGCAAGCACAGTTATGGGATCTTTTAGAAGCAAAGCCACTATGCTGTGGAATTGATCCTCGACGTAATGAGTACACGAGCCACGCACAGCTCGCGGAGCTGATTGGACTCCTTGGACCCCCGCCTATGGAGCTCTTAGACCGAGGGAAAGTTACCGCCATACATTTTGAACCTAACGGTAAGCTGTGCACCATCAAGTTCCATATTTCTACTCATCAGCGTTTCCTTGCATCGACAGGCGAATTCCAGACCAAGGATCTAATTCCGGAGGGGCGTACTCTCGCAAATTCGGTGACCACACTGCACGGCGAAGATAAGCAGCGGTTCCTCGAATTCGCAGGGAGCATGCTGCAGTGGCTCCCGGAGAATAGGGCGACCACCAAGGAACTACTGGATGACCCTTGGCTTCATCATTTTGTGGAAGGGCGTTGATATTTTTCGGGGAGCCCCTACCCTAGAAACGTACGCTCAATACTTTGATTTCATATACAAGTGAGTTGATATACCTCAGCCGTCTAAACGAGGGTTTTCGAGTGTAGGTCTGCTCTCGCCTCTGAGTAAGCTGAAACTGTCAGGAAAGAACAGCGCAATTTTCAACCCTTTGTCGACGCCGTCGGACCGTCGATTGTCTGCCAGTATTGAGCTGCAGGCAGAAGTGAAGTTATCATCGTGCACATTTGTACGTTCATAAAGTACTGCCACGCGCCAAGGTGCCTGTCATCCAATCTTTGCAACAGAGGAAACGATAAGAAGTTTGAGATGGTGAGGTGACAAGACTGAGACGGCGGTAGCTCGGGATCGATACCGGAGCTCTTCGAGTTTCCAATGAAAGACGAGGCTCAATATGGAAGGGAACAGCTGGAGGTCCCTTGGAAGCTTGGAACTGGATCGTTAGCCTGAATATGAGTCAGATCAAAACAGTTTATGGGATCTTCTCAACACAGGACTTCACAAGCTCGTCCTCGAACACGCTTCTAAGAAGAAAGTTCAATACTTCTCCCAAGACGCATAACCCCAGATAGTCATATCCCGAGCAGAACGCGGGGATTTAGAGGGCACCGAGTCTCCAGAAGTAACGCCAATCCAAAGTTGCCCAGTTACACATAGACCTAAAGTGTTACAAGGATCTGGAGGACCACTCGCCTAAAATAGAATACAGTGCTAGCGCATTTTGAACCATAGCGACGGCTAAGAAATCTCTGGACCAGCCAGCCAGTCTTCGCAAGAAGGCATATCCACGAGCGAGTTCCCTGCGGTCGCTGTGCGCGCGAGCATGTTTTTTCGATAAGCTGGGCGGATTAATTTCGAGGTGGTCGTGGGATGAACGAGGAAATTCCGGAGATAGACATGCGAGCCACGTAAATTTGCATCCGGGCGTAGCCAGCGAATTAAGCGTCACAGGCGCCGCCGTCTCTCTCGCGCGTTCGCTGTCGAACCCAATCTCCTGCAAACCACCAACGGTGACGAGCGCGCGCTCACTCTAGCCAAAAGTACTCCTCGAAGGAGGCCTCTCCATGCCTCGTATTGATAACAATTACTCACCGCATCCACCACAAGTCGCGCTCGATATACACACCCCACCGTCGCCCACGTCCTCATTTGAGGAAGTTTCTTACCCATCATCGTCCTGGGCACATCAATCGCAATCAAACCATCAACACACTCGTCCAAACTACGCAGAAGAAGAGCAGCTGCCGTTATATCGTATGGAGGCAAGGAGACGCGCCGCACCAGGCACTGCGACGAATGACGGCTGGGCCGCAGACGGCAGCGAGGGCCCAGTACCGACTGGATACGGGGGAGACGACGAGAAGGACGTGTATGGGAAGGCGAGGGTGGGGTATGGAACCGGTAGGCTGGGTCCGCCGCGCCAGCGTGCGCAACCACCTCCAGAATCTTTTGTGAGTAGCTTCCACGGCGCGTACATCAGATTTAATAATTAGATATTCTACTTTCACTATTCAGGCGGAATTCATACAGCAGAATGTAGAGCACGTCCCCCCAATCTTGTACACGCTCCTGTCTATCTGGACGCGATGCTACAAAATTGGCCTTGCCAATGTTGTCGTTTGGGATGAGGTATGTCTTTGTGTCCATTAATGTCTCATTGGCGCGTCTTGACACCTTCATAGGCACATTTCGGAAAATTCGGCTCACACTACCTCAAACGCGAGTTCTACTTTGATGTCCACCCACCTCTTGGGAAAATGCTGGTTGGCCTGGCTGGGCTGCTCGCGGGATATGACGGACACTTCGAGTTCAAGAGCGGTGATATATATCCAGACAATATACCCTACGTAACCATGCGCGTTATGCTGGCTATGTTTGGAATTGGTATGGTCCCACTCGCCTGGTACACTGCGCGGGAGCTCCATATGAGCCGACGAGCCTGCCATCTCGTCACACTAATGGTTTTACTTGGTGAGCATTCTGAAACTCAGGGTAACGCCAGTTTTGACATTCTTCCCAAGATGTCGCTTGGCTATGTATCAGCCGCTTTATTCTTCTCGATTCCATGCTGCTGTTTTTCACCTTCACAACTGTCTTCGGTCTAACAAAATTCCACAATCAACAATACCAGTGCGTGATGTCTCTAGCTTGCCTGCTCGTCGCTTATAAATTAGGACATCTTCAGATCGTTCTCGCCCGAGTGGTGGTTTTGGCTCGCGGGCACAGGATTATCTATTGGTGCTGTGTGCAGGTTAGTCTCATCTACTTCCTAGTTTCAAAGGGCTTGTCTTCATAGTGCGCTTCAAACGATCAGCGTCAAATGGGTCGGTCTCTTCGTAACAGCTCTTGTAGGTTTCTACACAATCGAAGATTTATGGAATAAATTTGGGGACCTTCATATGCCTATCGTTCGTATCCATAAATTCTGTTAGCTACAGCACCTGGGGCTAACGTCACATTATGGTGAATGCAGCGAGTTTATGCGCGCCACTGGGTAGCCCGTATCATCTGTCTCATCGTGGTCCCGATTCTCTTTTACATGGCCTCATTCAAGATCCATTTTTTGATTTTGAACCATTCCGGACCCGGGGATGCCCAGATGAGCTCGTTGTTCCAGGCGAACTTGGAGGGCAACGATTTTGCGCTGAACCCGTTAGGTACGCATTACCGATAGCCTCCTCCCCCCTAGGCAGACATACTCATCGATGAAACTCTACGTTCTGCGTAGAGGTGGGATATGGCTCTAAGGTCACGCTGAAAAATATGGGCTGGGGCGGCGGCCTTCTCCATTCGCACGTCCAGACGTTCCCAGTCGGATCGAACCAACAACAGGTCACGTGCTATCACTACAAGGACGAGAACAACCAGTGGACAGTCCTTCCAGCGTGGGGCGAAACTCCGTACGATCCCAATGCAGACGACGTGGATTTCCTCAAGGACGGCGATGTCGTCCGGCTGCAGCACGTGCCCACGAAGCGGAACCTCCATTCGCACGTGGTGCCCGCGCCCGTGACGAGCCTCAACCACGAAGTCAGCTGCTATGGGAACGAGACCATGGGCGACGTCAACGACCACTGGATTGTCCAGGTCGTCGACGATCTTCATCGGGGAAAGAAGGAGCATGTGGGGCGGATCCACTCGCTGACCACGAGAATGCGGTTTAGGCACAAGGTGCTCGGGTGTTATCTTCGTGCGGCCAACGCCATCCTTCCGCAGTGGGGCTTCAAGCAGGTTGAGGTTTCGTGCGACAAGGAGGATAACCCGAACGATGATCACACGTATTGGAACGTGGAGAGCCATATCAACCCCAAGCGTGCGTTCCACCCCTACTCTTGCACTTTAGCAATACCTAATCCTCGCAAAATGTTTGACAGTGCCCATTGGCGAGATGAAACAATACCGCTCCCCTTTTCTACGCGATTTCTGGCATCTCAACGTCGCTATGATGACCTCCAACAACGCGCTCGTGCCGGACCCCGACAAGGAAGACATCCTTGCGTCCAAGCCGCTCGACTGGCCTTGGCTGCACTATGGTCTGCGGATGTGCGGCTGGGGCGACTCGCAGGTGAAGTATTACCTGCTCGGCAACCCCGTGGTGTGGTGGGGCGGGACGGCGAGCTTGATTGCGTCTGTAGGCGTGCTGGCGGTGTACTTGCTTAGGATGCAACGCAGGTATAACGATTTTGAGCCGGGCGAATGGGAGCAGTTCTTGTATGTGGGCAAGATCGCGTTCCTTGGATGGGTCTTCCAGTATTGTCAGTTGTTTTATTCTCTCTCTAGCCGCTGAAATTTGCAAGTGTTGATGTTTGTGCGATAGTGCCATTCATGATCATGGGCCGCGTCACGTATATCCACCACTACGTACGTTCCTCTGGACCTTGTCTTCCCGCCAGGTATACGATTTACTAATTTCTAAATGACAAAACCAGCTCCCGGCTCTGTGGTTCTCCGTCCTTATGGCAGGGCATCTCATCGACCATTTTGTATTCAGTTCGAAGCGCCTGAGCGAGCGGACGAAGCAGATTGTCTTTGGCATCTGCGCAGGCGCCGTCATTGGCACTTTCTGGTGGTTCAGAGGTCTTGCGTTCGGTGTCGAGGGGCCCATTGGTGACCAAAAGGGCTTGCTGTGGCGCAAGGTGAGTTTCCCTCCCTCTCTACAAATGTCACTATCAATGTTCCTGATGGTGTTACGTTACTGCAGACGTGGAATATATATGACTAGACGTGCAATCTCTGCTCGGTACTGCTTTCAAGCTCAGCGACATGTATACATACTCAAAACCAACATGGACTTTTTTCTTATACGGATCGTCATCGCAACAGGTTGCAAGCCTTAGATATTCCCGAAACGCGCGCGAGAAAGTGCAAAGCCAGAATTCGCCATTAAACAATAGAAAGAAATAGAGATGACAGTGGTGTACCCGCAGTGCACTTTCGTACATATATACAAGAAAGAATGGGTTTCTTTCCAAACAGCTTTTTTTATGTAGGCTCAAGCGTTTCGCTGGTATTGTGCGATGAGCATTGCATGGTCCTAATGATGTGTGTTAGAGCTGACCGCGTGAGAAATATGTTCATTCAAAACTTACTCGCTCGTACGGCTGTCAAGGAGAAAAAGAAGGGAAAACTCAAGCATAAGTTTGAACCTCAAGGAATACAAGTCCAAATCACGAACCTCCAGAGTCAACTGCTCGAGCGGCTTGAATTTCTCCTGCTGGAGTTTTTTCACCTCGGCGGCAAATACCACCTCCGCTGGTGCCGTCGAGTCGATACAACTCGCCTTGATGGATATGACGGCGTGACCCTTGTTTTTAAGGAAGTGGTGCGCGTTCAGTCCGACGATACGAGCTTGGTCGGGTTGCGCAACGTCGGCGAAGATGACGTCGACGAGGGAGAGTAGCATGCGGTACTTGTTGGGATAACGCGCGTCCTCGACAATGGCTGCGTTGGGAGAGAGAGGGAAAGGTGATTATGCGCAAGGATAGATCGTCAGAGGGGAGAATCTTACGGATGACGTTTGTCCGTTTCTTTGCCATGTTGATCAAATCACGGCCGGATCGGTGGGAAAATTCGACCGCGTACACAGTGCCGGTCTGCAGAGAGTAAATATCGAGATGAGCTTAAGCAAGGAGCTTGGAGCTGGAAAATTGCCCTACCGGTCCTACAACGTCCGCAACGTGACTGACACTGGTTCCACTAGCAGCGCCGAGATAGAGCACCTTGGCACCGGGTGCGATAAAGATTTCGTCGAGACCACCAAGGATACCGGCGGCCAATTTGCTCCTGAATGGATTCCACACGCGGTACTCTGTCTTGACGGGTCCGGTGGTGGGGTCGGGAGCAGCGCTCTCGATGGATATCCGCTTCTCGCCGTAGACGCTCTCCCCGGGAACGAGATTCTTGGTGACGAGCAGATGTTCCTTGCCTTTGGCAATGAAAACACCCGGGTGACGATGCGGTTCGAGGATAACGTTTGCACCTCCTTTGGCGCCGCCCCTGCCTCCTCCACGGCCTCCACCTCGTCCACCAGGACCACCCCGGCCGCGGCCTCCAGGTGCACCTACGGACAAGAGGCTTAATTGCTGAGTGATAGCATCAAGTTAGCTAGCTTACCACGTCCACCACCTTTCCAAGGATCGAGTATTCGAATTAATCGTGATCAGAGAAAATATACCAGAGCTAATTAAAATGCCATCTCACCTCGTCCTCCCCCTCTCGATGCTCCAAACCCACCCCGCCCCCCTCCACGCCCTCCACGATCACCACCTCCACGACCGCCGCGACCACCACCCCTCCCTCCGCCGAATCCACCCCGTCCTCCGGATTGACCTGGGATTCACAGAGCATGCCGTTAGCTAGAGAAACAGCAGCCTTTGTGTATGACAGAGCTACCAAATGCCATTTTTATCGCCTTTCGCTCAAAGTTGCAGAAAGTAGCGGAGAATGCCCAGCGATAAGATTTCACGCGTTCGCGACGTTGGTGTTAGTCGAGACGTTTTTTTACAGTTTGTGCCCACCTCCTGGGGTCTTCTCATTCATCCAGGACCCCGGTTATACCAGCCCGGTCGAAAGTCTCCGAGTCGTCCGTCATTCCACTCAACAAATTATGTTTCCATAGTTCTTGATAAAATGTTGATGTTTGATACGCCAACCCGCTTCGCTGACCGACGGCCCTCGGTGGAGCCCTTGTGCAACGCCAACCAGAGTGGGCAAATATCATCAGATGCACTGAATCCATCAATTACTTTGCTGTCTCTTACAACCCCACGTACATACTCGCATTCGACAGAGGCATAGCAGGAGCAGGAAATGACGTCCAATATTTGGACAATACAAGCAGTGACCGGGCGACTGACGACAAGCGTTAGATAGTGCACCTCATTTGGATATTTAGCGCCCACAAGCAAGGGTGGTATTGGGTCTAAGTATATGTTTATGGCTCTTGGTCAAGCCGTTGGAGGAAGGCCTTTACCACACCAACCATGCGCTCTTGTGCATCCTCCTGGGAGATACTATGGCTCGCGCCGCGGAGGACCTCGGAGAGCTGTGAAATCTTGCCCTCACTCGCATCGCGCCAGCGAGAAAGCAGAGCTTCTTTAGAGTCGTAGTCGGACAGATACGGTGGGTAGTACTCATCCTCCCCGCTGAGTAGGAGAAGCAGTGGAACGGGCGATGCCGCAAAATAATCGGAGTTCATCGTCAGCGATGAATGAAAGTAATCATCGTCGCCCCTAAGACCCCACGATATCAGCTACAACCTAATTTGTCGAATTGAAGTGAGGAATACGAACCCTTCGGCGTACAAACTCCAAAAACGATACGCGGTAAACGGAACGGAGCCCGCCTGCCATTCCCCAATCTCTTCCGCCTCTCCTTCAAAACCCGACTTGCCCATCGCCGCATCGGACGCGGCTTTGGGCATCCAGGACGAGCCTTTTCCCTCTTCGACGAGGCCCTTGGCCACCTCGACCCATGCGATCGCATCAACGCTGCATGTAGCCTCGAAGTACTCGCGATCGCACACAGGCGCCTGGAGGATTGCTGCTGTGATCGGAGGGCGTGGGGAGTCCGATCCCGTGGATGTATTCCAGGGTTTTTTTGTGAGGTAGTGGATTGCGTCTTGACACCTTGTTCATAAAGTGTAGCTGTATCGAGATTAACGTGCTTGCATTAAGATCGGCTGAGCGTACCCTGTGGAATGACCCATGAGTACCACTCTCCCCCTCCCTCGTTCCCTCCGGAGATATTCCACAGCTAATGCGATCTCCCGAGCATCTCCCTCCAGACTGGCCAGTCCATACTGATTATACGAACTCGAAAGCGTAACTTGCGCGAGACTCCAGCCCATCTCGCCGAGCTTCTCGGAGAGAAGATGAAGATAGGGTACAGACATATAGCCGTCGGTCAATCCACCTATTAGTATAGAGCGGCGGATGTCATTACTTGACGTGAAGCGAGTTCTCAGATCGACCCAAAGTGCAGACAGACCAGTGTATATGACCACAGAGTTGGCAGAAAGATCTCCAGACTCGAACAGCGTCAGCTTAGGTTCTTCAGAATAAAGCGACAGCGCGCCTGGAATGAGCTTGGAAGGCATAGCAGCTTCGTGGTGGTACGAGCGTTGATTGTAGGCGGCAACAGTTGCCTTGGAGGACCTCAATTAATATTCATGAACGTGATTTATGTAATCCGAATTTTGTGGACTTTGAGAAGGCGCGCTGGTCTCCTCCCCTACGCCGTTTCGTGGAATGACCCACAAAAACTAGTGCCATCAACTCAAGACGACAGCAAAATATTACACATGATTACAAAAAGCGAAAGGCCTAGCAAGAGGGCTCCGAATAGTGGTAGACCACAAGTGAGTCAAGGAAAGAAGAGAGGAAACGTTTGTCGTGTAGTTCTCGTAAAGGACGTGCCCGACATACGGAAGACGTTATCCCACTTCACCGCACAGAGAAATGGTCTCGATATTCAAGTATCGAGAAGGGAGGGGAAACGTCGTCACTTTGGCTCTTCTTCGGGATCATCAATGCCATGGGATAGGATCGCAAATTGAGTTTCGCTTTCGGGCAAGCACGGCGAATCGTAAATCTTGCACACACGCGTATTTCCGCGACCTTTCTTCAATTGTAGACTATAGAAAGTACAGAGGTCAGCAAAGTGCGAATCGTGCGAGAAATTTTTTTTATCATACCGAGTGGTCGAAGCGTGTGCGAGGATGTTTCCACCAATGGGCTTCTTGTCGTTGCCTGCAAACATGCCAACGGCGGCATCGGGAGAAGACATGACTTGGTTGGTTATCACCACCGCAATGCCGTACTACAAGAGTGGGGCCCAGGTTTAGATTAAAGAAGTTAGCAAGAGGCAGTGAGCACCGACCTCATCGGCGAGACGAAGAAGAGTCCGCAAGAATTTGCCCAGATGGCCTTGCCGGGCAGAAAGCTCGCCTCGGCCGTTGAAATCTGTTCGATATAGAGCCGTGCAAGAGTCAACGATGAGGAGGGCAAACCTAAATCAGAAGAAAAGTAATTAGCGATATGACGGGCGCGGAAGATGTATAGACCCAGGGTTCAGGGTAGGTGAATATACCTTGATTCGGCCATGAGAGCGCTGGCCTGGACGAGCAGCGTATTCTGATGATCTGCATTGTATGCTCGCGCATAGGCAACGTTGTCCAGGACCTCCTCTCCATTGAGCCCGAACCGCTCTGCCACAGCGAGAAGTCGAACGGGTCGGAATGTTCCTTCGGTGTCAATATAGAGGCATTTTCCTTCTCCACCACCCATGCTAATTGGAAGCTGTCAGAAATGCGTGATCAGTACATCTGACGATACCGGTGCGAGCTGCTGTGGCCAAAAGACGCGCGCGTACTTGACAGGTAACCGCCAGTGTGTGGCAAATTTGGGATTTTCCAGTACGGAACTCGCCGAACAGCTCGGTGATTGAGCCGGTTTCGATACCACCTGGGAATTAATCAAATCAGCAATTTCCAGTAGGTTGGCGAAGGGGAAAACCAGACCTCCTAATAGTGTGTCCAGCTGCCGCGATCCCGTCCTGATGGACACCAGCTCCGATCGCCTCATGTGTACGTCTGATGCGGTCTTGAATCCGAGTGGAATAATCTTCTGGGCTGCTCGCGCACAATGCTGTGTTAACACTTTATATAGATAATGCTTCTACAAAAGATACTCACCTTCGGCTATGATCTTATCAGCCTTGGGCTCCGAGATTCCCTTGATTGTCATCAGCGTTTTTTTGGGCGTGTACGCGACAGACTCGACGGTGTGTAGTCCGAAGTCGGCCAGTCGCTGGATATCCGCCTCCTTGACTCCCGCCTCCTGTTTCAGGCGCATGCGAGAGAAGATGAGTCGCCGGCAGCTGCATGTATGCGGGCGCTGGTACGTACGATGAGTTTGCTGACGAGGAGAGGGCCGGTGATGCCCTCCTCTTCTTCATGCTGCTGAGATGCTTGCTGCGACGCTTGTGACATGGCTGTGGACAACGACGGCGACGGTGGTGGTGGTGGTGGCGGGTGGCGTTGAGTAGCGAGCAAGCGGCAGCCTTAAACGGCAGAGCGGGATTTGTTTGGCGCTGTGCACGCGCCTCTTATGTAATCTATGAATCACGTGCTCCGCATTCCTCTCAGGTTGACCACCACCATGTCTGGAGACGACGGCGACGATGTGGCCATGCGCGACGACCACACGCCCGCCCACGGCGCCCACGTAGGACTATCGCATGATGTACGAATGGATGATATGGATGATGGATCTCGAAGTGGCCAAGCGACGCCTGCCGAGCTCCATTACCTGGACATCCTGGAGCGGACAGAAAGCCCAGCATCTAGCTCATTTCTTGCCCAAGACGAAAATGAACCTACCGAAGTGCGCTCTCATGATGCTCATCGGATAGTCTCGAACCTCTCATGGCTCTGTGTGCTTGTGCTCTCTATAGCCAGTCGCGGCGCGACCCAAGCCCACGAAATCAGCCGCGAAAGGATCCAAGAAGGGCAGAGCCAAAGCCCAGGCAAAACCAAAGCAGGTGTCGAAGCTCAAGCGCGCCAAGGCAGATACGCCCGACTCCCGTTCGCGCTCTGTATCGGTTATGCCTAGCCCTGCAGTGAAAGAGGAGCAGCAGGCCAAGGATGCCTACGAGGAGATTGAAGGCATGGTTGAGGAGAAGAAAGACGACAGCTTGTATTGCATATGCCGGACGCATTACGATGAGGATAACGTGATGATTGCTTGTGACCGGCAAGTCGTATCTCTCCACATCGTTGCAAGGATAATAAACTTGATGACTTTCCTCAATAGATGCGATGAATGGTACCACACGAAATGCGTCTCCATCCGTGACACAGAGGTTGAACTCATCGATCAATTCATCTGCCCTAAATGCGTCATAAGTGGGTCTTCCACTCTCTTCCCGCGCGCCCGAGTTCACAGCGAACTTTGTTGCGACAGTACATCCGAACCTCTGCACGACTTACAAAACCGCCTGCGCCAACCCAGGCTGCCTTCACCCCGCCCGCACACCCTTCTCCAAGTATTGCTCCGACAAATGCGGGATCGAAGCCGTCATGGCGCGCGTTGACGCGTGGTCCGGGAATATCAACAAGCTCGCCGAAGTCCCTGCGGTCAAGCGCGCGAAGAGGGTTGAGGGCGTTGTAAACGTATCCACCCTCCACAGCTCCATGCCGCTATCGAACGAGGACGAGGTCCAGCTTGGGAGGTTGAAGGAGGCACTGGATAAGGTGACCCGGGAGAGAGAAAGTAGGTTGGCGCTCATACGGAGCTTAGTGGGGAGGATAGGACTATTGAAGCATGCTGAAAAGCGAGCAGATGGAAAGGCCTCGGATGGGCTCTGCGGTTTTGACATAAGGATGTGTTGGGATGAGCAGGAATGGCGAGAATGGTTTGATGCTAAAGGGAGAGAATTGATCGAAGAAGCGGAAGAAAACAAAGTCGATGACGAGCGGATGGAGGAAGATGACTCCGAGTGGTACTGTGTTGGGAAACGAAAATGCGATCGACATGTGGGGTACGTTCATATCCCAATATGTTCAACTCGTACGGTTAGGCTCACTCTTGATGTCCTTACAGGTGGCAAAAGCTCAAGCTCACGGATTTTGAACTCGAAAAATCCGTCAACGTACGCCCTCCTTTTCTTGAAATTAACATGGAGCTGAAACCCTTTTCCTCGTAGGAGCGCTCTCTCGAACTACTCACGACGCGCGAGCGAGATCTTCGACGGCGAATAGAAGATCTAGAGTCAGAGATCACGTTTAAGCGTGCTCAGGCAGAACTGAGGAATAAAAGGGAAACGATACCCCTCGTCGTAGTCAATGGAACCTCTTGATACCTTGCCAGAACACCGTGTACCTCTAACTTGCACTTTATATGTAACAACGAGAGACTCACCCATGAGCCGGAAAACATCTCGTAGACAAACGAGACCGAGACCGGGATTCAGGAAGCAAAGTGTCGCAGACCGGATGATTTGGTGCGGCCCACAATACCGCATGAAATGCAATGTTCTGAGCACCTAGTCAAAACGTGAACATAACCCAACAGCGGTCGAGGGTGCCGCAGAACGAACAATTCTCTCGCCTTTTACTAGAGAATTCCGTGTTGTGCCCTCACCATGACCGCCTTACGAATTTTTCAAAGCTCACTTCGTCTGAGTACCCACCTTGTCTTTTCTTTTTGCCCTTTTTAATATCTAAAACTACCTCTTTTACTTAGAATCGGGCCGGGCTCGATATTTTTCATATCACAGCTCACTTTTGCATCTCGTAGGCGACTCAAAAGTGGAATTACCTTGCAAGCCCACACAAGATGAACTTTATTATATCATTAATCGCATGAAATAATTACGATAATGACTCGATCGACCTTCTTTCGATCTCCCAAGTGATACCCTCGAGCGGCCTCCAAGATGGCCTCCTCTCCTCGCCTATATCTTCTCGATTATGGCGCTGGCAACGTTCAAAGTCTCGCCAACTCAATCGCGAAACTGGGCTACCAGTTCGAATGGATCTCGCGGCCCGAGGACTTTGCTCAAGCAGATGTACGTCCCCCTGCGAACTTACACGTATATATACATCTTTTTGATTGTATTAACATCATTAACTTGATGCAAACAGAAACTCGTATTTCCAGGTGTGGGTGCATTCGGAACCGCCGTCGCGAACCTGCGCGCTAAAGGGCTTTTCGAACCTCTCCGATCGTACCTTCGATCTGGGCGCCCGTATTTTGGGATATGTATCGGAATGCAGATCCTCTTTGCCTCGTCTGCCGAGTCGCCAGAGTCCGAAGGACTGGGCGTGATCCCTGCGCCGATCGAGCGGTTCACCAGGGAGAGTGGGAAAGCCGTGCCACATATGGGGTGGAACCACGCCGCGTTCGTTGGAGAAAGTGCTGAGGTGCAGGGAGAGAGCGAGAGGGTGGGTATGAGTGAGGAGGACTCATACTATTTCGTCCACTCGTTTAGGGCGGCGTACGATCCTGCTACCACGGGCGAGTGGGCGCACACGACGACACAATACGGGCAAGAGCTATTTGTGTCGTCCGTTCGGAGGGAGAACGTGTTCGCGACGCAGTTTCACCCGGAAAAATCAGGCGAAGTAGGGCTGAGGATCTTGGAGGCGTGGTTGAGCGCGCCGCTGGAGGCAATTGATGCGCATCGTGTGCCAAGTACACGACGGACGCGCGAGGTGATAGTGGCGCCCAAAGATGGATTCACGAAGCGGATCATCGCGTGTCTTGATGTGCGCGCCAACGACGACGGGGATCTTGTCGTGACAAAGGGAGATCAGTACGACGTACGAGAGAAAGTTGAATCCTCAGCCTTCATCATCACTACCACCTCAACATCGGAGTCGCCATCAGCAACGACCAAAGCCAGCTCACCCACTCGCGCAGTACGCAATCTCGGCAAACCCGTCGCGCTCGCAAACCGATACTACATCGAAGGGGCCGACGAAATATGCCTCTTGAACATTACTTCCTTCCGGAATTCGCCCCTGCGGGACCAGCCTATGCTCGCAGTCGTGCGCGAAGCTGCAGCCCAAATATTCGTCCCTCTCACCATCGGCGGCGGCATAAAAGACACCGTCGACCCCGATGGCACGCCGCGCACCGCGCTTGAGGTCGCCGGCGCGTATTTTCGCGCTGGGGCGGATAAAGTCAGTCTTGGGAGCGAAGCGGTGACTGCTGTTGAGAAATTACGAGAGAATGGGTGGGTTGGAGACGGTACAAGCGCGATCGAGACTATCGCGTACGTGTACGGGCGCCAGGCTGTAGTAGTGTCTGCCGATCCCCGAAGGGTGTTCGTCGACCCCGAGACGTACCAAGGGCCGTATGCGGACGAGCTTGTCAGAGCTTCGGAGGCTACGGCCACGAGCTTGGGTTCGGAGGGAGAAGCGGGTAAGGCATGGTGGTATCAGTGCACGATCAAAGGCGGACGCGAGCCGCGCCCGCTCTCAATTTGCGAACTTGCTCGGGGGATCGACATCCTGGGCGCCGGCGAGTTTCTCCTCAATTGCATCGATCGCGACGGGTCGGGGCGTGGATATGACCTCGATCTCATCCGCCTCGTTCGGCGCACCGTGGGTATTCCTGTTGTGGCGAGCAGCGGAGCGGGTCGGACGGATGATTTTGTCGACGTGTTTGAGAAAACGGGCGTAGAGGCCGCGTTGGCGGCAGGTATTTTCCATCGGTATGAAGTGGAGATTGGGCAGGTTAAGGCCAGGTGTGGGGAAGCTGGGATACGTGTAAGGCGAGTTGGATCCAATTCAAACTTGGGGTAGCAAAGCGTGTTGGGCTAGTGGACGGTCATCACGCACGACCTCGAGACTTCCAGAATCCTAAGCTCGAGTGCTATAACTTGAATTGCATAACACTGTATGGGAATACTAGTCATGACATAGAAGGGCTTGGCCCAATGATTTTACAGATGCGCGAATGCTGGACCGACCAGGACGATCGCCGTCGGCACTAGATTCTCTAGCCATAACGAGCAACTGCAGACGATGAACAACGTCGCTCGCAGACGGCCTCTGCACCGGCTGGAAGCGACAGCAGTCCGTAATGAGCTCCCACATGGACCTGTCAAGTCCCCTTGCCACAATATCGTGATCCTTGGGTCGTTTAGGCAGCTCCCCTGCCGCGACCCTCTGGGCAAGCTCGACTTCATTGGTCGTGTCGGGAAATGGCGCCCGTAGTGTGAACACCTTGTAAAGAACCCGTCAAGAAGAGCTCAGCCTATCAAATATATAGTCACTAACCTCTATCAGCAATCGCCCGAAAGCAAAGATATCCGAAGCAGTCGTTCGCCTGGCCTCCTCTGGAATGTTCGCATTTACAAGCTCCGGCGCCTGCCATCTTCGTGTGCCAGCTGCAAACCAGGATGTTGAGTAATTCTTTCCGCCGTCTTCGGCTATCATTTCCGACAATCCAAAATCTGCGATCTTTGCTTCCCCTGAGGATGATATAAAGATGTTTGCCTGGAGCCGTTGCAGATAAACGTTGTTAAAGGGCGTTCACCGTCTAGGGATAGCATGAATTCTTACCCCTTTCAGGTCGCCGTGCACGACCACCGGGACGAATGTGTGTAGATATTCAACCCCCTCTGCTATTTGCAGGGCCTACAGCAGAAAAGCGTAAATGGACGAAAGAGATCAAAAATGCTGAGAAACCGTACGAGTTTGACACAGTCCACTTGAGGATTTTTCTGCAAGTATTCGATTGCGTTTCCATGCTCCATCCACGGCGACAACATATACACCGTGTTGCCCGTGTAATACAGCCCAATGAACTGGAGAATATTGCGATGCCGAAGGCTTTTCCACACCAGGACTTCACGGTTGACACGCTCTTTGACCTAGAGCGAAAATCGAGTACATCTTTTGAGGAAACGAGTCAATCAAAGTGAGCTGGGAGTGAGAACGCACGTGCGCTGCTTGGTCCTCCCGAACATCCCCACGAGGGGCCTTCATTGCGACGAGATGCTCTCCCAGAAATGTGCCTTCCCAACAATCTCCAAAGCCGCCCGTTCCGGTCGGCTTGGAGTGGTTTTTCTGCACCTCGAGCTGAGTGATGGGAGGCTCGGACGGGTATATTGAGTATCTGCCATATAGCTTGGATAGTACGGCGATGCGGTCGTCGTGCCTTGGAGAATCCCGCGAGACCATATCCTGCGAATCAGCGTGTTAGCATTGTCATACAAGCTTTTCAAGCTACCGTACCTTTCGAAGGTTTTTCATACTCTCTAATATTTCATCCCTGTTCTCTCCGTAGTCGGGAAGCTGTGAGAAAATCGATTGCTAGGTCAAGCAATCCACCCTAAAATCAAGAGGAAGGGCGCCTTACATCCGCTTGCTTATCCATCAGAGTCTTCACGACAGAGATCGAGCAAAGTACAAGCGCACGCCGTATCGGCGTATGGCCGTCTGCGCCGACAGCATTGATATCCGAGCCACCTGCAAGGAGCGTGGTTATCACGAGCGGGGCATCTGGCCTCAACGACTCAACGGCGTAATGAAGCGGTGTGCGACCTTGTTCGTCCCGGGCGTTGGGATCGGCTCCCAAAGACAGCAATGCGTGAGCAGCCGATGCAGAGCCAAGTAGCGCCGCGCGATGGAGGGGCGTGGCGTTTGCTGCGCCCACAGCGTCGACATCCGCCCCGATGTTCACGAGGGCCTCGATGACGTGGAGGTCCCCTTCGGCGCGCGGAGGCGGGGCTTCCACCGCCCAGTGGAGCGGACGGTCTGCGTTGTCGTCCGCTGCCACGGCGTTTGGATCTTCCCCGCCGCGCACAAGCAGGAATATCACCTCTGCGAATCCCAGCAACGCCGCGCGGTGGACCAAAGATCCGCCCGGACGAAGCGGTTTGTTGTGCCACCCAGCCCTAAGTAGCGCAGTCACTGCTTGCGCACCGGATCGCGGAGAGCGCACGAGTTTGTTGAGAACCTCGCACGGAATGAGGTTCGGCCGTGTCCCGGCTTCGAGCAGCCAGAGCACCGCTCTCCCAGCCCCCGCTCGTCCTGCGCGCGATAGCGGCACATCCCCATGCGAATCTTTGAGGTTCACACTTACCCCTGCATCAACGAGCGCCTGCATCGCTTCGGGGCCTTGTGGCTGCGAGAAGATTTTCGCGGGAAAATGGAGCGCAGAGCGGCCTTCGCGGTCTAAATTCCGAGGGTTCGCGCCGGCTTTGAGGAGGAATAGGATGGCGGCCGCGGAGCCTGCCTCTGCTGCGAAATTCAGTGCGGTCTGGTTGTGGATGTCCGCTTTATCGACTTTGGCGCCGGCCTTGACGAGGGCCCGGAGCGCCTCGAGACCCCCGGCGTATCCGATCAGCGAATGGGCATGATGGATTGGCGCTATGTGGTCTTTGGAGATGTTCGGATCTGCACCATGTTCGAGGAGCCAGTGGATAGCTTCCATAGAGCCTGCCTCGACCGCGCGGTAAAGGGCGGTTACGCCGGCGTTACTTTGGTGATTGATGTAGGGGCTCCTCTCGAGGAGCACTTGAACCGCATCGGCGCCACTGGGGAAGCTGGCGGAAGTGCTTTCTTCACCGGGACCCACATTTCCTTCGTTTGCCGCAGCGTCCGATGCCGAGGGGCCGACCTCGACGTCTACGAGGGTCGCACTGCAGCTGCTCGCCGTATCTTTATCCTCGGTCTCTAGGAGCGTCGCCACCTTGTTTGAATCGCCATGATGGCGCATTAGCTCGGCAGCAAAGTGGAGCGGACACATGCCATATCCATCCTGCGCTATGACGGCGCCCGCGTTCACCAGAGCGATGACCGCAGACGGGGATCCGACCCACGCCGCACAACAAAGAGGGTGTTTGTGAAGGCCATCCCTGAAGACGGCTTTGATCCTGTCCTTGGGCATCGTCGCCACCGTCCTGGCGCCATCGTTTTCCCGTACCAATCTGACCAAAAACACGGGGGGACGGTGCGTTGGGTTTGCGATCACATCACGGTTGGCGCCAGCGCTGATGAGAAAAGCCACGGTGTATGGAACATAGGTGCGATAGGCGAGGCTCAGGGCTGTATCCCCTAGGTTGTTTTTCGAGTCAATGACTGCGCCTGCTGCCAAAAGCAGTCTCATGATCTCGACGCGCGCAGAGGATACTTGAAAGGCGGGCGCGTCGGGGTAGCCTCTGTAGCCGCAGGCCAGGTGAAGCGGCTGCGAGCCATTGCGCGTCCGGGGGTGAACGTCGGCGCCGAGTTGCAGCAAAAGCTTGACAAGGGGTAGGTCTGCGGCGTATGCAGCACGGTGTAACCGGGTCTGGTTCCTGCCGTCGGTCGTTGGGTTTTCAACATCGCTTTTGATTTCTTCGAGTTGCTCGTCTGACATGCTTGAAATCGACTTGTGTCAGCTTGAACTTGCGGGACGATGGGAGAGCGCTGCACTTACCCATCGAGAGCGAGTGATGTGAACATGGTTGCGAGGAGGACGGGATCCCACCTGGATGACATCACTTTGACTCCTGGCCGCTCCCAGATGAGGAGCAGAAGCGTACGTGCGCCACTGTCAAAAGCTGCTCAAGCGGTGCTATAGCTAGCGAAACTTCTGGCAGGTGCTTGTAAAGTTGGGACACCAAGCAAGATAATCACACCCGCGAATTTGAATGACCATGACCATATTTGTTTCTTGGATCGTAGCCTCGGACCTGTGCGAGTCCTCCAGCAGACAAGGCAAAAGTGCTTAGGATATACTAGTGAACGCTAAAAGCTGAGCACTCGAAGAGCCAAGGACCGAGAGCACCGATTTGCACAGCGTCCTTTGAGGCTGCAAGTTGGAGGCTTGGACTGTGGACAGGCATAAGCGATGCATCTGCCAACATGTACATGACCGTCACTGAGAACCACGCAAAGCCTGGCGATGAGCGCAGTTTAGCGCACTCAGAGCGATAGTATCGATATGATATCTGGCGACGGTCATCCAGAGAGAACATTGGACCAGGAGACGATCGAAGGAGAATTCATGGGGGAAATATCAGTATTACGTAATGTCATCGCCACGGCGGAGGGGGCCAAACAGTGGCCCGGACGGACGAAAAACGCCCGAGGGAGTGCGTTCCCTTTCTCTGCGCGGGGGCGACGGCACGTACTCACCGCCAGCCACGATGAGCTCTGCAGGCGCTGGCTACCCGCGCGACGACAACGAGTGCCACCACCCCCTTGATCCCGCCGCCTTCTATCCGTCGCCAGCCACCGAGCACGGCGCAGACCACGACTCCGCAGACAGCGTCGTCTCCCTCTCCTCCTTTGGCTCGCCCCTCGTTTCTTCGCAGCTCGAGTCTGTCCACGCGCACCACAGCTACCACCAGCCGGTCCCGCTCCATCCGCAGCCCACGATACAGGTGCACTCTGATGGCGAGTACGGGGACGAGCTGGACGAGGAGGACGCGGCTCAGGAGGAAGAGGTGCCCCGCGGGCGACCTCTTCCTCTCGAGCACATCTATGTCCACGACGCCAACCAGTCTCTCGGTCTCACCGACTTTGAAGTCATCAAAACGCTAGGCACGCGTCCCCTCTCCTCCTGCGCGACCTGATCGCCCCAAACTCACTGGCTATCTCACCTAGGCACAGGCACATTTGGCCGTGTCCTCCTCGTCCAGCTCCGGCGGACGTCCTCCCACTACCGCTCCGACTCCCTCCAGCACTTTGCCATGAAGATCCTCCGCAAGACCGAGGTCGTCCGCCTCCGCCAGATCGAACACGTCACCGCCGAGCGCCAGATCCTTTCCCGCATCCAGCACCCCTTCATCGTCGACCTCTACGCTACCTTCCAGGACCACCTCAACGTCTACATGCTCCTCTCCTACGTCCCCGGCGGCGAGCTCTTCTCCCACCTCCGCCGCGCCGGCCGCTTCACCCCCGACGTCACCCGCTTCTACCTCGGCGGCATCGTCCTCGCCCTCAAGTACCTCCACGGCTACAACATCATCTACCGCGATCTCAAGCCCGAGAACCTCCTCCTCGACCACCGGGGCTACCTCCGCATCGCCGACTTTGGCTTCGCCAAGGTCGTGGACGATCGCACGTGGACCCTCTGCGGCACGCCAGAGTACCTCGCCCCCGAGATCATCCAGTCCAGCGGCCACGGCAAGGCCGTCGACTGGTGGGCCTGCGGCATCCTCGCCTACGAGATGCTCGTCGGCTACCCGCCCTTTTTCGACGACAACCCGTTTGGGATATACGAAAAGATCATACGCGGGAAGATCCACTGGCCCAAGGAGCTCGACTCTGGGAGCAAGGAACTCATTCGCGCGTTCTTGAACCCGGACCGAAGTAAGCGCTTGGGCAATTTGAGAGGGGGCGCGCTGGACGTGCAGCGGCATCCGTGGTTCAGAGGCGTAGACTGGGATGCACTTGAAAATGGGCAGATCCGGGTTTGTCTTTTTTAAAAACCTCCTTGCTTTCCTTGTTTCCACCCGCTGATTTTCATTCATTGTGTATAGGCACCGCTGATACCGCATGTGCAATCCCCATCCGATACGCGCAATTTTACAAACCTCCCGCATCCCGATCCACGGGACCTCCCCGGTCTTTACCCGTCCGCTGCCCCACCGCCAGAAGACCAGGACGATCCACAGGGTTTCCTCTTTCTCGATTTCTAGTATCCTCTTTCTTTCTATGTTTTTTTTTCTTCCTTCTTTACTCGGTCCAAGAGACTATTCTCTCACTACCTTCGTTTTCCCTGCTGTTTCGTTCTCTGTTATCCGGTATCGATTAGATCGTTGGTCCTCGGACTCTGCAACGCTATCGGCATGCATTTTTCCCCTCTTTCATTTTCCTTGTAAAATTATAAAGTTATCTACATACTGTACTGCCGGTTGTTGGATACTTGCATACTCAAGCGTTCAAGGACCTGTGACAGAAACCAGAAATCAAGTAGTGACGAAGTGAAGTGATGTAACATGCGATATCTAAACTAAGATGCGAATAATTTACATGTGTGCCTATAGCCAAAAAAAAACTTGGGGATTCACTCTCGATTTACTCGGGGTCACCGGGAGGATAGCTGAGGACGTGGACGGGCTGGTCAGAGGAGTGCTGGGGTGGAAGGGCCGGAAGGGGCCGGATACGAGGAGAAAGCGGAGTGACCTCAATCCTCGCCTCCCGGAGCAAGCTGTCTATCTGCAGGAACGCGTCTTTGAGAGATGGAACGAGATATGCGCCCTCGACCAGCCTCTTCATCTGATCGTACTCTTCCTCCTTGGACGCCATGAGTTCGCGAGCGTCGTGCAACTGCGTCTCGAGGAGCTCACACTGGCGCCTGGCATCGGCCTCTCTCGCGGTGCATTCTTCGTGCGTGTGCATGGCGATGTGCTGTTGTTTTTGTTGCTGCTCAGCCGCAAGCGCACGCTCGAGCTGGGACTCGAGCCCAGCGTACCGCGTGGCAGCCACCCGCGCCGCCGCGGTCCTCTCCTCCTCGAGCTTCGCCACGCGCTCCCTCAACGCCGCACCTGCGGCGCGGTGCTCGCTCTCACGCGCCAGCGCCCGCCCCAACTGCGACTCGAGCTCCCCACACCGCGCGTCCTGCTCCGCCGCCCGCCCATTCGCCTCCGCCTTCTCCTTCTCAAGCAGCGCGCACCGCAGCGTGTACAGCGCCTCCCGCGTAGCAAGCGCCTCGTGCGCGCCGCGCCGCTCCTGCTCGCTCGCCGACGCATGTCGCAGCCGGGCCTCGAGCTCCGCGACCTGCGCGTCCAGCTGCGCCTGTGCTTTCTCCAGCGCCGCTATGCGCGCTTGGGAGGCGGCGCGTGTAGCGTCGGCCGCGGCCGTGCGTTCTTGCTCTGCGGCCAGCGCCTGCTGCATGTTGCGCTCGAGCTCGGCATACCGCGTGGCGTCGCGGGACGCGCGCTCGAGTGCCAGTTTCTCTGCCTCGGCCTTTTCTTTGCCGGCCACCACGGACCGCAGCCTGTACAGGTCTGCCGTCGCGGCCATCTGGTCGTGCGTAGCCCGGAGCTCCCGCTCGTTCGCCAGCGCGCGCTCCAGCTCCCGTTCCAGCTCTGCATGGCGCGCGGCGACTCGAGCTGACTGCTTGGCAAAAGCGTCCTCCACCTCGAGCTTCTCGCTCTCCAGTGCCGCGATGCGCGTCTGGAACGCCGTGCTTGCAGCCTCGTGCGCGCTCACGCGCTCTCGTTCCCGCTCCAGCACCCGCCCCAGCCGAGACTCCAACGCCGCGCACCTTGCATCATCCAGCGCCCTTTGCTCAGCAGCCGCCTTCTCCGCCTCGCGAAGCTCTCTCCCCAGCTCCTCGATACGCGCTTGCAGGCCCTCATTCTCCGCCATCATCCTCCTGTGCGTGACATAGTTCTCTTGCTCGGTCGTAAGTGCGCGTGCCAGCCGCGCATCGAGTTTCGTATAGCGGTCAACGTGCTGCGCCGCTTGGTCCTCGATTAGATTTTGCGCGTCGATCTTCTCCCTCTCGAGCGCTTCTATACGCGCCTCTAATGTCGATATGGTGCTCTTCATCTCTGCTTCCCGGGCCTTGCGGAGCTCTTTTTTGGATGGAGGAGGCGGAGTCGATGTTGGGGTAGTCGGGGCGGGAGTGTCGAGCGCCTGCTGCGCCAAATCATCCTCAATGGACTCGGTCTGAGAAGCGGCGGCCGACTTGTTCTTGCGCTTCCTCTTGAGAGGCGGAGATGGGGAATTGTCCTCCTCGAGGTCGGATTCGGACTGTGTGAGGGGAGGAGCGGGGGCTGACGTGCCCTTGCGTTTCTTACGGGGTGGATCTATGGTGTGATCCTCAGGCTCAGATTCGGGCTGTGAAGCAGGGGTTGGCTTGTCCTTGCGTTTTTTCTTGCGAGGTGGAGATACAGAGCGGTCGGACTCGGGGTCAGACTCAGCCTGGGTGGGGTAAGCATCAGCCGACTTGTCCTTGCGCTTTTTCTTGCGGGGCGGAGACTCTGGCGGTTGGACAGACGTCGAGTCCTCGGGATGTTCCTCGGTTTTTGTTCCCTGTGCGGGATATTATGAAGTGCATTAGAAGCTGCGCTCGCAAAATTGATGTACAGAATGGTCGGTCTAACCTTGCGCTTCTTCTTGCGTGGACGCTCCTCGCTCTGTGGAGTCGAGACCGAATCTTCTTGGTCATTTGCTGCTTGCAGTGCATCAGACGCGGCGGAGGATTGTTCATCGGACTCGGCCTTGCGCTTTTTCTTCCGAGGCCGTGGCGCGGGCTGTTCCTCCTCTTCGGGATCCTTGACTGGGAGCGATTCCGCAGCCGTTGGTGCACTGGAGATATCAGAAGCTGTGGGGAGGGTAAAGCGAAGAGTATTAGAGAGAGGATTCAAATGAACGCTGGGCTTTCTTTGGTACCTTCTTCATCAGCCTTTCTGCGGCGTCCAGACCGAACGATGGTTGGCGCGCTGACGCTAGGTTCCCTCTCGGCACGCTCTTCGTCAGCCTGCCTACGACGTCCGGACCGAACCAGACATGTCGCTGATAGCTGATGGGTTGATACACCTGACGTAGAAGATGGCGGAATAGAGCGAGTGAAGGAGAGAGGATCCAAGTCAGCACTATCTTCTCTCATTGCGTTTTCTCCGTCAGCCTTCCTGCGACGTCCAGATCGAGTGATGCCGGAGGCACTGATCGACGTATAGGAAGTAGAAGCCATGGCTGGAGTGGAGCGAGCAGCAGAGAGATGTTCTTCATTGGCCTTGTTGTGGTGTCCAGACCGAACCAGGAGCGGAGGCGGACTAAAATCGAAGAGACCTATAGGTATGGACTAGAACATAGAGAAAGAGTCGCTTACCTGGGATGATTTTTGGTACTATCCTCATCCTCTGAGGCATCTTCGGGAGTACTGGGCGCCGCATTAAGCCGCGAGCTACGCCATGGTGTCAGCGGGGCATCGCTGGTGGCGGCTGGCGAGGACGGGATATAGTCTGAAGCCTCCGAGTCTGACGATTCTTCCTCAGACTCGACATGGGATACAGAATCTGAGACTAGAACGCTGGCGTCTCCATGCTCCTTTTTCGCATCGAGGTATCTCGCGTGCATACCAGAGCGTGGTGGAAGACCATTTAAAACCCAGGCTTTATCAGACCAGCGTCTCAAAGCCTCGCGCGCGGACTCGGCATCTACAAACTCAACAAAGAGGTGTGGTACCTTGCCTGGCGCTTTAGACTTCCAGCGATATATGGCCTTTCTGGAATACGATGAGCGTGAGCGTTTTGGGATCCTTGCTGAAACGACTACCTCACTCACATCCCACCATACCTACCCAGCGTATCACGAAAGTAGTCATCCGTAACAGCTTCCAACTTGTTGGGCGCAGCGCGCTTGAACCCCCTTTGGTAGATATCGAGAACATGATACTTCTTGGAGATAGAGCTCTTTGGGGCACCTTGGAGATTGCCCGGTGTCGCGACATTTTGCATCGCACTAAGCCGCGAACTTCGTTGTAGTGTCGTCGGGATATCTTTGGCGACGACTGTTGAGGGCACCGGGGCATCACCTGAAGCTCTAGGGTCTGACGACTCTTCCTTAGGTTCAACATTGGCGGATGATCGCGTAAGTGTGACCCTCTGCTGCTTTTTCGCATCGAAGTACCTCTTGTACGAGGGAGCACCCTCTCCAAGGCGATTTATAGTCCAACCCTGGCTCGACCTGTACTTTGCAGCCTTTAGCGCGGAGGTAGGTTTGCTGAATTCGATAAGAAAATGTAATGGCCTCCCCGGCCCTTGGGGATTCCAGCGAAATATCCCCTCTCTGAAATTTGATAAGCGTGAGCACCATAGAATATCTGCAGGAATACGAACTCTAGACGGCGACTTCACTCACATCTGACCAAACTTACGGAACGCAGCGCAGATGTAGTCATCCGTAAGAGCTGCAAAGTTGCTCTCTGCAGACTCCTTTTGATGGATGTCGATGATAGACGACTTCCCCATGGACAAGGAATACCGCTTGACGAGGAAATCAATATTAATATCGCCAGGCTCGGGGGAAACGCGCACCAGCACCTCAGGCTGGCCGTTGCGTTGATTGGTGGGAATAGCTCGGACGACGCGTCCACAAGCACAAACGTCGCGCGCTCTCCAAAGCTCGGGAACACCGAGCCGCGGAGCCAATGCCCTCTGCCACCAACTCGACTGACACTGGTACTTACTGATAATCGGCGCCTCCGAAGTCATTAGTGCTAGTGCTACCATGCCATCTGGGCGATACAGAAACTACAATAACTCGACTCGCAGCAACGCAAAACCCACAGGACGAGCCACAAGCACCGCATCTACCGACACATCCTCCAGCCTTATCAATCGCGATCATGTGGCACCTCGCCAGACCCAGGATGGCGATCGTCGAACAGCCAGTTGGAGGACGGCTCCTCCAAAGGAGACTCTGCCGATGAACCTGATCCCCTCTGTTAGTCGCAGCAGCGGACTCGATGCTGGCGGCGATGCGTGAGACCCGCGCATCCTTTATTTCGGCCGATCTTGACTGGTTCATGCGTGCAGGCTTAAGGAGCATGCGACACAAGACAAATACTTAGAGTATATCAAGGGAAAGGTACGATGATGTAGGAGCCGGTCATATCTGGGTCTCAAGAGCTGAGGCTACCGAGCAGCTCCGAGCTTACCGTGATCAATACCCCGAAGGAGAGACACGCCGAGAGGGCGTATCGCGGCCGCAACAGGAAGCAGAGGGGAACATTCTGATATTATTCCGTGCGTACGATAATACACAAAAAGCTCATGACATAGCCTTGACGGCCTGCTTTACAGGAAAGCTTCGAGAAGGCATTGTGGCCTCGAGTCGAGTGGATTCGTTCACCCTCGAAAGTACGTCTCTAACCACTACGCACCCTTCTCTTTGATGCGCATGCAAAACAAAACGTCAGCGTACGAGACGTCAACTTTGTTATCTCTCTTGTTTGACGCACCAAGTCAAGCATCCGCGATCGCAACCCATCTCATAACCGCCATCTACACCTCAAACCTATCAATCACCGTCCCGTCGTCTCCTTTCATCGCCCTAATATACCTCCTCATCGTCCTGCTCACCGAATACCCATCTCAAGCCACATTCCAAAACGCATTCCACCATCTCCCGTCGTACCTCCTCCCATCGTCTTCCTCACCTCGGACATACATCACCCAGCTCTCTTCCGCACTCCGAAACACCAATTACGCGCGTTTCCATTCGCTCGCTCGGGTATCCCACCCGCTCCTGGCACCCCTGGACCTCGCCTCATCCCACTCATCCTCCTCATCTCCACTGCGCTCGAACGCGCTCGCATATCTCTTCCAGCTCCTACTAGCCAAAGCGAGGAGGGACACATGGTTAGTCCTGCGCTCTTCGTACAAGGAAATATCCATCGCAGGCGAGGGCAGGGCGTGGCTAGAGCGCTCCTTGGGATTCGCTCAAAGCGACGGGACTCTCGAGCGGTGGATGAGGGAGAAGACGGAGGCGGGTGAGGCCGCGGTCAAGGGTGAGACGGGGGAGAGGTGGATTCTTTACAAGACCGCACAGATCGTCCCGGTACAGCACTGATTCACACAACGCCTCCTTGTTGTACGGGTCGGTCCCTTTTTCTCGCTTGTTATCTTGAATACGTACCCGAGTTGGATGTAAAGTGTAATAGTTTGGTCATGCATAGCTTTAGGCCCTTGAATGTGTTGTCGCCGTTCTCAAGCCCTAGTACCTACTTTCCAGAACTCCAACAAGATATGTAAAGGCCACTTGCTCAACATAGAATTGCCTGCACATTGGACAAAAGGCACATATAGATGAAACACTGCAATCTACTCAGGTGTAGATGATTCACCACCTAAGGGTCAAGGCAGTCCATTTTATGAGTACAAGAGATTGCACTGGAAACAGATCTACACACCAAGGTCCTTGTTTCCCAAAACAATCTGGAGAAGCCTTGCCTTTTGCTCCTTGGTGTCATATGGCCCAATCTCATCAAACCCTTCCCTGATGGCTGCCCTGACTTGAGCACCAGTACCTGACTCTTCATAGCGCTCCCACAATCTCTGAAAGTTATCTGCACTCATCATCACAGTATCTTGGCAACAAAAGGCTCCAAAGCAAATGGCTGCACCTGCAGGAAAATCAGAGAAATGCAGATATATAGAAATGTGTATACATACAAGCACCAAGGTTGAGTGCCCACAAGGGTAGTGGTAGGTCTTGATTCTAGGGAAAAGTATTTAAATGATTAATGACACTAGGACTATACTCAGATTTGAAACCCACCAGCTTGGGAAGAAAAGCCACTACCTGGGCCATGAAATCTTCTATAAATTGAGCCTAGAGACCCTCAAATGTCAGGTAGAATGGGAGATAATATTTGTGCCTTAATTACTAACCAGCTTTTAGCAAAAAGAGTCAGCTGAAATAGCATCAGACTGAATACTAGGAGTAATATACATACAGACTAGTATTAAAAGGTAGAGTAAGCTGGGTGTGGGGATGTAACTAGAAGCAGACTTACACCCTGTTGATCATAATGAAAATGTCAGTGTTATAGAGAGCAGATTTGAGAAGAAGAATGTATGCACATCCTATGAGTGAGATGAATCCAGACCAAGGAAGGTCAGAACACTGTTTGAATGATGGACAAGTTGGACATTTACTCTCTGATTGCATGTGAGCCAATGGAGTCTATGCACTGAATACTAAATGGGAGATACTCACAAACTATTGGGAAGAGGGAATCTAAAATCAGCAAACAATGGTCACAATAAATAAAATCCCTACATGCTGTTACAAAAGAGGGCAATGAATACAGCTAGGCACATTCTGGTGTATACATCAAACTTACAACCTGGAAAAAATGGTATCATTGGTAAAAAGTTAAGTTAAAATAAGGAAATACTGACTAGCTAAATGGCACAGTTTGTTAAACAAGGGTTATGCATCACTTGAAGGGTGGATTATACACATACTCCCTTCCATGGGAGATAGGAATCAGCCAGGACTAGCAAAAGTTCAACATGAGCAGAGACATACAATCTGCAGGAGGGGATTCATACTCTCCAGTGAGCTGTGCATAATCAAAATCACAAGGCTTACCATCTGTGACAGGTTAGCAAATGGAGAATACTAATAAAAAGACCAACACAAAGGACTGACATGCTGTAGTGTTAGAAAAGGTGTATTTAGAAAATGAAGATATACAGTATTTGAATGAGAGTATTTTTTACTTCCTGTTAGATATATGATGGTGGATAAGTAGGGATGGATGCAATAAAAACAGTTGGAAAAAGCACTTGCCAGCTGTGGGAAGGTTGGGTTAGATAATAGGATGAATTAAATTTCCCTTGAGCATATAAGAAATATACCCACAGTCTGAATGGATAGGTTATATTTAAGTAATGAGTAATAATAAACTGAAAGGCACTTTGAATTACTTACTGTTTGCTGAAAGGATATCATTGTTACAGGGTTGTCACAGGTGCAAGTGCATGAGAAGTAAAATGAGTAGCTCACAGGCTATTGGAGTGAGACCACATCTGAGTAAAAGGCAATCATTCTCTAGCATGGAGATTATCACTTACAGTCTATCAAATGAAAACATGCATCACAGATCATGAATCTGTATACAAAAGGGAATTGACTTGCCCTCTAAGCAACATTAAAGATGTGGTAGCAGTGAGGAGAATGGTGTTAGCCAGGCCATGCTCACAATTGGCTAAGAGTCAAAACATAGTGAGTAGAGTGTGGAGAAATAGCAGCCTTACTCACTCTCTATTGGTTATAATCAAGTAACATAAGGAGCATGTCTGCAAATGGCATGAATGAACATACAAACTACAAAGGCATTATGGGTATCACAGCTTTCCTCTGAGTAGGTAGATTGTGTACTCACTGACTAATTGTGGTACAAAATTTGATCAGGACAAAGATAGCAACCAATAGTTTAAGAATCTACTTGCTTCCTTTTCATGACAGGAGGGTGAAAATGGAGATAAGTGATTATAGAGCTTAATATACTAACCAGCTGATCAAACACAAAGCACTATCATTAGTATGTTGTATATTGGTAAGTAAATTGAACAGATTGACTTTCTAAGGGGGGAAATAACTTAGTGTAAAGACCCAGCCAGTGGCCAAAAAAGGCTGCTCACTCTCTGTTTGTTACAAATAGAGTGTCTACTAGTGAGCAGGAGGTAGTACAGGCCAGTAACTCACAACCTGAGAACATGAACATTTTATAAACAAGATAGAATGAAGCAGACTGATGTAATGCTCACCAACTATGTGTAGAGGAAATATAGCAATAAACAAGGTGCTCCAACCAAAGAATGGAAGGAGGAAATACTTACTCTCTTTCAGAAAGAATGCACTATAAGAAGCTCATAAAAGGTGTGTGAAAATGGCTATTGACTTACAGTCTAAACAAGGGTGGTAACATGGGCACATGCAGAATAATACCATGTAGGAATAACATAAATCTTACCTTCTATTTAGCATATGATGGTATAACATGCATGGGCATCTCATGGCTAGGCATTGGTCAATACAGGACAGCAAAAACTTACAAACTGACACAGACATGTACAATTTTCTTGTGAGGATAGACCTTTTTTGAATAAAATGCACCACTCACCACCTGTTATACAAAGGGTGCACATGAATTATTGAACACCATCCATGATGATTGATTGCATTACAACCTTTGGGGGAGGTTAGTGACAATTAGCAACTTGGCTCAAATACTGCAAAGACAACTTGCACACTTACTAGAGAGCAACTTAAAGACACCATAAGTGTGAATATAAGATATAAAAACTCACTGCTCATCAACTTTACAGAACAGAAGCCCATGTGAGCAAGGCAAAGCATAAAACTAGTACATTAGTGACTCACTTTCTGGGGGATAAGGAGTTGAATGAAGCAGAGATATTATATAAAGCACTTTATTTACTTACATGCTGCTTGAATATAAGTGAAAATAGTTTATGAAGGCTTTTTAAATGTATGAGACTGACCCACTACAAGAAAACTCCTTGTGAGCATATTATTGTAGTGCACATCACTTTCTGATGCCCTACACACCAGCTGTTAAGAACAGATTCCCAGTGTGCTTAGTGCATTGTACATCTGCAGATAAATAAATAAAGTGCTTACAAACTGGTATGGAAGTAATCAATATCTGTGGGTGACTTACTCAAGGTACATGCTTGAGCTACTCACCTCCTGTGGTAATTACATTTCAACAGAAATATTAAGGACCAACCCAGCCATGAATACAAACACCCACCATCTATTCAATGGATATGATTAATAAATTGATGGACTACTAGCTATGACAACCAGACATTATACTTACCTGTGACTGAAAAAACAAATACAGATTTGGTGGGGTGCAGTTACAATCTTGTAGAGGCAGAGAAAATCACTTACAATCTGTTGATGTTGGGATATTTGGTGGCAAGCAGCTAGAAAAAGGTATAGAAACATACTGGTTGCTAAAGGGGGACAATGGAAACATAAGCACTGATATTAGATACCACATGTGCATACCAGTGAGTTACATACATCCTACTCAAAGATAAATCATCAGGAAGTTACCAATGCACAATTACAGGGTAAAAGATGATCACAGGCTACTAAAGCAAGGATAAGACACCATAATTCAAAAAGTATGCTACATACTCACAGTGTTTGTAAGCAATAGTGAGTAGGTTGAGCCATATCAATTTAGCTAAACACTTCACATGCTAGTGGCAGTAAGAGGTGAGTAAACTGAGCCAAATAATAGAACAATACACATACAGTCTTCTAAATGATACAGTGTGCATCATGCATGAGTTGACTAGGGTATACTATGTAATAGAAACAGAGTACTTGCCCAGCTCTATGTCCGAAATTTCCAAGAGAAAAGTATTAGTGAGACCATCACAACCACATGCATACATGCATAATCCTTACCTAGTATATTGTTGGCAAACATAAGACTCTTGTGAATGTGAGAGGTGACCTTTGGACCCACCCAAATGTAAGGGTATTGAGTTGCTATCTTCCACACATATTCTTCCAGCAGTTTCCCTTGAGGGAAGACACCTGACTCAAGTATCCCTGTAATGGTATGATATCCTCAGTTAGCTTTTATACCTGCATCTGCAAAAAAAATGCAAAGATCATTACGCTGTGCAGTAGTTGTGATGACCCCACTGAATATAGCGAGTTGAGTGATAATATTGTAATTGATAGAATAAGGGCTTGCCTGTTGATAACATTCTCCATACAAATGTTTATGTTGTTATTTTGAACAGTGGCGAGCAATAGTTTCAAGGCATCGGTATCGAGGGCATCCGACGTTTTCTTCAGCAGCTCGGCTACAGTGTGTTTAATTAACTCCCCAGATCTCTCGAACTCGTGCATGTCTAAAGGAACAAATCAGTTTTTCGGGACTCAAAGTAGCTTTGGTTCATTGATGAGGAAGCGTACTTCGAACACGCAATTCATTCACGGGGCGATATTTTTGCTGAAGGATGCGACTGAGATGGACGCGCTCGAAATACTCATCGGCGCGGCGAGGAGCTCGCTCCTGTGCCTCGAGAAAGCTGGCGCCTTCGGCGCGGAGCTCTTGGAATGCCATGCTATCAAGGCTGTCGAATTTGGTGAATATCGCAATCACAGGAACTTTATTGCGGCGATCGTTAGGACACGAGGCACTACGTAATAGAGAAATATACGACGAACCCTTTCCAGTGTCGCAACGCTCGAAGAAATCGAGCTCCGCAGTGGTCAGCATTCTGGCATCGTTGTCGGTGGGAATGCAAAACCTTGATGGTAAGATGTGAGATGTTAAGCGAGCACAAGTGCGAACGTGAGTATATACCAGATCGCGTGAAGTTGTCTGTCCACAGAGCGCTCGGCTGCTCGACCATCAATAAATGCCCTAACCTTCTCCAATTCCTCTGTAGCCCCGGCCTCAAAGCCGCGAGAATCGTGAAATACGAATCCGCGATTACCGGGGAAACGCAGCTCATTGTCGATGTTGTGCAGTCCACGCTACGGAACATCCGTTAGATAGAAAGATGATCATGGTTTTCACTAAGGCCCACCCGTGAAGTAGGCGACAGAACCGATTCCTTGGGTCTGATCTTATGGTCGTTCAAGTATTAGATCAAAACGAAGATACGCCTAGTCATGGAGCCCCGTACCCTTCGTCCCTGCCGATCATACACTTCCGGTGCTTCTGTGCTTCCGCAAACAGCTTGGAGGACAGTAGTTTTCCCTGCGTTCGCTCTGCCCATCACGAGCACTCTAAAATGCTTGTATTTGCTTCGGAGTTCAATGGCTTCTTCCATCGTGCTTATCGCCTGGTGATGCGTTCAAAGTGTGCGCGGTTTCGAACCGGTGAAGATCTGGTGCGGTAGGTAGAGTGCCCGTTGAGCGTTGAGCGTTGAGAGCAACGAGGCAGTCAGTAAATAGGGACCAAACGATAAACAACATCCCTTTCGGGCTGGCTCTACAGCCCAAGAAATACAGCGAGATCCCTAAGTGTTACATAGTAGGCTGAGTCTGACTCTCATAGCCATTCCACCATGTCGTCCATTAGTGTCCCCGCTATAAACCTACCCATCCCCATCCAGATCCACGCATTCGGCCTCGTTGGCCTGGGTATCTACCTCACCTTCTCCCCCTCCGCCCACCCAAAAACCTCCAACTCGCCCATGCTCGGCATTGCGAGCATGGGTCTCGGTCTGGGCTACCTCTCGACGGCGTACATGCCCATCGAGGAGAACCAGTGGTTGCACGCGAGCGTGCCCGTGAGGATTATACTGGCTCTTGTCGCGGGCTTGAAGCTCGCTATTGGTGGGCCCGCGTTGGGGCGCGGCGCGACGAGGGAGCTGATGACGACGTTAGTTTACGATGGCATTGGGGGGCTCGTGCTTGGGTGGTGGTTGGGGAGGTGGGACGGGAGGGTGAGCGGGTACTAATTATAAGGTGCTCATGGGGAATCGGGATTGCACTGGGCATGATATGCGAGCTGGGTAAAATCGTTCGATGTAGTGCTGTAGTTCGGTCACATAAAAAGTCTACCACGACGTGACCACAACTGAGCCGCCTCCACTCTATTACAACGAATGTCTAACAACGAACAGCAGAAAATATGAAGTCACAACCCTACGGCAACATGATGATTAAGAGAAAGGTGACCCCTCTAGCCTAGGGGATCGAAATCCCCCCAGTCCTCCTTCGCCTTCTTCTGTCCCCAGCTCGAGCTATTCGAAGCGCTTGGCGTGAGCACCCCACTCATAGAGCCCGGGAAGAAAGGCTGTGGCGCGAGATTCATCGGCGCTGGTGCTGGCGCAAAGGAACCACTGTTTGTGGGGAACGCTGAGCCGGCAGAAGGGAGGCTAATGTTGTAGTTGGGCTTTTGCGGCTGTATCGGTGGGGACAGCGTCCGCGTCTGCGCCTGTAGCTGCTGCGGCTGGACACTCGGAAACGACGAAAGGGACAGAGACGAGAAGCTGTTTGCGGCCCCGGCCGCCAGAGTACGTGAAGGAAGTGACTGGAGAGAAGGGGACGAGTTTCGCTGTTGTGGCGGGGGTGGAGGTGGGAAAGCCGGGGTCATGGAAACTGGTTGAAGTGCCCTCGTCCCCAGCGTGCGCGCAGCTGAATTTGTAGAAACAGAAATAGGTCGCGGGTTATTGAAAGGCTGGGGAGACGCCGGTAAGGATTGCGTTTGTGGTGGGGCCGAGGGCCGATATGGGAGTGGACTTTGAGCACCCATCGACGGCGAGTTTTGAGTAGGGGTAGCGGCTTGGCTCGACTACATCCCAGCATCAATTCAAACCCGGAGCAAGAAAAAGAATTCGAAGAACGCACGTCTGGGTTGAGTATACTCCCCCAAACGTCATCCTCCCACGATGTCCCACCGCTCGAGCTCCCCGCAATCATACTCCCTGCAAGACCGCCGCCGCCAGTGGGCATGCCTTTATTCCCAACCAAGCTAGCGAAATCAACCGATCCACCAGCTGTGCGGCCGATCGCTGACCCATTGCCGCTCGCAATAGCACTCCGATCCTCTACTCGCTGTGTATCGCGAAGATGTTGGCTATGTTCTCGCTCAACGCGCTCGGCAAGGCTGCGAATGACACTTGATTTTGACATGATTATTAGTGGGTGCAAGCATTCGTGTTAGATTCAAGAGTGGCATACGTCATAAATTTGTTAAACTGCTCGATGTTCAGCACTTCAAAGCACAATTAAATTGTTGTCCACACAAAGGATGGTGTGAGGACTTACATGGGCCAACGCTCATCTGCCATAGTTGGGGTAATACAAGCGTTGCTACTGCTTCTCGCTCGATTTTCTGCCCCATCGCCTCGTGGACGGCCAAAGTAGCGAGCTGTGGGCAAGTCAGACACATTGCAAACATTGTGGGCTACACAGTCAAGCTTACCATGACAGCCGGCTCTAAAAAAGACTATAGATCAATTCCGAGTGTAATTATGCGCGAAGAAGGGGGCAACGTGCCTTTTGTTCGTATCTTGGATAGCAGAGGTACTAGCTTTTGCGTCAAACTCGTCTACGTGTATGCGTAGGATGCGTTTGTATGATCATTGAGGCTGTAGGTGTCGAGAGGGACTCACCTGGTCCAACGTTTTCACCATGCTTAGGAAGCACACCAGCGTATTGACTTTGACGCTCAGTATTCTTGTCTTGGTAAATACCAGCTAGATGAAGCCTAATTTAAACATATCGCACACATGGAAAAGCGTATGTATAATGCACTTACGGCGACCCGCGGGAAAAGCACGCCCTGGAATTCTGCATAGTCTATCGTCTCACATAAATCTGGCACCGTCTTCAGCGCGCGCTCTTGCACTTCCGGGTTTTCCGACTCGAGAGCGTTGTAGACCAGTGGCAACACATCTACCATAGCAGGATTAACTCGAGGGTAAAAATGGCGGATGACGTGAACGCAAACCTTTGCGGAAAACTTGAGGTGATGTCTTCTCTTGTAGTGCTTTTAGGTTGTCGAGTAGGACTACCATATTCTGCGGCGGATCTCGAGCAGAGAACAGTGGTTTGAGGGAGGGCAACACAAGTGACTGGAACGAAGCGGCATCGAAACTGGCAGCGATAGTGAACACGTTGGGCAGAATGGACGGTAGGAGCCCCGGATCTTTCATCTAAGGAGTTTGATCCAAGATGTGTGCAAGAAAGGCCAGCGCAGTAGAAGGGATGCCCGCGACGTACCTCTTCTAGGAGACTGGGTAGCACTTTTCGCCGCCGCATGCCTTCGCTGAAACGTCCTAGCACACTGTTCAGTCCCTTCATGAACGCTATCTTCTCTTCCCGTGTTTTAGAAGCAAACGTTGAACGTTCCAAAAAGTTCAACGTTGAGATCGCGAGGGATGAGAAGAACGGGTGTGCAGGAAGGCTTTCAGTCGTCAGGCGAGTAATTGTCGACCGAGTGACAAGCGAGTTCACGAGGTCTGCGCGACATCGTTAGAAGAGCGATAACAGTCAAAGGTCACGGCACGTGCCTCGAAGATCGCTGTCCCAAGTATCCATCCCAGAAATGCCTCGCCCACCCTCAAGTCGACCAAAGTTGCTGCGCACCGAGCTCAGATTATTGTGATTCCGATACGGCGGGTTGCCCTAGAGTGCTATCCCTCGGTTCAATGTAAAATGGCAGCGGGATCGCGGCTCATCTTACCTTTGAGTGCACGGCGTATATCACACATCCAAGAGAATACATGTCGCTAGATACGTTTATTTGGTGATCCAAGATGTATTCAGGTGCTTCGGTTTGAGGTGTTATAAATACGGAATGTGAGTTTGTGGCCATGAAGGTGAGCACATACCCAAGTAGTCGTACGCTCGCTGGATAAAAGACGGTAGCCGGTTATCGTGTGCATCCCACATATCCTTTGTAGAGGTGCCATCGGCGGAAACTAAGGGGATAGTAAGCCCAAGCCCTGATATTTTCCAGTCTCCCTATTATCCTGTCTGAGCAAGACGATTGACTGAATTAGGAGATTGAGATCGAGTAGACTCACTGCAGCGTTGATTATTATTGTGTTTGGGGTCAAGTTGGAATGGACCAGCCGCGCAGATGTATGAAGGAATGCGAGACCCTTGGTCAATTGGAGAATACCCTTTTGTATCTATAAATACGGAGTTATCTTCAAATCTATGTATACCAAGTAGTACATCCATCAAAATACCTCAATCTCATCCAGCTCGACATATCCTGGGGACCTCGGCGTAGCGTTGACCGCAAGAAGCAGAGTGGACATGATGGGCTCGGTCGCAAACGTGATTTCCGACCTATGAGGAGGCTTTAGGACGACGCGATGGATGTACCAGGTACGGTCACGTACCGGGTCTCTTCCAGTGGTTCCACGATTTCTAAGGACGAGAGGTCGGCATGCGTACCCAGTGTTACGTTTATTCGTGACGGGCGCACCAAGAATGCAGGGGTGTCGCATTTTAGCCAAAGCGGCTACCTGTGTAACAAATGCACTGTCTACCAAGCCGGCACGGGCCCGCAGCCGATGAAAGGTAGCATACCTCCGTCTTTAGTGACTCGACAACAGTATCTCTTGTCTGAGGCGGTATCTTGTCCATAGCTTGGCCGCGCTTCTCGATGCTCCATACACTGACGCGTTTTTGGGTTATCTTGTGGACGGCTTCAGACACATTCCAGGGCCCAGCGGGGAACGATTGGATGGCCTCTGGCGATGGTGTGGATGGAGAGGCCGTAGACGACGAGCCCGCGCCATTCTGACTCGATCGAAGGACATAGTTCTGCGAGATGGACGAAGTCTTGAAGAACGCAGTCGCCGCGGACGTCGCTGCAGCAAACATCTCCAGTCAAGTATGCGTAGCTAGCAAGTAAATAATAGGAATCCAGCGCAGTAAGCTGGGTTAAAGGCGAGAGCAGCGTAATTTTACGTAATTCCGGAAACAACCAATGTTATGTTTACATAATCACATTCCTAATCGCTGCCCACTTGCAACTTGCCCACCAGTCGAGTCGTCGACAGCGCCGCCTGCAACGCCCACCGCGATCCCGAGGCGCATACATGTCCCAGTGGACGTTTCTTCCAGAGGCAACCCAGCGTACGTGCTCTTCGCCTCGCGCAAAGCAAGCACTTACATAGCACTTGTGCGTCTCAGGCTCGAGCGAAATGTTGAGCAGCGAGGCTGGCTCGCCCGCCCCCCAGCCGCCGCCGGTGCCGAAGAAGAGGAAGCGAGACTCGCTTGTATCCTCCACACCAACGTCCAAAAGGCAGAATCTGGATCAGCTCATACGGCTCGCAGCACGCGATACCCAGCCTGTGGGCTCGGCTTCAGCCAGCTCCTCCAGCGCTGCGAAGGATAGACGACTCTCAGCTATCGCAGCTAATTTGCAGTCCGAATCCGCTACTCCTCCGCCTCCGACTTTACCGCTACGTCGGCAGCCGTCAAGCTCATTGGCTGCCTCCCGTCATGTTCCACATAAATCATCAGCCCTCGCATCCTCTTCGGTATCGCGGCCTGTTGAGAGCGCCAACTTGGGCGCCACTCCGTCTACATCAAAAGGCAAGGGCAGAGCTGTCCTCGCAGAGGTCTTGGATGCTAGCGACCAGCACTCTTCTAGCGAGGAATTCCTCGATCCAAATGTGCTCGTAAGCAATATTTTGAGTAGCAGCCAGAGAACACCCAGCTTCCAAAATAAAGACAAAGGTGCGTGCATCTACGTATGACCTAAACTCATGGACTCAATTCTTCGTTTGACCCAGACCGTGTTGCCCCTTCTACAGAGCCCACAGCCGTAAGAAGAAACTCGACAGCAACGCAAAAAGAATCCACCGGGGATATCATCTATATTTCATCATCCGACGAACCCGCGACACCAAATGCAGCTCGAATGCAGAAGTCCCGAATCGCTCGCAAAAGCATTGGCTCTGTCAAACGTGGCCTGTTCCGCAGGGCCCCCTCGACACCGCCTACCGAATCATCCACCGGTCGCAGAGCTAACAATGGATCTACCAAGAAATCTGGCTCTAATGCCTCCCGTCCAACTGCGAGCTCGTCGACCCTGCGCGAAAAGGAGAAGACCACGGCTCCGCGCCCTCGGAAGAGCTTACCGCAGTTGAAGCGTAGAAGCGCGGCGGCATCATCCTTTTTTAGCCGAGCTAAGCCGCGGCACTCGCTCCCTGCCGCCAAATTTATCGGCCTTGGAAATGGTGCCGATACAGCCATCCCAATCTCGGACTCAGACGACGATGATATTGTCTTGCTTCCAGCCGGTCCAGCCGGAGCGAGCGGGAGCAGAGATGCGCCTGTTCCCAAGAATAAGGAAATCAGGTCAGCGGGGGCTATCGTCATCTCTTCACCCAGTTCTCCTGCCCCTTCGCCTCCTCGTATGCCCGTAAGCTCTCCCTCTCCTCCGCGGGAGGCGGGCCCCAGTAGTCCACCAGCACCTGCGTATATATTTCCTTCGCACTACTCACCTCCGCCTCGATCTCCGTCTGCTGATTTCGACGGGGGCTCTGCCCTTGTTCCTTTGCCTCCACCCCTCTCTGAAGACCAGCGGTCCTCGCCCGCGGCTGAAAATCACCCAGAGCCCACTGCTGCTGCTGTCACGTCATCCTCCCCTGACGCTCCACGCCAGTCTTCAATGGCTGAGGTGGCTCATGATGAATCTGGTGCCGCATCAAGCCCTCCGACCGACGCCTATACGGGCGACATGGATTTACCACACGTTGAACCGATTGACGACGCTGTTGCTGTCGCGCCCGTCCAGGTCGCACCGGCTCAGACCCCGTCTGTTTCCAGCCCTCCTGCAGAATCTGGAAGTCCGGTTGCAAACGAAAATGCAATGCCCGATGAGGTAACTGCACCTGAGGATCCCTGGAAAAACCGCTTTGTAGACTGTATCATGGGTCACCAGCGCAGCACCCCAGAACTTCAGTACCCACCTTCATCAGCCGGCAGTCAATTTGGAGAAAATGATGTAGTATTTGCCGAGGCTATGACAGAAGCATCGGAGTCGGCGGATGCCATGGTAAGCTTCGTGAGCCCAAGCAGCTCTTCTTGCTTAAGCTCATTTATGATCATTTAAGGAGGTTGATAAAGCACTTACAACAAAGGAGTCATCTGAACCTGAGCCTGAGCTGGTACCTGAGCTCCAGCTCGAGTCAGAGCGCATACCAGAAGACGCACACATGGCTCTTGATATAGAGCCCCCGATGGATATCGATGATGACGCAGGACCTCCACTGTCCCAGACTAGCATGCCTTCAGATCCGCAGTCCTTCAACCTTCCCTCCGCCTCTGATCACCCGATTACACGCCTTTCTCAGCCAGTAAGCTAGCTATTTGCGATCTATGCGTCCGTTCCCTTAGCGCAGCTCGCTTTTTTAGGACCCAGAAGTGGACTCAATGCTGGAGAGCCTTCAGGCACAACCCGAGGCCACCAGCAAGGCCAACATGGCCACGCAATTGGCAGCCTTGACTGTTGATGCTACAGCAGTAAGCACACCATTGACATCTGCCTATCCTGGGCCTAACATACTGTGCTGCCCTCGAATTCAGGCATCTCTGATAGGCGCCACCGCGTCTACAGGTCCTCGGCCCAAGCCTTTTGGGTGCAACGGGAGAGGATGTCCTACGGCACTCTTCAGTAGCACTGACAAACTCCTCCGGCACAACAACAGTCTGCACAAAGCGATTCCCTTGTCTATCCCTTGGCGTTGTGCCAGCGAAGGTTGTGGACAAGCATTCAAGGTCGGTTTTGACGCTATTCGCCTTCTTTGTATCATCTTATGTGCGATTGCTTCTTAGGCGCTCGAAGCACTCAAAAATCATTGGCGAGACGCACATGGTTCGGCTGCAGGTCCGAGCACCTCAACCGGTGTCTCGTCTCCTGCATCCAGCGCCGCGGAAGAGAGTATACAGCTGACTCCCGTCGATCCCAAACCGCTTTTCGTCCCCCCCAAGGCTCGCAGGGAGCAGACGGCCAGGAAAAGTACTCGTGGGGTCACTTGGAGCCACGCGCCAGACCCGCCTTCCCCAAGTACATCCCGCGCAGAGGTAACAGAGTTGACCGTGGCACATATGACTCAAACGGTGCATGCGTCCCCTTCAGCTGGTCGTTTTTTTACCATTTCTTACCCGCGTCTTTTTTTTGGTTTATATGCAGATCATGCAGCCGCTGTTATCCCGAGCGAGCCCAGAGAGGAGTCTCGCTTCATCTTCTTCGCCTCAAAGGCTCAGTGCGGCAGGCTCAGCAGCTGGATCACCTCACAAGCCCGTTAAGCGCAAGACGATCCTGACTCCCGAGGCACTCGAGGAGCTTGCTGAGCTTCGAGCGACTATGTTGCCGAGCTCTCTTCAAGACATCATTAACAGTCTTCCGAAAGTGGAGCAGAGGAATCCCAAATTCCGGGCCATATTCGAGGCCTTCATCAGCCAGAATACAGTTGACGAGGACGCCTACGCGCCACCTATCCTGATTGTGAATCAGATTGACGACGAGCCGTGCCCTCCGTGGGAGTTTCATTGGACAAACAAGCTGATTTACGGGTGGGGCATTCCTGCTGCCAACCATAATGCACTGGAGGGGTGCGATTGCGATGGCCCGTGCGACCCCGAGTCCACGACTTGCTCGTGCGTCATCCGCAATCAAACCTTCCCAGGCACGGATCCGGAGAACAAGGGATTTGGTTACAATCGCGACGGGACCGTCAAATACCATGGGGCGCCAATCTGGGAGTGCAATGCGGCTTGCGGTTGTAGTCGCAGCTGCATGAACAGGGTGACGAATCCACTTCATTTGTATCGCTTTACTATTTGTTGAGACCGCTGTGCAGGTCCTTCAGAGAGGGAGAACCGCCAACATCAACCTTACAAAAACTCGAGGGAAGGGATGGGGTACGTTCGCCCATTCCCGCATTATATCGTATACATTGTACTCATTGCGGAATGCAGGCGTCTTTGCGGTGAAGCCCATCCCAGGCGGGACATTTATTGGGATCTATGCTGGAGAGCTGTTGAGAGACGCGGAGGCAGACGCGCGAGGAAGGTATGATGCTGTGTCTGTCTCTTTCCGCTGTTTGCAGCACTCAGCTGATTCTTACCAGGGTTTACGACCGCTACGGACGAACCTATCTATTTAACATTGATTTCCATTATCTCAACACGTTACGAGAGGCTAACAAGGCTAATCACATGTCTCCATCCGCTAGCGATGACGAAGATACGGACACTCCGGATGTTCTATACGCCATAGATGCATTCCATGCGGGAAATGTAAGTAATGTCTACGCCTAAGCTTCAATTACTCTCACACCCCATCCACCTTTTGCGTCCAGCACACTCGCTTCTTGGTATGAGCTCACATCCTTGGTGTGTGTTTTCATGCGCTAACGAGAAATCCCATTAGAATCATTCCTGCGACCCGAACTGCGCGCTTTCACCAGTTTACGTCAACGAGCCCGATCCAGAGAAACCATTTTTGGCTATATTCACTCAACGAAATGTAGTAGCTGGCGAGGAGCTCACGTTCTCATACTATGGAGAAATAGATGATGACCAGGTGATGGCAAGTCATCGAGCTAATCATGCTCTCTTCGTTTCCCGCTAATCTATCTGTTGGTACTGGTAGTCGGCGTCGGATCGGGAAACAGATAGCGATGACGCTGTCCGCGTTAAATGTCTGTGCGGGGCGAAGAAATGTATTGGTCGTATGTGGAGGTGAGGGATGGGCAGCCAGCAGAATGCTCTCGCTGACTGCACACTCTATTGTTGATCATGAGCAGTAACTAGCTGCGCGGGGGATTTCGAGCTCTTTGAATGGGCTAAATGTATACCAAAGTCGCTTATCTATATATCACCTTTTGACTATTACTCATATATGAAGCACCAGTGCTGGTGCGTTGCGATTCACCAGCAATCGCCCTTTGCTACTGCCTCCCCAGCTGGCCACTCAAAATGGTACACATGATTTTCGATTCTGACTCGCAAGTTATTTCCATGCCAAGAGGCTCCTCTGACTCTTTTTCAAGAACCGATCCTGGTCCAAGCTTTCCGACTGTTTGTGATCCATTCGTTTTCTTAGGAGTGCAAGCACAATGCTCCATGCCAATGCATGGGAGAGAAACAAGTGGACTAAGAGTGGCCGACATTGGTCAATGTCCTTTCTCGAACGTCCTTCTTGATCTTCCACCCCGCGAGGCCGTATGTCAAACTATCCAGCGGCGCTTGCAGGAACAGAGCCCACCGTGAGATGGCATGCAGCGCTGGGCTCGGGGCTGAACTGGTAAAATCGTTGATAAGGCGGGCTAAGGAGACGATCGTGAGGATAGTGTACTAAACATCGCCAGATATCAGCGCGCAGCTCAAGGACAAGTTGTACGATTACGGGAGCTCACAGTAAGAGGGAATAGGAGAAAGAGCAGAGCGGCCTTTCGATGGAGAATGGCGGGAACGTTCTCGGTCTTCTTGATCGGCGGTGGTGGGCGGTCAGGTTCCCCCGGGGGTGCAGCCTCGGGATTAGTGTCGCGAACTGCTGACTGTCGCTCCTGTGAGGCTTCTGACGATGCGTCAGTCTTGACGGCAGTCGAACCCGAGTGGCTGTCAACCTCCGAATCTTTCGATATACTGGAAGTCTCGGATTTTGGCGCGAGAGACGTGGAAGGCTTACGACTCCGTGTTGAAGATGTCGTATCTGTGGAAGGAGGCGTGGCTTGGAGTGAGGAACCATACATCCACCAGGGATCGGAGGTAGGTGCAGAGTTGAGCAGCGTGTCGGGGCCAAGGTCGAGCGCCTCCCAGGGATTTGCGGCGGTGTCGTTCTCGTCCGGTGGATTCCTCGGATTTGTGCTCGCGACAGAGGCCGAGTGTTGAAAGCCGCGAGCTGATACTAGCCGACTGACGAATTTGGAGCGAGACGTGGCAAGATGGGTGGCCATATCGTCGGTTGACTGAAGTAGCGTATCGCTCCCACGAAGAAATAAGTGAAGTCGGACGTAGATAACAACCACGACGAGGAACACTATGCATCTGAGTAAAGATGAAATTAGCGCTGAACGGAGTTGGAGCTGACAATGAATCCACAAACCGGGGGATAAAAGCCATAAGCTCGTTGAATATCATCCCTTGGTCGCCCTGCCCGACGCCCGATCAGTATAAGTACACAAAAGTCGTATAAAAGGTGAGACCCACGGCAAAACAAAAGCCGCCGATGTAGATAGCAGGATATAGTCCCAGTTGGAGACCGGCGAGCCCAAAGGCAGTTACATAAACCCCAAGTCCCACAGTAAGCCAACTTCTCTCCAACGCAGATGTATATACCGACATTGGGTGCACGAGTATTAGATATGTCACGGTCGCCAAGGCCATCGTCCAAAAGTATTGAGCCCATAAACCGGCTGCGACCATGAACGCAGTCACCGAGCAGATGGCAGTTCCATCCCGTGGATGATGCCCTGCGAGACTTGCGGTGTTTACCCCAAACAGGATGGCTCTGATAACATGTCAAGAATGCGCGGAGTGAGTACTATGGGCAAACTACACTCACCCCGCCCAGAAATGCGAGATAAAGAGCCCCAGCACCATTCGAGCCCTAAGCTTGCTCTTGTTATGCTGAACCACGCAGATTAGGATGATCACTGTCCCCGCGCTCAAGACCGACGCTGCAAGCAAGCACTCGGAGACGATATTAGAGGCTAGTCCTAGAGGCTGCCGATCGGGCGCTACTTCGTACAGGGATTCCGAGGAAGATGGCATCGTGTCAAGATCCAAAGTTTGAATATAGAGGTATACGGGCGCACAAAGCAGGCGAATAGCACGAGGAGCTTCTTGTGGGATACAAGTTGCTAAGATGAGACATTACTGTCGCAGCCAGCTGTTTCAAGTGGCCCTCGAAAAGTGAAACCGGAGTGACGTGTTAACCAGTGCCTTGGACCATCGTATTTTCTTCTCGCCGGGCAGCGTGCAGAGGTTGGCAGATTGACATTGACAACATAACGGACGCTGAGAGAGAAGTAATCCACAGTCCAGGTGCCTGTATGGCGTGGACAGTGGAAACCTGGATGTAACGAGCTAGTACTTGCCTCCGCTTTGGCTCATTGAACAACATCCATTATTCAATCATCCCACTTACTCTAGGCCTTAAAAGCTTCTGTTTTTGGTGCCAACGCTCTGCACGATGGCGATGGACCACGGTCGGCAATAATCGATAAGTAATGGTGGTTGGGGCGAACGCTGAAGAATATTAATGCCGGATTCAACTTATTGCCGGCCGCCGGCAATGCTAGTTGCCGATCGAAGACAATAGAGAGACCGCCTCCCTGATTTCCGCTTTTCCCTTTATGAATCCACCTGGAAGCTATCGATGCGCCTTGCCAGACCATTCGCGGTCATTGGCTCCAGCCTCCAAGCGTTGCCGCTGCGACTGAGGCGAGCAGCACGGCGTCGAGTCGGAGAGCGACGTTTCCATACGCTCAATGTGGGTCTAATCTATATATATTGTCTCCGACCCCTTGCTACTCCACTGACCACAACTGCCCACTTTGCTGCAGTAAATGGCGAATCCACTTCCTGAGCTCCCGTTCGACGTTTTGACGCACATCTTTGAGCATATCCTGGACGAAAGAATCTTACAGATCTGCGCTTTCGTAAATCGTGCGTTCAATGCGGCCGCCACTCCTTTCCTTTGGGCACACATAACGGTATGTCCCTCGCTTTGCCGCTACTGGGCCTGAGTAATCGCTAATAGTTACGTTCAGAGTGCAAACACGAGATATCTGACGTTACTTCGCCGGAAAGAGCTATCTGTTCATGTCCTGGACGCTTCGGAAGAGTTCCGACCGATTCCACTACGCGAAGGCAGGCGATCAGCAACCGTACCTCCCCCTATCATGGTTATATAACGAACCTCGTTCCTTGCTCATAGGCTACGGGTTTGATACCGACCAGGCTTGGTTTGAATGCTTGGCCATGTGTAAGAATCTACGCACCTACGCATGGAACTCCCCCCACGCACGCTTTGAAAATGCGCTACCAATTCTCAAGCGATGTCCCAAGCTTCAGTGCGTCGTGCTCCTTACTCAACAGAGCGTTTCGAGTGCGCTGGATCCTCTTATCTGCCTTTCGGGGTTACGGAAACTACGACTTTACCACCGTCATTGGTACACTTTATCTACGTTCAAGTATTGGATGAAACTGCTGTCGGACCAGCTAGAGGACTTGGCCCTCGAGGTACGCGTTCATTCTCCAAGCGATAAAGGGCAGGTTAATGACAGGTCGTTGGTACCAGATCCAGTTTCCCCTAGGATATTCTTTATCGGAAGCGTTACATCCACTTCGAAAACTTCGGCGTTTTGTACTCTCCCGTGCCTGCTCCACCCCTTCAGAAATGCTGTCCCTCGTCTCCCACTTCTACTATCTGGAAACTCTGGAGATTGCCTACGAGCATCCAGTAATAAAATTTCCTTGGGAACCAGGAACCAATGATCACTGACTATGTCCCTTAGCTCGCTCCTCGCGATGAAATCTTCTTTCCATGCAATCTTCCCTCCCTACGCCGCCTCGTCATCACTCAGTACAACGATATCAAATCGAAGCAAGACCACAAATTGCTCTTCGCATTTGTGGACGCGCTGACGGCAGGATCGTATCCCGAGGCTCTCTTGATATTCTCCCCCGAGACTTTGCCAGGGAGGCGGGCCGACAATTTCGTCACCCACCTCTCCAAGAAACACAAATCAACAATGCGTACCTTATTCTTGGAAAATATGTACGTTGGATACAAAACTATCCAAAAATTGCACGTGTATTTCCCCAATCTCGAGGGGTTCTCCATCTCAGTCGGCACGTCCGTCTTTGTAAGTGCAAACCGAACCTGCGGCTCTTATTGTATCGCAATTCACAGTTAGCCCACCCCGCACCCAGGCTCATATGGGCATCCTGATCGCCCCGTCCGTAAATCTCAGGGTGTTGTATTTACACGTTCCTCCAACCAAGGGACAAGTGGAACCTCGGTTCGAGTACGAAGAGGCTCTGGCGCTGATGCTGCAGGGCCCCCCTAAGCTTCGCCGCATCCAGGTTAATGATAACGTCTGGGTGGTAGGTTTCTCCCTTTGCAGCCCTGTGACTGCAGGAATGAAGCTGAAATCTCGGGTTGATGTAGGGAAAGTGGGAAACACGCCCCCTGGCAGAGGGGGGCGTAGCGGTGTACCTTGGCGTGCATCGGGAACCTTGAAATTTCGACCTTACCTAACGTATCTTTGATGTTACATACGGCGACTCGATGACAATCAAACAAGAAAAGATATATCTTGTTCGAACCCACGCTTAACTTCAAGGACTCTTTCCCATGTAGTCAGGCGATTCCTCGCAGATCGTTGCGGGCAACGCGATTTACCCGCAACACGCTTGCAAAATGGGTCAGAAATTGCAGCAGCGATGTCGATGCACAAATGGTGCTGACCAACCTCCCGGTTGTCCTGCACACACTACGCGCTCAATGGTGTACTCAAGGGAACAGTGATGCAAAACAGCCCACAAAGGCCGCGAGTGGTTTGAGGCTCCCAAGCAGCAAAAGATACGGGCAAAAAAGTCCCTCAAACCGGGATCGAACCAGTGACCTCGGGATTGACAATTTTCCAATTACAGTCCCACGCTCTTCCAACTGAGCTATCGAGGGTTAATCCAATATCAACTAGGTCGTAGTTCAAGCGTCAATCTGGATACTGCTTGGTCTTGTTTGGCCACTCGCTCAAAATTTCACGCTTCCGACTCACCACCATCCAGACATCTGCTGAGAAATGAGGATCGAAAAGTGCTATTTCTGCTCGACGAACGTCTATCCTGGGCATGGTCCGTTCGATCGTTATCCATCACGCTTTCGTCTATCTCATAGGTGAATTCTACGTACGTTAGGATGCGCGTTTGTCCGTAACGACGCCAAAGTATTTCGATTCTGCACATCTAAGTGAGGTCCCCTTGCGTTCTCTGCGCCTTCGCACCGCATATTGACATAGCCCGAATTCACGAAGATGCCACAAAAACTTCAAGTGTGTCGATACACCCATATGTCAATCGAACGGGCTTTTAAGTGCTATTGCATCTACAGGATGAAGCGCAATCCCCGTAAGGTTCGGTGGACGAAGGCGTTCCGGAAGGCAGCAGGGAAGGAAATGACCATCGTAAAGTCCAGCCATTTTCGCGCGATTTCGTCATTGCTTAGCTCGCGTACCCAGGACTCGACATTCGAATTCGAGAAACGCAGAAATGTGCCGGTTCGCTACAATCGCGAGCTGGTTGCAACGACTATCCAAGCGATGAAGCGCGTGGGAGAGATCCGCAAGCGCAGAGAGCATGCTTTCTGGAAACACCGGTTTGCACATATGCTTGAGTTTCGCCATTTATCCAAATTAACAATTTTCCACCCTAGTATGGTCGCAAGCAAGGAGAAACTTCGTGCATCACGGAAGAAGATACACTCTGCCAATATAGTCACGGAGTTGGTGGAGCCAGTAGAGGGAGAGGCACAGCCCGAAAAGATCAAAGAGAAGATCAAGGTTTCTACAAAAACAAAGCGGCCCAGTGCACTCGTGCAAGGGGAGGGCCGATCCATGGGCATGGAGATCGACTAAGTAGGTCGCACCGTCCCACTATCCTGCTGTTCAGTTGGTATATCCTCCCACCAGTCCATCCCCACTGGCATGTATTTGATTGTTCGTACTGTACAAATTGTTGCATATGAGTGAGGATTGCGAGTATGAATATTACAGTTGATGTGGATGAGAGAAAAGGCGCAGATAGTATGCTTTATGACTTATTATCTCCGAAATCGTTTGTACTTCTCGTCATTCTCCCTTTGGAGATCGGGATCGAGCGTATTGCGCAGGCCCAACATCGTCTTGCTGACCGCCTCGCTCGCACCAATCATGGGCTTTAGCACGGCAATAGGTACGGCGCGCACAACGGCTCGCACAGGTCCCTGTTAAAGATAGAATATGTCAACCAAACATCCAGTGTCTATGAATGGGGTCTTACTTCATTGCCCGCTCGCTCGTACACCTCCATTGGAACCGCCAGGATAGTCTGCGCTGCCGAGTTGATGTTCCTGCTCAGACTCTTGTACGCCGACTTGATGCCCTCTGTAACATCCCCTGGTTGATCGGCATACTTGCTGATCAAATCCTCGGTCTCGTCTTCACCCTCCCCTTCGCCCAATAACACACCTGGCCCGCCCACGATTTCGGTCGTCATTTCTTTGAAACCTTCTCCCCCGAGGACCCATTCTGCCTGCTCCAGAATAACCTGTGTCCCAGTGGCCAAACGCGCAACTAGTTTTATCGCTTCCATGGCGGTGGATTTGACAAAGGACGTAGTGCCTTTCTGGACCCCACGCATGATGCGACCATCTTTTCGATATTGTGCAATCGGAAGCAGGACAAGGTCGGCAACGCCAGATCCAACGTTGACGACCGATCGAATTGGGGCGATACCAGAAATCACGTCTGCGAGCTGGTTTGCTTTGACATCGGGGGTCCAAAGGTCATTGAGCGTGTCAAAGAGCCGAGGCCAACCCGTTACCTGTCATTGTGAAACATTAGTCGAGTGGACAATGCAACGGGCGAAGTTTATGCTTACGCCAGACATGGTGATGTGGCGTAAGGTCATCTCAGCCCCTTCAAAATGGAAGAAGTTCATGAGCTCGATCGTGCGACCTTGGCGAAGAGCCCGGTAATCGACACGCTTCGGCTTGAAATCGAGTTTGATGTCTACAGGGAAGACTTCAACATATTCTATATAATATATCCGGACCGTGAGACACTCGGGGGCACAAAATGATAAAAAATTCCACGCACGGAAAAAAGGCTCAGCTTTTGGAGCGGAGGATGGCGGCGCAGAAGGTGGGGCAGCGGGGGAGTCCGCAAAGGCAAAGAACTTCTTGAGAAAGTCGAGTGCGTCTTGGTCCACGTGAAGCCTCAGCGGTAGCAACTTCATCTGGGGTAGAACGGAGATTTAACACTGTAAGCGAAAGTCGACCGTGATGAAAACTCACACGGAACCTCCCCTCCTCAACTGACTGTCCACGGATCGGGCGTACGTTCTGCAGCTCCACTCGGACCATATTTGAATCGGTCTCCCGGACATTCCCTTTCGTATCCGATCGCAACTCCGTCAAAAACTTCTTCCACGTCGAGGTTTTGATGTGATCCAGGATCTCCAGCTCGTGAACGGTCACAAGCACGCGCGATGCCACAGGCTCCTTGGGCAGAAGCTGGTCCACTTCAGCCTTGAGCCCGTGCAGGCAAAACTCGACCTGTGGACCTCTAGACCTCGCAAGGCGTTTCGTACGTCCGGGAACCGATTGAGGTCCGGGCTGGTGTGGCTGGTTGAATGTCTGCCACGAGCTCCGGCTAGCGGTGTCCATCTCGTCGTCTAACTCTTCATCGATAGCCATGATGAGCGCCGCGGGCTCCAGCTCATCTGCCTCGGGGGGCAAACCTATATAGACGGAGTTGAACAAGACCGCATGTGTCTCCTCCACGGTCTCATCTGGTGTTTGGCCCGTCGCTAGTAGCTGCCTGATCTTTGCCAAGCGACGCCGCATCGTCTTGATCTCCGACTCGATCGTCTTTTGTGTACGGACCCAGTCATATCCGTCGTAGAGGAGCAGGTTCACGTCGCAATCCCGAGCCCGTATGCATAAGCTGATGGATCCAATACTAGGGGTGGGTTATATCAGCTTATGATATTCACAGCATAAACGTCGATTTACGTACTTGAACACATCATATGTGTCGTCCGGCTTTATACTCTCGAAGTAATCTTCTACAATATCAAAGCCATTGACGCCAAGCATGCGAATAGTCTCGCCGTTCAGGTCGGATATTAAACCCTCCTTGACCGTGGGGCCGACGGGCGAAGCAAAGTTGTCATCCTCGTCGAACTCATCTGGTAAAACAGTAAGCCCCGCTGCGGCGCCAAACGAGGCATCCAAATAGTCCATATTACGCGGGACATCGTCGCGTACCAGATCAGCGCCGGAATCGAGCTCAGGTTCTTTGCGAAACGCCTCCTCGTCCATACTCGCTGAGCCCAAAGTGAGAAAACAGCATGATTAAGAAGAAAGTCAGGAGTCGTACCGAACAAATTCTTCTCTTTCTGTGGGAAAAAGCTCTCAGGATTGGGTGGAGGCCTACACGGTCAACGTTAGTAGTATCTTCAAAAATTCCATTGAGGCTAGAATATCATACGCCGGCTCGGGTTGAGGGAACAGCGAGGCGAAATCAGCGCCAAACGCCGCCACGCCACTTATCGAATCGGCCGCCAAGTGGATCGCGAGTTTCGCTCGGTCGACTGCAACCTTGACGAGCTCGCCACGATAGACTTGCATGTCCAGGTCTGTAACCTCGAGCAAATGTGCGAATCCTGAACGCTGAGGGTGAAACAAAATGATTGAGAGCCGTATTTCTCGATATGCCCGAGCGTGCAGACCTTCCAGTATTCCAGCTGTGACGCTGATATCCGTTCTCCAGCGGCAGGGGTAGGAGTATTTGTGGCTGAAGCATCGTCAACAAATAGTATGCTCAAAGACTTGACACCCAGATTCAGCGTCAATTCGGTGGATTGGCCAATCAAATCTGTTGCGAACTCCGTATCCCCAATCCAAAGTACGAGCGTACCGGGGTTTGTGGGCGGGAAGACTCGGATGGCGCATTCAACCAGTCGGATCTGCAGCCTAGTGCACTCAGTCGGAACGACAGCCTCAAAAGCCTACGGACACGCCAGATTGCGAGATCAGATGCTTGCAGGAAGCTTTGTACGGAGCGTACTAACCCCTTGGGTGCCTTGGCGAATAAGGCAAGGTCGGCGGCAAAAGAGAAATCAGGTATGACTGTGACAATGAGGCCAAACGTAGAGAGTTTGATCCTGGACTCTTTGGCTGATGTATCGCTAATCACGAGCGAGCGAAGCTGAAGCTCGAGCGCATATTTTGATCCTTGGTTCTATGATACCATGCTAGTTGACGCAAGGCCTGGGAACATATCGCAAACAGACATACCAGGGTGCGAGGAACGGCCATTGCTATTATGGGCACCGGTGCGCCAGAAGCTGATGTATCGGCAATGTCGAGCTCTCGCACGCTAAAGACTACCACAGTTTCGCTCTACGGAGTGCAAGTAGTGCGCGTAGCAATTAGCGAATCCATTCTAGGATAGACTAGTAGACAGGAGCAGGAGCGCACCTTGCCTTGTGGGTTAATCTCTACCACGACGTTCGCATCCAAAGCCTTCACTGTAAGCGGGCGCGTCTCCGTCGACCCATCCTTCCCCGCACGAGGAACAAGCACATCGACTGAGATCTCCGCTATATCCAGCAACACCGCAAGCTCGCCACCGCCTTCCTTCCCACCTCCTTTGACCGTGTCCGTAGATCCGACCGAGTTCTCCCTCTTATTAAAGAACCTACTCCCAATCAGACTGGGATCGGTCCTGTCCGAACTACTCCGTTTCAGCGGCTCCCCGAACGTCCGCTCCGCCCACTGTGCCGTATCATCAGCCCAATACTGCAGAACGTCTATCAGCGATTTGGATAAAACCACCCGAACGGAGGGGATGCGGATCTCTATAGATTTGGATACGCTCGAAGTGCGGACGCATATCCTTGGGTGCAATGGTACCTCTAGGTCGAACGGTTGATCTGGTGTACTGCTCGGGGCGATTGGACCCAGAGATACGAATCCCACGGCCTTTGTTCCCAGCACCCTCGTCCCAGCACCGTCTACCTTGCTTTCTGGAAAGGGCCCCCGAAAAAACTGCGATTAGAAAAATGCAACATGATCAATGACATCGTCTGTACCTTGAGCAGCTATAAATAAAGCCCTCCACTCGACTTCCGCGACAATATGTTTCAACGAGCTCGAGCTAGCCGCGGATGGCGACTCGAATCGAGTCGATTCGATACTGGGCGTGGGGACCTTGACCCGAATCTGATGGATATCGATGACAACAGCGCCTGAGCGAACAGCAGATCCATACACTGGCGGCGTCGGGCTCCGAATCTCCACCCTTAGCAGAGGCAAGCGTACGACAGCGATCGCACTGGGCGCGGCGGACTCATCATCCTAAGAAAGATAAGAAGCATCAGTACACACCACTTCAAGGTCAAGCTGAAAGGTGCACACATTGTCCCCATCATCCCCTTGCACAACCCTCCGCATCCCACCCAGCTTCTTCGCCCTCGATCTCGGCGTCACAGGAGGTGTCTTATCCGTCGCCTCAAAAGAAGCCCCTCCACCACTCCCACCCCCGCTCCTCCCTGCCGGCACCTGGATCTGCTCCCCAAACGACGCCAACCTCGCTACAACCTCCAAATCCACGAAAAAATGCAGTGTCGATAAATCGACTTCTACTGCCGTTGAAGGGCCTCGTGACCGTATCTCCTTCTTAACTAGGACTACAGGTGGCGGCGAGGCCGAACCCGAACCCGGAGTAGATGCAGAAAGGCCCGCCGCGGAGGAAGGCGCCCCGATCGAAGTGCGTTTCCCAGAACCTTGCGGCGGTCGTTGTTTCCACTGGGCTGATTTCGGCTGGCTCCCACTCGTACCACGCCAATCCGCGACGCTAAACGACGGCATCTTTCCAGACTCAGAGTCATATTGCGATAAAAGATGTGGATCGGATATGAGAATGGGGGATGCAGACGATGATATAGAAACAGAAGAATCTGATGAAGTGGTTCGGAGAGTCGTGATGAAGAAGAGCGAGAGATCTGATACAGATGCGGTTATATCTTGTCGGGATAAGGATCGCGAAATAGGACGCGGAGATTGAGATGGCGTCGATACAGATGAGTGCGTAGTGAGGTTTACGGTGATGGTCTCAAGATGTAGTCGCACATGAGAAGTGCGCAAGGCATGAAACGTCGCCGGATGTTCGTAAAACTGCGCCAACTGGGTCGGATCGCCGACCGGTTCTTGCAGTAGCAAGGCCACGACCCCACGAATCTGAAGCCGGGCTCCAATTTTCGACAAAAAGGATGGCTGATTTGGTGGGGGAGCAGGGGTAGAGGACGGAGGGGATGGAGGGAGAGATGATACAACCCGCAGCAGCGCTTGGATATGTCTTGCTCGCGGAGCAACCGCGATAATGCCCAGCTCCACGGAGAAAGTTACATCTGGTGTCTCCAGTAACAGCTTTGTCGGATCACTTGGGGCTGCAGGAGCGGGAACGAGCCCAATCGTCACCAGCCTTATTACAATGGGTTCAATAGACAGCACCTTCTCCTCGCTGTCGAGCCGCTCAAGAGGACCCTCCCCGGGCGGCGAATCCACAGCAGAGAATTTCGCCTGCACTGGAGATCGAGGGGCCGCCGAGATTGCGCTCTGATACATACTCTGATATATGCTTTCCGTAGGCAGGCATGCGATACTTTGCGACATATGCATCGGCAGGTCGTCGTCGTCTTCAGATGCCGAGAGTATAGGAGATGGCGGCGCCGTCCGAGGGGCAAAGATATCCTTTATCGATGCAGAGACCCCGTTTATCCTCAGCGTCCGCACCTGCTCCCCGTCCGTTTCCCCCTCCGCCGTCGCATAGTCCACCTCCGGTATCCTCAGCGTGAATTCGGCCTCACGCGGGTCGATGAGGGTGATACGGATATCCCTTGCGTCAAAAGAGAAGCGCGCAAGCAGCCGCTCGACGATCGAGGCAAGCACAGAGACGCCCTCCAGATCCTTTGCTTCCTCCGTGCCTTCTTCGTCTACCTCTTCATGCGCAAACGAGCCCGGCGGGTTAATCTGGCCCCCCTGATCCAGATCGACGGCGTGAGCCAGATGTATAGACTGGTGCAGCGCATCATTCTCAGGCTTAGACAACTCCTCGTGAATAAAAGTCTCCGCAGCAGCAGTCACGGGCTCGGCCAGAGTGGCGGCATGATCGGTCGGCGCAGCGTCGCTCGCCGACGCCCCAGGTACGAGAATAAAGCTCAGGTCAAGTCCATGGACCGACAGCGACAACGGCGCCGAGAAGATATTTGGCCACGGAATCCGAGTTGTGATCTTGCCCACTTTGCCGCCGTGCAGCCGCACCGGGAGACCGGCTAAATGAGCATTTATAGCCTTCACGTCCGCGGCGAACACAAATCGAATAAGAATGGATACGCTAAACGGGGAGTTGGGATGATAGAACGCGCACCTGCTCATCCAGCTCAATGTCGCGAATTTCCACCCAACCTTGGCCGATCTGTGCCTCGATTTGGTTGGTGTCTAATTGGCCTGGCTTGACGAGATGTCCGAGTGATTGTTTGAGGAGAAACGAGAGGAAGCGACGCTGAATGTTGAGTGGGACGGAGAGGTTGGGGAGGGAGGGCAGCGACGGCAGCGCGAACGGGAGGCGGGGAAACGAGAACATGGTGGGCGTCCGCAACCGACAATGCGAGCGGCCCACTCGCGTCGACGCCAACGCCAACGGGGGAAAGGGTTATTAAGGATTTTGCATCCAAACACACACAAATACTCGTCTCCTCCCTCTCTTCTTTCAAGTCACACCATTAATCCGTGCAAGAGATAGTTTTGATGCAAAATAACAACCATGCTAGTACACATAAGATGATAAGATGCGAGATGATATGCGAAATGCAAATGCAAAGAGATCAGAAAATAAGGAAAGGGCGTTCAGCACGTCAGATCATTAGTGTATGGTGTAATCTAATTGACGAGGCGCGGAACGAGGCGCGTTTTCGCATCCACTAGTACCGCGAGCGACTCTCTGCCGTGGGACAATCTCGAGACATGTGCCCTGTTCAGCAGGTGAAGTCAATACTCGTAACATAGGGGAAAGAGGGGAGGTGAACGGACCTGCAGCGCCGCAGTTGTAGCACTTGATTACCCTCTCCTCAGTGCACTCCCTCGATGTGTGTCCCTCAAAAGGAAAGCAAGTCAGCCAAAAGCCAAGAAGACAGCTAGACGTAACGCACTACAGCATGGCAGGTTCGGCACTTGGATTCTGTGGTACGCAGCCAAACGTCAGCAAAGATAGAAATAAGCATCAGGGACGGCTATCACCTTCTTGGCAGTCACGAGCCAAATGGCCTGTGCCTTGGCAGTTGTAGCTGTAGACAGCGGATTTATGAATGGGGGGAAGTCTCAAGATAATCTTTGAATAGTACAAACCAGATCATATCGGTGCTCGAACTCTTCCGAGTGTAAGATACGCCCGACGAAGGGCTCGAGCAATCACGCGCCTAGGGACAACCAGCTGGTGTGAGCTCTTCCCGCGATATAACTGCTCTCAAACGTAAACGTCTACTTGCAATATGGCCGTCCTCACCACACTTGTAGCAAGTCCTCGATTGGGTAAACCTAGGGTTTTGCTGCCGGGGACTGGGGCAGTCACGCGAAATGTGTCCGTCTTGGCCACCTAAAATAGACAGGACGGTTTGGATGGCTATCACATGAGAGGCTTCAGCGGCACGTCTTACAAGCGTAGCTGCAGGACAGAGGAATGCAGAGTTAGAGTCCAAAGACTTGATTCGACAGCCTGAAAAACCCGCTCACCATTTTGGAGTTCCGCGAGTAGGACAGCTTGAAGACATGTGTCCAACTATATCCGAATAAACGATACGCGTACCCAGTGAATGACCATACCACGACAAGTGAAGCAACGAAAGAGACGCGCACCAGCACCACAATTATGGCACCTCGCCTGTCTCACCCCGCGGTCCTCGTGTCTCATAGCTATAGCCACAGCCGTTCAAAAATCAACACACGCTCAATCGCAAATCAAAAAAGACAGGAAGAAAAAATAAGACGTACGAGCCCTTCCCCAGTCAGAGTTGTGGCGAACGAGCGCGAGCTGCGACGACGCGATTAAACGCGGGAGGAACGCGCGTGAAACGACATTGCCGGTGGAAGGAGCCAGACCAGCGCGAGTGCAGAGATGCTTGGTGAACATGTTTTCGAAAAGATGATGGAGCGGGGAGAAGGAGGGCGAGAGGAAGACGGTGGTGGTGCTGGGGGTGACTGGTCAGAAAAATACTACGCGCCAAATTCAAAAGGCACCCTGGCGGGATTCGAAACTATTCGCACTCCGATAATATCATTACCGGCAGCAGAACGGCTCACAAGCTTATGCTTGAATCATAGGGACTCGGTATAGAGCAAGAGATTGCATTCCCTCCTGTACTGGCTGAGCAGGTGTTCTAGCCTCGCCTGTAGGTTTAGCTTCTACCTACTCTTGTTCCTCCCAAGTCACCAATAGTAATCTCACTATTTTCTTGTACGCAAACTGGAGTCTCTCCTTGTCAACAGCTATACACTCGTTTCTGCTTCCCTCGTTCGATTTTAATGCACGTAGAACGTCAGCCGGTATGTGCACCCAGCCTTTCAAACAGCTCGGCAGCATTCGTACTGTCGTTGCCTTGTCATAAGATTCCCACGTTCACCGACATGCTACCTCTGATCGCGAGTTGGAATACTTTCTTTCTCTCAAGCATCTAGAATAAGACGCGTGTATCCCGTGGCTGCAAGGACCGAATTTCACGCCGCACGCCGTAAGAGATCTCGCGTGAATTACGCTCTCCAATGTGGAGTGTAGCCGAATGGGGAGTCCACATCCGCCACGCACGCAGCTGAGCGTAGAGAGCGAGACGATTATAAAAGAAAGCGGGTGGCTCTATATTTTGTCTGCGAAAGCCGACGAATAGGAGAGTGAATACTGAGCAGCCGAGCAACACCCCAGAAGAACAGTCCCATGCTCCCTGGTGCCCGTGCGAGTGCTGCTCTATGCTCTATACGACTTTCTGCCCGCCTTTCGACTCCTCAGGTGGGTTTAGCCATACCTAAATGAAACGAAAAAATCCACACTAGTCAGTTCCCACTCATAAAAAAAACAGATACACAAGGCAAAAGAAAAAGACGAAGCGCGCAAAGGCGGGAAGAGAGAACGACAGAGAAAGACAGGGGCTCACCTGCTCTCCACCCTTTCCATCCTCCCACTTCTGGTACCTCAGCGCAGTGAGGCCGCGCTTCTCGGCCTTGACACGCTCAGACTCTTTCAGCGAGTTGCGTACGGCCCTGGCGGCGATTTGGGAGTACTTGTTGAAGCTGGCGGCAGGAGAGGCAAAATATGAAGATTAGTTCGTTCTCAGATACGAAAAGAGCGATACCACCACGGTGGGGACGTACGTGATGTGGGTTCTCCAGGCAGAGCTCATGTTGGAATCGTGTAGGTGAGTTGGTTGTGGGTGGGAAAGACCAACGGTTTTGGCTGATGAGAAACTCCCAATTTGCTTCCGGTACACCGTGTCCACTCCGACTCCAAGCACACTTTTTCGCACCATGGGTGAAGCTCATAGATGTTCATCGTATTCACATTGGTATTTGTCACATTAGAGGTGCGCAATCCTAGTCGAGGAGGAAGAACACGCTGCGGCGCACACCGCGGCGCACCAGGAAGAATATTAAAATGAGCGGTGCATGCCGGCGTGATGATTGAAGAAAGCTTTTATGTCCTCCACATAGATTGCAATAAAGCGAAAGTGTGATTGCGCCAATATTCTAATTGAACACCATCCCCCTCTAGCGTGCTCAATCCGTCTCAAACAGGAATGAGAGCCTATTTCTCGGTGACGAAACCAGTGCCTTTGTAACCCTCGGACGAAAGACCTGTCATTCGCGCGCGCGAAGAAAAGGAAAAGGGTGTTTGAGCAGTGTAAGACGCGAGGGCAGTGAGGAGAACAAACCAGTAATAGGGTTGAGTTTTTGCTCCCGACCGCGCTCGGTAGCGGCCTCCTGCCACTCCTTGGTGATCGTCTTTGGTGGAGGAGGAGCTGGAACGAAAAGCGCGCATTTTCCAGAATGAGCGACATATCACGGGCTAGCCAGAGAATAGGACTGAGATACCCACCGGCAGATCGAACAAGCCCAAACACTAAGCCACCCACAGCGACCAATCCCACGGTTCCGAGCACGATTTGAAGGGCAGACCCACTTGTGGGATCCGGTGCACGAGGACCATGGGGACCGAAGGCGACATAGTAAGCTTAAGAGGGACGTGTAAGCAACATTGCCTCGCCAAAAGAAAGAGAAAAACTTTTTTTCCCAAGGCGACGAGGCGCGACACTAGGAATGGTAACACAGATAAAAAGTAAAAGTGAACCGACCAGCTCGCTTTTCGTCCGCGGAGAGCTCCTTCCAGTCCTTCTTCTGCAGCACCTCGAGCTGACGGTGGACGTCCAGCTGCTCCTCGGAGCTCAGGTGTTTCCATTGGGCCTCGACGTTGGAGAGCGGGATGGACGAGGGCGCCGCGGTGGTTGACGTCGAGGCGGTGATGGTGGAGGCGTGGCGGAGGGGTGCGGGGGCGCGCAGGACGCGCGGGGCCAGGCGCAGGGAGTTCATTGTTGAGGGAAAAAGAAAAGGCGGGCGAGGTGGACGATGGAGAGCACGCTGTGGGGACGACGGGTGTGTGGATTACTGCAACCACGCCCTCTGATTGGTCGCCGTTGCTGTTCTTTCCTGTTCAGGCGGCGCTCCAACTCCTGGCGTGGGAGTCCAATTTTCCGCTATTCCCCGACACCCGGCCCTGCGAACCTCCCGCCACCATCCACCACAACACTTTCTTGACTGCCCGCAAATTACCAGTTACAAGAGCTCTTTTTGCGTGAATTATACTCCCTGCGTGGAACTCAATCATGTGCAAGTAAAGGTAGCATATTTCCCCTACCTTTTGCCAGCAAGTGGGGGTCGGGCAAGCTGGTCCTTTCAACACTCGCGTAGACAGCCACGATATGCCTTGTTCGGCTGCGTTCGAGTCCCCGAAATCTCTCAACTATTTGCGATACGACGCAGCCACGTACACCCCTCGGTTGCACTCGCTCCCATTTGCCTCGAGGCCGCATTATCAGGCAGCCCACGAATCACGCCGTTCTATTCATCACCCTCTGCAACTAATTCGCTCAGCCTTTCAGGCATCTTCATCCGGCACCCTGCTGCACGCACCCATTTCGCTGGAGTGGGACATACACCTTAACCATCTCTCGTCTTGGTCTTTGCCTTTGCCATCCTTCTCCCAATAAGTGGGAGCTCGAGCTCGCTGCGGCGTAGACAGCTCCCAGGCACTCGGAATCGCGTCTGAACATGCGCCACAGGGGATGATTAACGACCCAGCGAGTCCCTCGTTTTTCTTAACTCCGGACTATAGCTGCATGTGCGAGGGTCGGACGTGCGATACGTCGAAAGGCTGTTCTGTTGGACGGCCCCGCGAAGGCGAGGGCGACACCGATAATCATATCACCTGGATCCTCTTGGTATTACTGTCTTAGATAATTTTGATGCGCATCTGTTTAGATACCAACACCCCATAGCAAGGCAATGTTCAGGTGGTAGGCCAACCCTCTACATTATTTTTTTTTTAAAAAAAACGACCTCGCCCCATTCTACCGCACGGCGGGAGCTCTAGTTAGCTTTCTCGCGGGCGGGGCCCGGCCTTGTGGTGCACGCTTGCCAACCACAGTAAAATCCAGACGTTCGAGGAGGACCTGAGGCTTGCTTCCTTCAAGTTTATGGGCAAGCGCTCCCTCTTCGAGGGGCGAAAATGAAGCTAGAGGAGACACTGATGTCGTCGCCAAGCGGAGGAGCATTTAGCACCATTAGAGACGAGCGAGCCCACCGGCACATGCGTACCAGCCAAAAAACCACCGATGACACTAGCTATGAGCAAATCTGCGCACTTGATAAACGAGAATCCCGGCGTGATCCAGGTCTGCGTAAGAATCCAGAATTGGCACATGATGTTGGTGGTCGGTGGCAGGCGAAAGCGAAGCCTCGGTTCCCGAAGTCAAGACGACTTCCGTAGCGCGACGCAGCTCATGGCTGCGGCATGTTGGATCTCGCATACGGCGCCACATCTCTCGCAACTTAAAAGGTGAGCTGGGACCTTGCAGAAGCCCAACCGAGACTTTGGACGAGGTGGAGAGACGACTTCTTGTGCGCAAAGTTTTCTCTTTCCAAGCCTCGGGTTTAGAATAGAACAAGGCGCGATATTGTTGTCTCCGGGCGGAAGGATACTGACGAGTTGAGAGTGGTGACGATTGAGATAGCAACTGGGAGGAGTGAATCCATAGTATAAAAGACAAAGAAAAAGGACCCCCCGGAGTGGTGAGCGATGAGCGATGCAAGTGGCAATAAGGGCGAAACCTGGCCTTGCGAGTTTAAGATGGTGCCTTCTCAGCGAAAATTGATGTCCGCAAGGCGGCTCGCGGTGTTTGATCCGGAGGAAAGAAGCTATATCTTCCGTATAGCAGAGGGTGTGCAAGGATTCTCCAGATTCCGGTTGGGATACGGCGGTACCGTTCGAATGACACGCCGATTCTCAGCGCGCCAACTCATGCCAAATTGACGATAGCTGGGGGGCAGTATAGTACGCAGGGGACGATATCGAGAAGGACAGAGTCGGTGTTAGTGCCGAGATTTGGAGGGAAGGGGCATGTGCCGATACCGTCAATTGTCCCATACTGGCCCAGCTCACGACGAGCCGATTCAAGTGGAAAAACGAGTTTAAAATCGGCTGTCCATATCTTCTATGGGTTAAAACCATCCTGATCCTGAAAATATGCATCGCCGAAGCCCCTGAGATGCCCGAGCGATCACTGCCTGCGCCGGATGGCTAACGGGCGACGATCATTGGACTAGCTCCAACTCGGCGGCGAGGAGAGATAGCCCACGGGGAAGCTAATCATATGGGGGAAGAACGCGTGTTTGTCGCCCATCACGAGCCCTTAGCTTTCGCTGGCATCGTCAACAAAAGATAATACCACCGGGGCCCGACGACGCTGTCGATCCGCGCGTCACATAAAGAACGACCAGGGAGGAAATTCCGGGGGGGGAGGACTCACCTGCGTATCATTTTGACTTCTCGACGCGCTGCTCCTTTGTATCTAAATAACTGCAAGAAAAGTTGGTTCTTTTTAGCACCTCCGCCCCGGACTCCGGAGCTAAAGCGTGAGAGTATGACTTCTTGCGCTGCACTGGGAAACGACTGGTATTGGTTGACGGTGGGCACACTAGTATAGCGCGAGTGCTGCGACCTCGTGCGAGTAGTGATGCAGAAAACAGTGGCGCATAAGTGGCTACTTATGGCGCGCTAGTCGCGATTGATGTTAGCAGTTGATTACCTATACCTTCTAAGGTCTGTCTTTGATCTTGACGCATTCCAATTCCCGACGCCCGCGACTCGGGCAACATTTGGGGCGAACAAGTAAGCTATAATTATTGGATACTGATGCTCGCAAACCAAGACATCCAGGTATCGGTGCAAGAGGATGTGCGGGACGTGCGCACTACGAGGAGGTAAGTACTTGTCGAGGAGTGTGCCCTGTGACGTTGAAAGCATTGAATTGTCAAATTGAAACTTTGAAGTTTGGGCCAAACTGGAACTCAAAACGTGACCCATGCAGGGACCCGACATGGGAGGGATTTGCGGGCATCCGCAGATCGATCTGGGCCACGCAAGGGCGCGACAACGGCGTGGCGGGGCAGAAAAGGAAAGGAACCCGAGCCATTTTTCTACGCGACGGCTAAGATAGGCCGCATCCACAGAGAACGAGATCACGTGATGTGACCATTGTGTGACGTGATTGCGTCATCATATGGCCACAGGCTCTCAATGCTCACTCGCGCTCAACACCTCTCGTGAATTTATTATTATCTCATAAGTATAAGCTAGATCTATACCATGCCCGCTTCATCCAGCTCCCTCAAAATCTCCTCCGAAAGAACACGATGGCCGCGATAACGCTTTGTGACCCACGCAGCCTGTTTTCCATTCAACCCTTTGCGATACGCATCCATAAACCGAGACGAGCGCGCGGCAAATCTGTGGGTTAAAGGTGAGCGAGGTCAAAAAGCATCATGCGGTGTTACACACACCGCCTCATCTGTGTTAATGACACCTGATTAATTGATTCAAGAACGTTTCTGTGTAGATCTTCTTCCTTCGAAGAGGGTGGCAGCAATCGGTAATATCTCTTCGCTGAACCCCAACACTGCTCGATAAAATTGAGCTCGCAGTGGAACTTGGGGAGGAAAAGTATCTGAAAGCCATGTGCTTTGCATGTGGTCTCAAGCACTGATTCAACACCGCTGAAATCAGGTTCGTTGTACAGTGTACGGCGACAACAGCACCGCGTTGCACCCTCCGGACAATCAGAGAAGGACTTTCCACACTGAGCCTTTTTTCCACGGGTATCAATCCCCCGCTCCTGTAAGATTATTTCCATGCCCTTGAACTTTCCAGCATGCTCGGGGTGATCATCGGGAAAATAAAACTCTTGCTCCAGACCATTTCCAAATGTCCCATTTGACATTCGGATTTTCTTCTTCATGTACTTCCCATCGGTACTGTGCATCGGCCTCCCATCATCACCAATTATGTTTACTTCAACACCAAAGCTATCCGAAGGCCCCTTGGGCATCTTGAGCGCACTAAGAGCACCCTCTGTACGTTTTGTGTGGGTGGTTGCATTATCAAAGACAAAGATATGGTCTTCGTTTGGGTAATATTTCCGGAGGATTTTGATTGCCCTTTCTACCTGCGCGATAATCCATTCGTTTGTGAACCAGCCATCTCGAGCTTTACCCGCCCGAAAAATGACTCGTGCAGACTCCTCTCCATCAGGTGAACGCAACCACCCATAGTCCGCAGAGACGAAGTCGGCTACCATAAGAGAGTGCCCCTCCCCCTTAGGGTATGGCAACGGGGTTGCGTCTTTATGAACCCACTGACTCTTTCGGCGGTCATGCGCATAAAAAGTTGATTCGTCGTGATACCACACCACATTTGGCCTTGTGTTGGGTGCCAGCACAATAGCATCCTCATCCCGATCCACCCACTTCCTTGTTTTTTTCTCGATCTCAGCCATTGCGGGTAAGAACTGAGTATTTCGATATGCTACCACATCTGCACGCTCATGTCCGTCGACATACTGGCCCTTGTGATCACGCTTCCATCGATGGCCCATTTTCTTAAGCCACCGCTGTGCAGTCGCAATGGATATTGTTTTTTTGCGCTGCATTCGTGCCAGCATCTCAGGTGTATCAAGGAAATGAACAATATCTTCGGCCTTGATGTATTTTCCAACGCTCTGCAAATGTAACTGAATTTCATGCGCTAGATCTTCGTCATCAATGAGTGATCGGTTTCGAGAGCCATAGTTGTTATCCGGTAGCTCCCGATGATCGAGATATGCATGCGCCCACTCTCGGAGCTTTCGTGCATAGTGGGGAGTGGTGTTCCGTATTCGAGCCGTCTCAAGTGATGCAGTAGTCCAATTTCCCTGTATTAAGCGGCCGGATTTAATTCTCAGCTCTTCTTGGCGGACATAATGCCCCAAGAACATCTGGATGCCCTCGAGCCGTGTGCGAGTTATCTCATCAAGGCCTGAGTCTTTGTAGCCACGGCCCGTGGCTCGCGGGGGTCTTAGGATTAGTGCGAGATCGGCGTGGGCAACTCGAGCGGATTCTAACGATGGCGGGAATTTAAATACCCCAGCTGGACCATACTTTTCATCATCAGTTCCATCCATATCGCACGTGCTACCCCCACCAATCGATCCCGCTACATCCTCCCTCAAACCAAGCGATGCATACGACAGTGGCTGCACGGTTTGTGTGCCAAGATCTGGAGCGCTCGTATCGGCGGTGGTTGCGGTAGAGCCTGCTGGAGGAGCTGGTGTGGGGAATGCGGGTGTGTTGAGAGGGTGGGGATGCTGTGGTTCACGGCTGTCAGTGTGCCAGCGCTTCAGCGCTCATAGAGTTATGCTCACATACCTGGCTTGCGTTCTCGAGGACTTTGCTTACTTGCTTGTAAGTGGACCTTGATTTTTTAACTCCAGCATATGAGCCAAGGTTCTTAAGGGGTGACCGTTTTTGAGGCATTTCGAGCTGATGATGGGCGAGCGTCGAGTGACGGATGTGCGTGATGATGGTAATGTGTAAGGAGCAAGTCTCGCGATGCGGCACGATATTGTCAGCACAATTGGATTAGGTAATGCTGCTGCCTGGCCATAGTCTGCCACCGCGCATGGCCACTATGGCTCAGGTCAAATCTTTTGCTCACGCTGCACGCGATAATCCACAAGAAAGAAAAATCCGTTCGCAGGAAGTTGTTTGGAATTGGATTTAAAATAACTCTCTGCGGACAGATTTTTTTTTAAACTGCTTTTACGAGTGATACGTGGATTTTGGTACATTTTACTATGTGTCTGTCACGATCTGTCACGATAAGCGCACGTGATCTCGTTCTCTGTGGATGCGGCCTATCTTATCAGATGCAGCGTGCAAAGCCTGTGGACGCACTTTCGATCGATCGATGGGCGCTGTCGCTGTATGTCCATAGCAGGCGCCTCGGGTGGAGAAGCAGACGTGCAGAATATTAATTTGGACGAGGACGTGGATTGGGAAATGCCGCGAGCGGCGACGACGATGGAGCACGGTCCAGCGGCACAAGGTTCGACGGCTTTCTTTAGCCGGCTTTGCGCCTGTTGTCCCCCGAAAAGCGCACGTGTTTTTAGCCTCCCCTCGCGTGCATATAAACCGCCCCTCGCCCGGTTTCTGCAGACGACCCCCTCCGATCCCCCTCCCTCGCCCCCGATCACACACCCCGCCGACTGACTGACCCACGATGAGCGGACGAGGATGCTACAACTGCGGCGGCTGTGCGTGGTGCTTTTCTCTTCCCGGCCCCAGGGCTTTTCCCGCCTTTCCTGTGCGGCGGTGTGTGCATGGGAGTAGCTGACGGGTGTTTTTGCTGCTTTTTCTCTCCTTCGTGTGTCGGGGCGTTCGTTTTCGGTCGGCGTCGGCGTTGCGTGCGCGTGTGGCTTCCTTCGACATGTCGGCATCTCAATACGCGCAATTGCAATGCAATATATACTCTTGCTCCGATTGTCCTCAAAATATTGTGAATTTTCGCAATGATTAAAGTCGGCCACCAAGCTGCAAGCTGCCCCAAGGCCGGAACGCCCACCTGGTACCATCTTTTTGCGCTATTAGTACTCTGAGAATTTGTCTTACTCTCGATCGTGTTGGTTCCAGCTACAACTGTGCGCATTGTCTCAAAGTTTTCGACTGGTTGGTTGCTTAACTATCATTGTTCCTCTTTGCAGGCGGTGGCGAAGGCCACGTCTCGCGCGACTGTACCGCCGAGCCCAAAGCCAAGACTTGCTATAAATGCGGCCAGGAAGGCCACATCGTATGTCTCCCCCTCCTTCCCTTTTCCTCCTCCCATGTCCCACCCTTATAACACCATTTGCCCGCATATAGTCTCGTGACTGCCCCGACGCAAGCGCAGGCCCAGCCGGAGGAAGCTACGGTGGAGGAGGTGGAGGAGGCTACGGCGGAGGAGGCAGCTCCAACGCCGAGTGCTACCGCTGCGGCAAGGTCGGCCACATTGCGCGCTCCTGCCCCGAGAACACCAGCGGAGGCGGAGGCGGCTACGGTGGGGGAGGGGGTGGATACGGAGGTGGAGGGTACGGCGGTGGGGGTGCCGGTGGCAAGACTTGGTGCGTCGCCTTCCGCCTTCTTTTTCGTCCCCTTGTGGGCGCTTCTGACCTTCTTTTCGGTGTAGCTACACCTGCGGTGGTGTAGGCCACTTGTCGCGCGATTGCGTGCAGTCGAGCGGCGCTGCCAAGTGCTACAACTGTTCTGGCACAGTCAGTGATCTATATGCGTTTCGTGCCACCCTTTTACTCATCCGGCTTGCACGTATGTTTAGGGCCACATCTCGCGAGACTGCCCCCAGCCCCAAAGGCGAGCATGCTACACCTGCGGCTCTGAAGGCCACATCTCGCGCGACTGCCCCGGTGTAGGCGCCGCCGAGAGCACCTAAGCCCGATCTCAAGATCCAACCTCCCTCAAAACTTCTTCTCACCCGTATCATACACGCACACTGTATCCCTTGTTGAATCTGAACTCTGACGCTTGGATCCGCGATCGATACTCTCTTTGAACACTCGATCGACTCCGAGTCTCTGACTCTTTCGGCTCGGGTGTTTGTTCTTACTCCCTCTGTTTTCCATTCCTGTTTTTCATCTCCTCAGCAGCTCTTTCCGTCGTCGTGTATGTACGAATCCAGCACCGTTGATTTGTTTCCCATTTCAAAATCTCTTGAGCTTTCTGTTGAATCTGCGGAGTTGCGATCGATCTGCAGTTCTGATCGTGTGACCTCAAAGTTAAGATTGGCTCGCCATCGGTTCACCGGCTAAAATGTACCGGAGATCCCACGGAGTCGCAAGCCGAGGTATGCCGAATCGAGTACCTGCACCTGTGGCCAGGCCGGCGCATGACGCACCATCTGCCACCTGCACCGTTCGCACTCAACGCTCGCCATGGCAAGTCTTTCGTGGTCAGTGCGCCACCTTTGAGCCTGTCCCCTTGGGCCTCGAACTTCGGGGTGCTTATTAGCCCGTACATGCAACAGGGACTACGTGCTCAAGTTTGTCATCATCGGGGACGCCAGCACAGGCAAGGTCAGCTTACTCGCTGCCAATTGCGTTCACACTTGATTGGAGCTGGGGATATTGACGCGCTCGCACTATTTCTGTTTCTCTGATGATTTTCTATGGTGGCCTATCCTACATACTGGATTCTTGCAATCTATTGGACTACCTACTACGTACTCGACGTCGTGTTTGATGCACTAACCGCCGTGCTGGGTCAGAGCAGTATCCTCGTGCGGTTAACAGACCAACGATTCCTACAGAACCCGGATCCCACCGTAAGTTGCACGTTCCGTCTTGGAAGCTGTTGTGTGTTTGGTTGGCTGAATGATGTCCTGCTCTTCTCATCTCATCTGTCCATTCACTCATCCATCCGTTCGTGTGTTCGGTGGCTTGAACTTGGCACTCGTGATTTAGGTGGGCGTGGAGTTTGGGAGCAAATTGATACATATCCCGGACCAGAACAAGACCATCAAGGTGCAATGTGCGTCTATCACCCTTCCTCCGACCCTCCGTCCCTCTCTCACCACCGTTGTCATCATCTCACCCCTCTCCCGACATTTGTCCGAATTCGGATTGTATATTATAGGTTGGGATACAGCCGGCACGGAGGCGTTTCGGTCGATCACGCGGTGAGTATCCGTATCGCATGGCATGCGTATTCTGCCTCGTAGCGAGCTCTGAGTGTATATCGCTGTATTTGTGGTGGTGTTTTTGGCTTCGATAGGTCGTACTACCGAGGCGCGGCTGGCGCATTGCTAGTGTTTGATGTGACCTCCCGACCGAGTATGTCGTATCCTTCCGCTTTTCCCCAGCTTCTCAATCTGTCCTGCCCCTTTACCCACACCATCGCTTCGTCCCCTCCTTTTTGTAAAAGGCTTCACAAACGCTCGCTCGTGGCTCGCCGACGTGCGCGAGCATGCCGACCCGAACCTTACCTGTGTCCTCCTTGCCAACAAGATCGACCTCTGCGAGAAAGACGAGAGCCGGCGGCAGGTCACGCGGGAGGAGGCCGAGCTGTGGGCGAAAGAGGCCGGGCTGCTGTTCTTAGAGGCGAGCGCAAAGACGGGGAAGAATGTCGAGGAGGTATGCGTCCTCATTGTTATACGATTAGGATTGGCGGTGTTGAAGTCTGAACTATCGGCTGACCATGTGATCAACACTACCTGTGATGATATGTTACTGTAGGCATTCGACCAAGCGGCGAGGGATATACTGCAGAAGATTCAGCAGGGCATATTCGATGATAACCGAGTGAGCACCTCACCCCATGCCACTCATCGCCTTAGCATTTGCCCAGCTGTATTAATGTTTTTTGCGTTATGCGCCAGTCACACGGCGTCAAATCTTCCAACCGCACGAATCAACAGAATTCGATGCAACTCGAGGGCGCGGAAGCGAAATCGCGCGGGTGCTGCACATAGCGCACAATCCCGAACTCCAAATCCCAAGGCGACGACGTGTTTATCGATGCCAATGCTGTTATTATCGCTACATAGAAGTGTTTCGTAACTCGTTCTGCTTCACCCTATCCCTCCTCTCATTTTGCTTGTATCTCGGGTACTCATTCTGATTTTTCTTTCCTCTTTTGAAGTTGATGTACAGTTTTTTCTCTCCCCATGTTTTATGTATCAGTTCAATCCAAACACGGCTCTCTTTTTGAAAGCTGGAGGCTGTGCGGGACCAGAGCATCGATCATATGATCTTATTCCTTCTGCACGTGCTTCTCTATGGATAGTTGGGTAGTGCTCGGTGCACAATTGGGTGGGTAAGTATATTAATATTAATATTGTACTCCAACTCTCCAGCACCCATATGCACGCTCATTCATGGATTTTTTTTTTATCCCGTAGGCGTGGAAAGGCTCCGACTTCAGCAGTAATTCGCCTTCCTGGTCAGACTGTGCTTCAGCAAGCTCTGCACCCAAGCACGCCGGAGTACCGTCTACCTGAGGGAGATTGAAATCATTCAGCTGGGCAACTCAACTGCCATTTAATAGGCGTAGAGATCTAGAAAGCGGGATTCTACTCGAGCTCGAAGCCGCCAGGTCTATCTTGATATCGCCGCGGGTCGACAGAAATCTCCTATCACCCATGGGTCATCCAGACCGGTCACCATATATGTGAGCCAATTGAACGCTTCTCTAGTGAACATTTCAATCTTGAATGGATTCAGGTACTCAGGTACTGAGTAAGGAATGTAAACTTCATGCTTGATTCTTGAACGCCACCTCGTGATGAATACTGTTTTCACGCATGGTCAGCAGCATTCTTGTGTATATTTCTGACGGTGAACCTCCTGAAGGAAGCCCTATCTATCCTATTAACTCTTTTCCTAGTGGGTTTGGGCTGCCCGCTCATCGTACCTTGGGCACGCAAAGTAAACATAACCCGAGGCAAGTAGCGCTAGTCACTACATATATTGGACAACGCTAACCTGAGCCTGGGAAATAAAGTCAATCTTAGATATGTTTACACCCAAATCAATGGTACTAGTCCAGCTGCCTGATCGCTTAAGGTGGACCTCACTCGCCAGGGCTTAGACGCCGGTCCTCGGCTGGGTGAAGGGGCCTAATCCAAGTCGAGAGTAGGTTGGTGATCGTTGTCTTGTGCCCGTCAGCACTCGGTTCCGAAAAGCATTGGTGCGCGGTACGTAGGTACCAGCATCAAGCGGAAATGAACAGCAGGCGGAAACAGGCATGTGAGCGGATTTCGCGAAGCGTGTTTCGCAGACGATGAGCGACCTCATTTCTGAACGATCTATCAAGGCCATGTCAATATTACGACTCCCCAGCTTTCGGGTCCCAAGGACCATAACGTTCTCAACCGGATAGATCGCCACCTGCTTGTGTCGCCTCGGGTCTTTTTCCGAGTATCCACAGTGACATCGCAGCTCCGCAAGGCGTGAGGAAGATCCAAACTCGTCTGAGCGCACTCCGCCTGCGCCGCCTCGAATACCATTACACACGCGTGAACCCAATGGTGCGGGGTTTGACAACGGGATGCCTTGTGATTCAACTCTTAGGCATACGGCATGCGATCTAAAAAGGGAACCTCCGTAGTCTCCTTTGCAAGCAGACCGGACTAAATGCTTACCACGGCCCTCTTCAGGAGCAGTCGGAGTCGGGGCGGAGGTATTGAAAGTACACATTCATATCGGGCTGTAGCTCATACACTTATTTGTGTGTTGAACTCGATTACTTGTCGATCAGTACTAGTGCAGGCTGCTGGCAAGTCCGGTGATAGGCGCATGCACTAGCACTTCTGGTTTATGTATAATCCCACGACTATTTGGCACATGCGCGCGCTGATCTGTGCAGCAAAGATGACAGCAAGGTCCGATACATCTTCGGCTTTTAGGGCCGAGCGTGGAGGCATCTCCTCCGGCAGTCTGAGCGAATCGAGCCATAGCACAGGGAACAGAATCAAGATGGATCTACATATATAATTTGGTGGCATTAACGGCTGCCGCTGACCCGCAAGCATACAGCATTTCCTACTACTGAATGGCAGGTCCTCAAATAAGTACTACGTCTACGTGGGGTATCGGGCCCGTAGGGTCACCCCTGGCTTGAAAACACAAGCCCAAGAGCATCACTGTGCCTAGCTTCAAACTCCAGGACTCAAGACCTTGGAGAGCCCAAGACGGTGTCTCTCAAGTCAATGGTAACACTTGCAATACGCTTTCAGTCCGGAAAATGCCATGTTCTATTATGATATAGCATCAACACCCAAAATACCCACGCTCATCGACGATTGCAGGGACACGGACAGTGACAGCGAAGGAGCGTAGAATTCAAGTTCAAGTCTCGGCTACTTTCACAAGCGCCTACTTAGTACTTATATAGTTACTTGTCTCAAAAGACAACGCAAGACCCTTTCATCCTCTGAGCCGCCATAATCTTATGACCAAGATCGTGCACGTCCGCAAGGAATCCAAGGCCCGCCGTCTTGATTCTTGACGCCAATCTTGACCCTCCACCGCTCAGTCGCGACCTTCCGGCTAACACCGCGCGGTCAAATGGAGGGCGTGCTGGACCTGGCGCTTTCTGACAGCGACCCGTCTCTCTCTTCGACATCCAAGCGGAAACGAGCTAAAAAAGGGACAGCATGCACAGCATGTCGCGTGAAAAAGTGCGCAGCTTTCTTGACACGCCTGGTGCTTTGATTTTCTCTGAGACAGCACTCTCGTGCTCACCAGACGTCGCTGTGACGGCGGCAAACCCTCGTGCACACCATGTATACGTGACTCGGAGCCAGTGTGTGTGTACACTGTCTTGAAGCTTAGAGCCAGGACGGCTATTCTCCAGGACAAGGTCAACCAATTGGAAGCACAAGTCACCCTGCTGGAGTCGGCTTTCAACGCTGCCGACATCGGGCTGGATGCGTCAACCATATTTGCTCGCATCACCGGGCGCTCTGCGCATTCGGGGGCATCGGAGCGGAGCTTATCGACGGCGTCGTTGAAAACGCAGAGCAAGGAGCTCCTTTGTCAGCTACAGACGCAGCTGCAAAGTAGTGCCAGCTCTCCGCTTGGAAGTTGGTGGAACACAGACGAGGAACCACCCTCAGGTCTGGTGGCCATCCTGTAAGCTGCTACTTCTACATGGTTTGGTACCATTCTCACCACCTCGATCTTGCTGCAGTGCCAACAGATTTGCCAAATACGAGCACCAGTTTACACACGATCTCTTGCCTGCCGAATTTTACGAGTCGTTGCGTGATCCTGATCCTGACACGGGTCCCCATCCTGGTCTCCGGAATGTCATCTTCCTCATTGCGTGCCACTATAGCCCAGGCCCTTTATCCATTCTTGAGTCGGTGTTCTTACGACGGGCGAGGTCTCATCTAAGTGAATCTCTTGCGCGAACGGATAGGTTATTGGATTATGTCGAGGCGCAAACTCTGCTTGGTACATATTACATCAACAAGGGAAGGTAATGCACGCATCGGTTCCTGTATCTTTTTTCGGCAATTAAATCTCTGGCAGTTGGGTTCAAGGTGTTCGAAATACGGCAGGTGCGCCACCGCGAATCGCATTTATAGTCCATGGGCGTTGACATAACCTTTGCGTCACTGCAAGCCACGATGATGCTTGCTGTCGCCTGCGGTCTGCATGCACTCAGTCCTTCAAATTGGCTCCCCGAAAATTCACCCTGCCTCCTGCCTGCCCCTCGCTCAGATGATGAAATCCGGCGTCGCATCAGGGTGTGGTGGATTATATATACTCGCAACCGGCTGGGAAGTGCGGCGAACAGTGTCCCGTCGGAATTTGCTGATGAAGGTGTAGACACCCTCTGGGAGTTGCCGTTGGACGCCAATTCTTCCGAGGTAACGGACATTTTAGCGGAGTATGCGGTGCTTGCCTCTCACCACACATGGTGATAACCTCCAGATCCAGCCAGCGCAATGTCCAACCATCTCTTCGCTTTATGTCGACGAGAGTAAGGCCTCTTATGTTTACAATGACACCGCAAATGTGATTCGAAGCAAGTGTGCCGCCTTGGTGGGGCGCGCTCATCAGTTCGGGTGTATGGCTGCAAAGAGTATGTCAGTCTTCTGAATGCGACCCCTCCTTTCTATTTCACTCCCGCTAACATGACGATTTTATTCTTGAACTGAAGTGTCTAAGGATGATACGGACTACTGGAATAAATTTTGGGAAATCGACAAGGCCATTCAGCAAGTCACGCGCTCGTTACCATCGATGTTTGAGGAACCTCGCTTTGAATTTGATGCTCCGCATGTTGTGTCCAAAGGGGTGGACAGGAAGACAAACGAGTTCATCATCGTGCCACACCTTCTAGTCTGTGACGCCGTGATATACTTACATCATAGACTCGCACGCGCGGGGAATGTAGCCTCTCGCGAGGCATGCCTCAAAGCAGCGTGGAGGGCAATGCCAGTCATACGGCAAGTCTTGGATCAGAATATGGGCCGCTCAGTTTTTACTTATCTTACCGTATGTCCCGCCTCCTCGATCTTGTCGCCTTGTGTTTCAAAGTGTCGGTTATCTAGTTGGCTGACTTCGATTTCCCTTCTTGGTAGGTGACTTGGTTGCATATCTTTCAGGAGTTTGGCTGCGAATACGATCGGCTTCAAGCACTGCAGGATCTGAAACGGGCAGATGTCATATTGCGCGAGCTCAAAACCCTGTCTCGAGTTCTTCACGAACAAAGCGAGTATTCTCCGCTTGCGAGTGAGTTTTCTTTTTGGGCGTTATACTTGGTCTTCCCGCATGAATTGCATTCAATATTCATCTTTTAGGAGCCATGCTCTCGGATTTGAGGATCATGTTTCCTTCCTTGCGCGATCAACCGGGCATATTCTAACGCGGCGCGGACAGTATCAGAACGCCCGTGCTGAGGTGGTGTGGGGTTATGGATAAATTATAAGAGTCTAGATTGTATAAGAGCGCTTTCGAGTGTATTTGTATAAGGTATGTGTGGGGGAGCCTCACACACGCAGGGCATACCCAAGCTGTGGTAAGATTCAATAAATACCATGGGCAGTTTATAAGGCTCAAGGTGGCTGGGTCTGTGCGTGTAAGCGCTTCGTGAACCTGGAGACATACAAGCTAGATTGCAGATACATATATATACAGTCATAAAATGGGTTCTGAGGGCGAGAAGTAGAAAGAATGTGTTTATGCAACGGTCTTGATGGTATGTGCGGTACCATTGGCGGACATCCTGTGCGGAGGTGCAAATAACTGTTTGAGGAGATTTCATCAGTGCCGACGTGAATACTATACCCATATTAATGCTACACACCCGTTGTTTAATGCCGCCTGCCGCTGGAAGACGGGTAGAGCCGCTGAGGTAGGAGTCGATCTCAGCTGCGGCACCGCGACCCTCGCTGCGAATTGGCCAATTGTTAGCGACCGTATGAAATCGAAAAAAGTGCAAAATATATTACTTGATGCCCCAAACAATCAAAGACTGTCCTCGACGACAATCGCCCGCGGCAAAGACGCCGGGTAAGCTGGTTGCATAACCCTGCAAAGAGAGATTGAGTTGGTGCGCGAGAGTATTTTTTTATGGGACATACCTTGGCAGGAGTCTGGATGTTGGATCGGCCATCAGTTTTGATATTGTTATCCTTGATCAGGTCTTGCTGAGGGCCGAGGAAGCCAAGAGCGAGGAAAACGAGCTGTGCTGGGAAGAACTTTTGCGAACCAACGACTTCCTCCATTTTCCACCGACCACCGCTATCCTTAGTCCATTCGACACGTACTATTTAGAATAATATATCAGCCAATTCAGAAGGCATTAAAGGGAGTACACGTACCCGTCTCAAGGCCCTTGAGCTTGCCATCTTCGTCAACAACAAACTCCTTGGTTGAGATGCAGTATTCACGCGGATCTAAGAGGACGGAATTATGCTTAGGCTGCTGCTAAAGAGAATATAGGAAAATATGTACCTTGACCGAAGTGTGCCGCGACCTCTGAATGGCCATAGTCAGTACGGAAGATGCTGTCAATAGGCGCAAGCGTTAGTCGTAAGCTATAGCCAATGAGAGGGGGGGCTTACCGAGGCCATTGAGGCCAGGGGTTGTCGCGGCCGCGAGAAGCTGGAGGCTTTGGAAGAAGCTCGAAGTTTGTGACGGACTTCGCACCATGGCGCATCGAAGTGCCAATGCAATCATTCCCGGTGTCGCCTCCACCAATCACAATGACGTCCTTGCCCTTCGCGCTGATATAGTTGCCATCCGCGAGTTGAGAGTCCAGGAGCGACGTAGTGTTGGCCTAGAAACCGATATCAGATCTCTCGGGCAGTCCAGTATGATCTGGATCAGGCGGCTTACCTGCAAGAATTCCATGGCAAAATGGATACCGTCCACGTCGCGGTTGGGAATCCTTAGGTCACGAGGCCAAGTTGCACCAGTGCACAGGACCACCGCATCGTTTTCATTCCGGAGTGATTCCAGAGTCACATCTGCGCCAATATTGGTGTTGGGCACAAACGTCTATGGACGACTTATAAGTTCTACACCAGCTCTCAGCCCATAAAACGAGCACTCACGATTCCCTCTGCTGCCATCAGATCAAGCCGCCGCTGAACGATTACCTTATCGAGCTTCATGCTGAGATAGGGAAATGAGAAATCGAAGAAAGACCACGAGAGAAAAAGTGCTCACTTAGGAATGCCGTACATAAGCAAGCCACCCATCCTATCGTTCCGATCGTAGACAGTAACGTAGTGACCAGCTTTGTTAAGTTGATCTGCACAGGCAAGTCCTGCAGGGCCAGAACCAATGACGGCGATCTTTTTTCCGGTTCGGAATTGTGGCGGGTTTGGTACTATCCATCCCATGTCGAAGCCCTTTTTCGAAAAAAAAGACTAAATATCACGGCCCAATACTGATAATAAAAACGCGCACCTTGTCGATGATGGCACATTCAATGCTCTTGATTCCAACAGGTTGCTCGTTGATACCCAGTACACAGGCACCTTCACACGGAGCAGGACAGACGCGTCCAGTGAACTCGGGGAAATTATTAGTCATGAGCAACCGGTTAAGCGCATCCCGCCATTGCCCTTTGAAGACAAGATCGTTCCACTTTGGAATGACGTTGGAGATCGGGCATCCACTATCGGACTGGCAGAAAGGAACACCGCAGTCCATGCAGCGCGCGGTCTGGTATTTGAGCTCGGTCTCAGTCAATCGGTTTGAGATTTCCTTCCAGTCCTTGACGCGCTTGCGCGCTGGACGGTATGCTTCACCAAGACGCTTGTACTTCATGAAGCCCCGGACCTTGTCCACCTTCTTGGCCTTTTCTCGCTGTGCGGCGTCGTCCAGAACGGAATCTTCGATATCGACAACAGACGATCGGGATGGGGCGGATAGGTGTGTCGACGAGTTCAAAGCAGACGCCAGCGACGTCTTGGGTAGTAGGATGTTTTCTAGCCCCTCAGAGGCGAGATCCACCTGGCTGGCAGTGTGCGAAGGGACAAGGTCGATAAAGGTGCTTCGTTTCTTCTCTTCCTTGGCGCGCGCAGCCTCCTGTTCCAACACTCGCTTGTAGTCCAAAGGCATAACACGGACGAAGAGTGGAAGTAGATGGTGGAAGTCATGTAATACGCGATCAGCAACCTCGGAGCCGGTATAGTGGCGATGATCCTCGATGAAGCTGCGGAGTTGGGCAATCTCACGAGGATCTGTAACTTTTCCGAGCTCGACCATGCCCATATTGACTTTGGTGGCAAAGGTATGGGCCATATCGAGAACATATGCGATCCCTCCGCTCATACCGGCGGCAAAGTTGCGACCGGTGGTTCCGAGGACGACAACCCTACCTCCGGTCATATACTCGCAAGCATGGTCTCCAGTGCCTTCGACGACAGCATTGACACCGGAGTTGCGTACGGCAAACCGCTCCGCTGCGACGCCTCGAATGAATGCCTCGCCGGAGGTAGCTCCATAGAGGCAGACGTTTCCGATAATGATGTTTTCCTCCGCCTTGAAGGTCGAGGCCTTGGGTGGGTATACGATAAGTCGACCTCCAGACAAGCCCTTTCCGACGTAGTCGTTGGCGTCTCCCTCCAGCTCGATAGTGATGCCGGGGGCCAAAAATGCGCCGCACGACTGTCCCGCGGAGCCACGCATGTTAATATGGATCGTGTCCTTTGGTAAGCCCTCCTCTCCGTACTGCTTGGATACTTTGTAAGACAAAGTTGTTCCCAGCGCGCGGTCCGTATTCACCACGTCGCAGTCGATACGAACGGGGAGGCCCTTTGTCAATGCAGGCTCGGACTCGTCAATGAATTTGTTATCAAGGCGGACATAAAGCTTGTGATCCTGCCGGCGAACCCGATACGTCGCAGCACCAGGGCGCATTTCCCAAGCGGGCTTGAGGACAGCGGATAGATCGAGTGTGGCAGTCTTGATCGATCTGAGCTTCTCGTTCACTTTGAGCATATCCGATCGACCGACCATCTCGTTGATCGTGCGGAATCCGAGCTTGGCCATGTATTCTCGCAGCTCCTCGGCGACATAGTAGAAGAAGTTGATCACCTGCTCCGGCTGACCCGAGAACTTGGCTCGTAGCTGGGGATCTTGCGTGGCGATGCCCACGGGGCAGGTATTGACTTTCAAAGAAATTACGGTTAAGATGCAGATCCAAGCGAAAAGGGACAAAAGAAATACGCACGATGACATTTCCTCATCATGATACATCCCATTGCAATAAGTGGCGTCGTCGCAAAGCCCCATTCTTCGGCCCCAAGAAGACACGCGATTGCGACGTCGCGACCTGTCCGAATTTGACCATCGGTCTGCACAGTCACACGCCCACGCAAATCATTCAACACGAGCGTCTGATGCGTCTCCGCAAGACCCAACTCCCACGGAAGTCCGGCATACTTGATACCTGTCCAGCGCGAGGCACCGGTTCCACCGTCGTGGCCTGAAATAAGAATATGGTCGGCCCTGGCTTTGGCGACTCCGCTAGCAACAATACCAACGCCGACTTCGGAAACAAGCTTGACAGACACGCGCGCACGAGGATTCGAGCACTTTAAATCATAAATAAGCTGCTTGAGATCCTCGATTGAGTAAATGTCGTGATGGGGAGGGGGCGAGATGAGGCCGACACCAGCAGTCGAATGGCGCGTGCGTGCGATGGAGGCGGAGACTTTATGGCCAGGAAGCTCACCACCCTCTCCGGGCTTCGCACCCTGGGCCATTTTGATCTGCAGCTCATCCGCGTCGGCGAGGTAATTCGACGTAACGCCGAACCGACCCGATGCAACCTGCTTGATTGCGGACCGCATGGTATCGCCATTGGGTAAAACTTGTGACCGTTCCGCGTCCTCGCCACCTTCACCCGTATTCGACTTTCCTCCCAGTCGATTCATGGCGACCGCGAGCGTCGAGTGTGCCTCCATGGAAATAGAACCATACGACATAGCACCCGTGACGAACCGCCGGACAATTTCGTTCCACGGCTCGACCTGCTCGACCGGGATCGGCGTTGCCGCCTCGTATTTGAAGTCCAGTAACCCGCGAAGCGTCACATTTTTAACCTGCTCATACGCATTCCGCGCATACGCGTCGTAGGCCTTTTGATTCTTCTCCCGCACCGCGTCTTGGAGATTCGCGATGCCGACGGGATCGTTGACGTGCGCCTCGCCGCCGTCACGCCAGTGATACTCTCCCGATTCGGGCATACCGGGCGGGAGGAGAGTATCCCGCGATGGGAACCCGCGTTCGTGCATTTCGAATGCGTCCATGGCGAGAAGCTCAAACGTCGCACCCTGCACCCGGCTCGCTGTCCCAGTAAAGCACCGAGACACAACCTCCTCGTGGAGACCCAAGATCTCGAAGATCTGTGCACCTTTGTAAGATTGGAGTGTCGAGATGCCCATCTTGCTCATAACTTTCAGGATCCCGTCATCTACCGACTTGCGGTAGTTCTTAATGAGTTGATCGACGGTGTGGTCGCCCTTGATCCTTCATGTGATAAATCGAGAGGACATATTCAGCCAAAAAGAAGAAAAAAGGCACGAATCAAAAATAAAAGCTACTCACAGTCCCTCGCGGGCAACCTTGTAGATAACCTCGATAACCAAATATGGACATATAGCATCCGCGCCATAGCCAATCAGCACACAGAGATGGTGTACTTCCCTTGCTTCACCCGTCTCGACCAGCAGCGCAACCTTGGCACGCTTCTTCAACATCGTCAGATGCTGGTGCACACCGCCGCAAGCCAAAAGTGCAGACAGCGTGACGCGGTCGTGGCCTACTGCGCGATCCGAGAGGATAATCGCCTTGTACCCGTCCTCGATCGCCTGGCTCGCCTCATCGCACACCCGGCCGAGCGCCCTCCTATACCCGGGGAGTCCCTCCGACTTGGGGAACGTGATGTCGATGGTCTTGGATGACCACTTCGCGTATGCCAAATCGAGATGCTTCATCGCGTTCATCTCCTCGATCGTGATGATGGGTGAATTTAGGCGGATGCGGTGGCATTGCTCGGGACGCATCTCAAGGAGGTTTCCCTCGGGGCCGATATACGATTCAAGCGACATGACGACGCTCTCGCGGATGGGGTCGATCGGGGGGTTGGTCACCTGTGCGAAGAGCTGGCGGAAGTACTCGTGCAGGAGGCGCACTTGCACCGCCATACACGCGAGCGGGGCGTCGTTTCCCATGGAACCGAGCGCTTCCTTGCCGTCCGAGACCATGGGCAGCATGAGCAAGTTGAGCTGCTCGACCGTATACCCGAACGCGAGCAGGAAGGGATCCGTGCTCAAGGGCGTCTCGTCGATGACAGGGTCAACAGACTGCGTGCGTTTGACGCGTTTGACAATATTTTCAAGCTGGAGCATCTGCAACTCTAGCCAGGACGAGAAGTTTTGCTTTGCAGCTGTCGTCCTCTTGAGTTCCTTGTCGTCGACGATCCGACCTTCGAGTGTATCGACGAGGAGCATGCGGCCGGGTTTCAGACGGCCCTTTTGCACCACCATCTCGGGCTCGATGTAAAGGGCGCCAACCTCCGAGGCGCAGACCATGATGTCTTCATTCGTTACGACGTACCGACAAGGGCGGAGGCCGTTTCGGTCGAGATTCGCGCCGCAGTACCGGCCGTCGCTGAACGCAAACAAGGCGGGGCCGTCCCAAGGCTCTTGCAGACACGCAGCCCAATTATAGAAAGCTTTCTTATCAGAATCCATGAGCTCATTGCCTTGCCAGGCTTCGGGAATGAGCATCATGATCGCCTCGGGAAGCGTCACAACACCGTTAACAGTGAGGAGCTCGAGTACGTTATCGAACGCAGCGGAATCGGAACCCCCCGCTTCAATAATAGGATAAAGAAGGTCCAGATCCTTTCCAAAGTGCGTGGACTGCAGAACGCCTTCTCTCGCCCTCATCCAGTTCTTGTTTCCTCGGACAGTATTGATCTCGCCTGGGAGAAGCAGGAGTTAAGGACTTGGAATGAAAAAAAGATTCTTGCGCCACTAATGAATTCAGGAGAAGCGTACCGTTGTGCGCTGCCCATCGGAGTGGCTGTGCCCTATCCCAGCTCGGGAAGGTATTTGTGGAGAACCGGGAATGAACGAGGGTGAAGTGCGAGGTGTAAAGGACATGGTTAAGGTCGTGGTAGTAGTTGTATACCTGCGGCGGTGTAAGCTGACCCTTGTAGACGATGTTCTTCGTCGAAAGGGAGCACACGTAGAACCACTTGGCGAGCGTGCTAAAAATAGGCGATACATTAGCATCCAGGTATTCATTAGGAGGTGTTGAGTGGCATACATGGTATGGGTGGCATGCTTGCGGAGGAGGTAGAGTTGCCGTTCAAAGTGCCGCTCGTCAAAGGGGCCGTCCTCAGACGTATTGCCGTCACCGTAGTGAGCTTGGAGGACGACAAAGGGCTGGAGGATGTAGGGCTCCTTGCTCTTCGACGCGGGTCCGAGGATGGTGCTGTCGGTCAAGACGACGCGCCAGCCCAGGACGCGAAGGCCAAACTGGGTGGCCATTTTGGAGAAGGCATTCTGCTGCTTCTGCCGCTCGATGTCGTCATTCGGATTGAAGAAGACATTGCCAACGGCGTAATGGCCGGGCTCGGGAAGCGTACAGTGGAGGTCCATCTCAACCTCGCGCTTGAAAAACTCATGCGGGATGGCGGTCATGACACCGGCCCCATCTCCATCGCGACTGTCGGCGCCCACGGCGCCTCGATGGGTCATCGCACAGAGGAGCGATCTGGCGTCGGACACAATTTTATGGCTCGGGGTGCCTTTGATGTGGCAGATGAAGCCGACACCGCAGGAGTCGCGGTCGTTTTCGTTGTCATACAAGCCTTGTTTCGCAGGCTGGGAGCCCGCCCAGGAGTTGGGATCGCGCTCTACCTGGTCAAAGCCATTCAGGTCTGGAAAATCATCAACGAGGGGCAAAGATAAGTGATCTTGGGACCCGGTGCTCATAGCAGAGGGACGAGAAGCAGGCGAGAAGATGAAATCTGGAGGAGGACTGCTTTCCGACTGGTGAGAGCGGAAGGGGGAGGCGAGCGGTGGAGTCACACAGTCATATAGCAGGTGCGGATCAAGCCAATCACATGACGGGATTTACAGCCTCATCTCCGAATATCGCCGACTGCGCGCGTCTCGGGCCATCACGTGCGGCATTTTACTTCACCACGAAGCAAGAATGAAGAATATTGACAAGTGGTGCCCGAGGCGGCGCGAGCGCTGCGAAGGGAGTATTGTCGTTGATCCCAGTCGTGTCGCTCGAGGCCGTGGCTAGTGCGGACGTGCGGCCCCCAAGTGAGCTCGGTGGACGTCCACAAACGCACTGTAAATTGTTCACGGAGGCTCCGAGGCTCGGGGCCAATATTTCCATGTCCGCTCTCGCGACGCGAACACGCCAAGGTTTTTCAGCCCGTGCCAGTAAGGACTAGTCTTTGGACCGATTGATACCCAAAATGTCCGAGCCGAGTCCAGGGCCGGCTCACCACACGAGGCGGGGCGACTGTTCCCACTAGCCAGGACTGCGCAAGTCGATAATCGGCATCCATCGATTGTGTTTAAGCCCAACGACGTCCGTCGATCGGAGACTCGGAGTCTCGCGCGGCTCGTCACGCCTCAGCTCGCATCTTCGCCCGCACACCTGCACTTAGCACTTAGTACATGGCAGACACATATCCGATACGCACCAGGGCACTAGATCCTCGGTGCGCGACTTCTGTGCTTTGCCACGGTAAACGGTATTTATATGGCGAGTGGATCTAGATGCAGCAGCTCATTGCAGTGCGCAATGTCGCGAGCACACCCCTTATGTTCGACTGAATACTTTCCGGTTAAGTACTTTTTCGTAAAGTCGTAGATAGCAGTTCTCTAAACGTAAGAGAATGACGAAAGATCACCCGTCATGGTTCCTTGATATACTGCTCATTTCCTCTCCAAGTTCTCCCGCAGGAGCGCAAGAAACCTACAGCTTCCCGTGTTCACCGGTCCGGGCGTCTTGACCACGTCAATTCATATCCAAGGCTCGGCACACGCTCAACTGTCGCGCTTAGCGCAGGGGATATTCATTAGCGAACTTCCGTCGATGAAACAGGTCGTTACATTGGCCGTCGCAGCGAGCTCATCGAGATCACCATGGCAAAGTATGCCCGTCCATCCAAGAGTACGATACTTCTTTCCTTGCACGCACCATTTTGCCTTAAGTAGCATGAGGATGCGTGGGCTGCTGCAATCAAGATCTCGCGTTCTATTTCCTTAATACTCCCGTAACATCCGTTTCTCCGCACTGAGAGGGACTTGAGCTCGGAGCAGTCAATGACATCCCCATACTAGGTGTCTGAAACGTTTCACGGCGTTGCAAGAGATCTCAAGCCGACTACTAGCTCTATACCAGAACATCGGAACGTATTTATCGGTCCCAGTCCCAGTCCGCGCTGGATCTCGTATATCTCTCTTAGAATCCCGAAACACGAGGTTGGATTGAGGTTAATATTATACGCCCGTGCTTTTGCAGAAGCGAGTGATTAAAAACACATGAATCTGCATGTGGCAAATATGCGGGCTTGTGCTCGGAAAAGAAGGTCTGCTCATCTCGATGGCGCCTAGGCATCGAGATACTTAGTTGCTCGTCCAACGAGTACGGGGGTGATCACAGGCGGACCTCATATCGGAGGAGCAACCTTCTGTTATTGATCGGGAGGCGCTTGCGAGTTTTCCGAGAACCTAGGTCTGTGGCGAACACTCGGGCCCGCACCTTCTCTCGTCGCACGGCTTGTATTGAAATTTGCAGGTAAAAGAGAAAGAACAAAGCACGGCCGAGGCGCGATCTGCAGTCAGCTCAGCCACCTCCCCGTGCAGCGCTTGGTACACCTACCCCACCTATCCACCTGGAAAACAGCCTCATCCCAGGTGCACATCATTCAGCGCGATGCAGACGACCGCCTTGTGGTGCCCGTTGTACTGACGCACTGTGTCTCCGGAAGACAGCTCCCAAAGTCGTGCTACATGGTCCGAGGACGCTGTGGGGCGGCGGCGTAGATTCGAAACGCGAGGTAATTTATCCAGATGAGCACATATTACCTCCGCCGCAGAGAACGGGGAAATAAGAGGATCGCAAATAAACTTGCCTGTAACGAGATATGCCGAATCGGCGCTGAAAGCGGCGTCCCACACCCAACGCTGGTGTCCCTGCAGCGTTTTCTCCAGTTTAAACTCGGCACCCACCGACCAGATTTTAACAGTTGAGTCGGCCGAACACGTCGCGAGCATCCTGCCACCGATCGAGGGACGACGGTGATCAGTTGACAGCCCCTCCCTGGCGCAAATCAGTCACACGTGATGCGCTTACTTCACGTTCGGACTCAACAAGCACCGCGTCAAGTATTTCTGGTGTGCGGTGAATCGATGGATGGCCTGGAACCTTGGCAATCCCGACGCCTCCGCGTTGATCTTCCAAACAAAGACTTTCCCCTATCGTATTTTTCTTATCAGTACGATGCTCGTAGCAAGCGGGGTATGATATTCAAAGGAGCGGGAGCACTTGCATGATTGTTCCCCGCGACAAGATAGCTCCCATCCGACGCAATGGTGACAGATCGGATGGGGGTGCCACCAGCAGGTGTCTGTAAGATGTCCAGCACAAGTTGAGTCATATACCGAAGAGTAGGAAATTCCATTTAAGAATAACGGTGTTTACCAGTTCCAACGTGCAGACGTTTTCTGACAAATCCCACTGCTTAATGCTCCCGGCTTGATCGCAAGATATAAGCTCCCCTTGATTTGGGTGTATGATGACATCGTTTACTAGAGCAGCATTATTGAATCGACCTTGGATCGCGTGGCCTATTGAGGCAGGTACGTACCAGGCGAGCCGTTGTCATAACTTCGATAGAGATGAGAGCTCCTGCAGCATAAATGACATGAGTTACGGACCCTGTCAGGGATTAAGCAGACCTGCCATACCGAAGATCCCAAATACGGATGGTCCCATCTTCGCTGCTTGTTACTACCCACTTCCCCTCCCTGTGAAACGACACCGAGGTCACATTACCAGTGTGCCCTTCAAACGTTAAAACCTAAAGCCCTGCCACTTCAGTCAACGGGTGAAAAAACAAAGGCAAAAGCAGAGAAAAAATAGAGTGCTTGCCGGCGTGGAAGAATTACTCAAAGTCTCATAAATGTTGACTTTTTTGTGAATCGCTGCGGCAAGGTACCGCTTGCTGACAAACACATGATCGATGGGTGATTGAGAGGGCAGAAGGATCGGCTATGTCATACTTTGGAGATATGGCGAGCCTGTTTACTTGCTGTTCAGGGCGAATTGCGATGAGATTTGCCTTGGAGGGAGCGGACAGCGAGGCCGGAGACTCACACCAGATTCTCCTGAGCGCGCGATAGTGCGCGAACAGATGCCGCTCCACGCCTCCCAGAAGCGTATTTCATGGTCGTAGCTGCCGGTAACGAGGACAACTTCGTAGCCGTGCGCGTTCTGCATCGGAGGCGGCGATGGGGCGGATGGTGGTAAGCTGCACCGCGCCTGAGCTTGCGGTCGTCTCGGGCGTTGAGTACGAGTGGCGGAGCCTGAATTCCCGGGCAACCAAGCCTCGTCGCCGGAGGCAAACAACGTACCTACTCCGCCGCGGTCCTAGCTCGTTCTCAGGATGGTCCGGGCTTGCGAGGGGATCACGGCGGTAGGCCCCTGCAATTTGCAATCTCATCAATGGTAACCAGTGGCAAACGAGCGACAAATGAAGTTTAGTAGGGTGTTCGAACAATATTGCGCAGGTCCCATCTCGCTCTCGCGCATTTTCACAGAAAACCTCAGCGCTTTCTCTGCGGGAGCCACCCTTCCGCTCGAGCCCTTCAAGCCCTGCCATTAGTTCAGGCGCTATATCAACACTTCACACTCTAAATCAGCCGAGATGATGTGCACCTCGTCATAATGTCAAAACATTGCTCCAGGGCACTGTAGGTCCTCAGTGTTGGGTCGCCTAAACTCTCAGCTTGGCACTGACCACAACCTGCGGCCCAAGGAAGCCTCGTCTTTTTTCGGCCAGTTCTACATGCTCATCCTTGTGCGTCGGCTATTCTCTTTGTCAGAGCTCCGACTCAATTGACGAAATGTAACAGAGTTCTGCACTTCCTCGGGGTCGCTCTGCAAAGCGCCTCATTCGCAGTGTTTGATGCCAGCCCTGGGGCCGTGTAGGATCTGGATTTCTCGACTCGAACGCGGTATATGTGTGTGCGTGCCTGACGTACTGACCACCACAAACTGACCTCGATCCACTCTCCCACGAGGCAAGCATCGTCACTTCTTTCGGCCCGCCCAACCTACCTCCGTAAGCCGCGGCTCCAATCTGCTTTCTCCTCCCATTGAGTTTTTCAAAGCCTCGCGGCTTGCATAAGTCTTTTCCGAGTAGCCGATTCTTTCATTCAGACAGCCATCATGACCGTGGCAAATCCTCCAGCATTCCTTGAGTTCTACTCAAAGTCCATTCTTGTACATCCGGCCCCCTACCTTGCTTCACTCACCACGCGCAATATAAGCTTCAAAACCTTTCTTAAACTTTGCATCACCTCATGAGTACTTCGGTGGCACGGCTTTCGAAAATCACACGCTGGCTCTGTCTCTGTTGTCCAGTCCTTTTCGAAACGCGCCTCATGGATTTTCATCGCAACCCATGCCCTTGGACAAAAACCGAAAGATCGTCTCCTGAATCTCTGTCTCCACCAATGCTATAGACCCTAGGTCCATACTTTGTCGAGCCCGCAGAACTCACATCCTTATAAAAGAGCGGGATGCACCTCAGCTCCAAACCATTCCACCCTCATTGTACTGCTTGCACAAAGAACATTTTATTTCACTTCCTCCTTCCCCTTCATTGTACATCATTTCCCCCATGGTACCCGCCGCACCCAACGGACTGGCTGTGCGTACAACCCACCCAGACTGACACTTACTTCTTGCTGACCACTCGCGCATCTTCCAGGTCGAAACTCGCGTCTACTTTTACGACCAAAACGGCCACCAAGTCTTTGGGACAGTCCAGGGCTTCGAGTGGAGTGCCATGGTACATTGCTGCTCTCGATTCTCGCTCACCCGACCTCTGCTAAGGTCCGATCTCGTTTACCTAGGGTGCCCAAGTCGCTAGAGTGGTTTTGGAGTCGGGTGAGAGCGTGACGCTGCCGTGAGTCTCAGCACACTGAGATCGTTCGATCACCACCGATGCTCATATCCCCGTTCTTTTCGATGGACGTCACTTTGACTTAGAAGGGTAGGCATCGTCGTCGCGGCCCAATAATTATCCACTGCACATGGGCGGTTTCCGGAGAACCACCATATCTTCACCAACGGTCGCCATCCTTTGACAGGATAAAAACCCCGGCAATCTCAACTTCTATCATTCTCTGCACCAATATTTTTCCTTCCCATCATCCACTGTTTCCATATCGCACCTGCTGTATCCATCTCACTTTAGCCATTTATAATAATTGCATTATATCCATCTCAACTCTTGGGCGCGCGAATCACGTACATATTCGATGGTGACTTCGCCTACAGAACCGCGCAAAATCTACCTCCCAAAGTTCTGGTGCTCAAAGAGAGTTTGTTTGCATCACCGATCGAATAGCGTTGAAAGTTTGGAGTTCCTAATGCATCTCTTTCCTTTCTGTTTTCTCACTGTGAAAGGATGGTGAGGTCGAACACAATGAATCAATAGAGTCGACCTTCGACGTCTACGACGGCACGTGACGACGAAGACCAAAGATTTCGTAACTTTCGTCCACGATCGTGGTAATAACCGGAGTGGCATAGTCGAGGACGTCATCCCCAAGAATGCCTTCTTGGATATGGGATACCCATGGGAAGTTTAAATGCAGAGGCCCGAGGGGTCGCGATCTTCGTTTTCTGGTCTAGAGCGATGGACAGGAAGCAGGGCCAACTTGCCCAGGGGGTTCGTAAACCCCATTTTCAGCTTCGTCACAGCGAGGGAGCCGCACGTCGGCACCCTCTTTCCTATACTACCAAAGTAAGGGCACAGGGAAGAGCTGGTGCGGGCGTAGGCCCTGGCGAAGGCACTGGGTTGAATACTGGAAGGAGTCCCACGAGCATTTGCAAATGTTTGTCTTTTCGGACTGATTTAATTCGCCTGCAGTCGCAGAGGATAAAGAGCGTTTGATCGAAGCGCCAGATGTGGTGGTTGGAAGGGAGGAAATAAATTTATGATGAGCAAACGTAATATTGGCGGAGCTCGTTGGTGAACAAAAAAGGCTGCGGGCTTGTTATGGCAAGCAAAACCCGGAAGCAATTGGCAGACCAGCCGGCCGCTGAACGTAGTTTGACCCAGGTCTGGAATGCTCGAGCAAGTCGAGCCTCTGGATAGCCCGACCTGCAAGACACGGGACCCCTCTTTCTTTCCGTTCAAGTATAGAAAAAAGTGGACTTTGTGACCATCTCGAGAAAGTAGCCGGATCACGTGCAGGGGCAGTACTTATTGCATCCGCACCACCGGGTGGCCGTTGTGACCGGGCAGGCCAACCGCAGCATTCCGTCGTAGCTACTGCCGCATACTGGACGCCAGCACTGGCACCCCCCGTTATCCCTTGGATCTCATGGACAAAGTGCAATTAAGTGATCCGCCCGATTCGCCTCGTTTTTCCAACCACGTTACCCGCTATGACCAGGCCAGCGCATCCTCACTCTACGAACTCCTTCGGGTCCACCTGTGGCGGCTAGTTATCACCGCACACGCGTTGATAGTCCGGTTTCTGCAATCGGTGTCTTCCCGCGTATTCCATTTAGTTGGCATCCTAGTTGGACTCAAGCCATATCCCGTGCGCGATCCCCAACAGAGTGCTCTTCTGGTTCTAGACGCGGGTGAAGGTAGGCACCCCGCATTGTCATCTGACACTCGGGATAATGGTAACATTGCCAATCCACACCCAATGCCCCTACCATATATTAAGGTGTAGGCAAGTCTTTGGCTCTAAAATTGGCGGAGTGCGGCTATACTGTCTTTGCCTGTCTGCCGCACAACCCCGGCACCGGGGATAGTTCTCGAGCCTCCTCTGTTGGTCCCATTTTACGTTATACACTCGCAAATGAGCGCTCTATACTAAACTGGATATGCGCAGCTACTCTATGCCTGGCAAAGTAAGAAGGAACGAGCTCGAGATACTCCCCATGCCCTTCTGGGTTCCATCATTCCGCTCGTCATTGATCCCGCCGTGGCGGATGAACGAACCAAATCGGTAGAAACCATTCGAGCATATTGTGCCACTCATTCCCTATCTTTCTCCGCTCTACTATGGCCCCCTTACTCGCGATCAGACCGACTTGGCGCCGACTCAGCCGATGAGCGGGTTTTATGGGACTATGATCACTATTTCCCCCTGTCGTTGGCAAACACGGACTTACTCGCATGGATGGTGGAAAAACATCTCACTTATCCACTTAAGATGATTCAGCAATATTTAGGTATATTGCACAAGTCCAATGGAAGGGTAGTATTTTTGTCATCCCCTTCAAGAACGAGCCTGGGATGTGGGTGGCATTCATTTCACTTTTATGCTTGCCAGCTGGGCTGACCGGGCACGAAATGATCAAAGCAATTGTATTCGGTCATGAGTCCCCGCACAAAGCTGCCCGAGAGGCCATGGCTCGCACTCTCTCCGCTGAGCTTCGACCGCTAGGCATATCTGTGTCTTTGGTGACTATAGGTACTCAATTTTCCATCTGCACAGCACTTTTCGGTCTAATGCTCATACTCTAAAATCAAGGGCATCTTGGACGATGCGTGGCCGATCTAACGACTATCTCCCAGACTATCTTAAGCAAGTTAGTATCAGCAGCGTCACCGGTGATCGTGCTATACTAAAAACGTCGTTGAATCTATAGTAAGGTAGCAAACGAAGACTTTCTCAGCGGAGAGGCTGTCTTTCCGATATTTGGTCAGCTTCTCATGATGGGCTGACTGGTTATGAATCCAGCTTACCCGGTTTGTTAGCTACCCAGCTTAATATTGCTCGCCGGCTGGCACGACTCTCGACGGAGTGGCTACCTACGGATAGTACAACTTTCGAGTGCATTCTTCATGCATTGCAATCTCAGTAAGCATTCATTACGCATATTCCCGCACTCGAGACGAGGCATTAATTTAATCTCGCTATTAGACATCCCCGACCAACGTACCGGGTCGGAGTCGATTATCTCGTCAAGCAAGCTTTATGGTGGATACCAGGAGCCGTATGGACCCTCGCTCAACGCTTTTACTGGGAGCAATTGTGGTACGCTGATAGAGCGCAATCCGTTGCTCCTCGCACTAGAAAAGCCACTGTACATTGAATCGGCCTTTCCTAGGCCACTTCCTTATTAGATTCTACGATGAACTTTATGTAAAATATCCATGTGAGCGTAGTCACTGTAGCTCCCCTCCGATAGCTTCCCATACCAGAAAGCCTACGCCCCAAGGGCCAACCCGAGCCAGCGTGCGCAAAACGGCAAAGCACCGCCTCGAAAGCACGTTTGAGTCTGGGGTAGGGTCACTGACGGCCGACTGGGGGGCCCGGAAGAAGTAGAGCATGCCTCTCTCTCTGAGCTTCTCCAGAATAAATCGCGAATGTGGCACCGGCGGATCGGTGGAAGTTCGCCTGTGCACGTCATTTCGATAGACGAGTTGTTTCATGACGTCAAACGGCCGACCAATTAACTCGTACCCAACGCCAGCGATAACACCACCAGACACAAGGGTAAGGCCGTGTGCTACTCGCATGGCAGATGTAGATTTATGCTGGCGGTCGAGCTCGCGCATGAGCTCCGGATGGAGACTGCGCTGTCTCTCTTCGACAGTGGAGCGAACATGAAGAGCCGTGCGGCGAGAGATGTCAAACACGGCGAAGAAAAGAGAAAAACCTGGACGTTGGGGTGCAATGCCATGTGATTAGACACTATTTTTCGCAGCAGCAGCTGTACGTGCTCCACAAGAAGAACACACCTAAAACATCCTTTCCACAACCCCATGCCCAGCCATCCCAGCCCCTGCCTGCCATCCCAGTAACCTCTTTCATCCACAACCTGACCGCCCTGGCCTCCCTTCTTGCCTCTTTGTGCGAAAGGTGCGGGCGAAATGACTCAGTACCGAGAAACACTTCTTTCCATGCCTGTCGCCATCCAGCGTGACCAGCCTGCTGATTCCCATGGATACCGCCTTCTAATATTAGGCGCACGTTCTCCGCCGGTGCGCCAGCGACACTCTGTACCGCACCCGAGGCTGCACCGGCCACGGAGGCAAGAAGGGTCGAGGAATGATCGGGGAATACTTCGGTGAGATAAGCATACGACGTCGAATAGGTGGTGAAGAGGAGCGTGCCAAGGAGCGTGTTGATGGCGAGCGGAGGGATGAAGTGGCGTGGGATTACGAGCCACTGCACTTTTGGTGGCAGTCAGAAGGCTCGATCGCGCCACGAAAAGGAGACTGGAAAGATAGAAAACAGGACTTACGCCTTCCTGTCTGATTAAGGTGGATACATAGCCTGGGGTGAGCGACGCGCCATCACGCCTGGCCGAGCCTCTGAGAGTCGTCCATCCGCTGACTGGTTTTATGAGCTCCTTGCGCACGCATGAAGCAAGGACGGGGCACGTGCGCACCTTTAACAGGTCTGAATAACCTTACAGGCCGGGAGAAATACAAGCCCACTGCCCTAGTCAAGCTTCGTGCAACGCCGGCATACACGTTACTGTTGCCTTGGGCAGCACTTTCCGATAGCTGTTGTATGTCCGGATGTTGACTTTTAGCAGAAGCTGCCGACGACGTGGTCATGGGCGAGAAAAGAAAATCGCGGCTTCCGTCTGCAGGAGAGATCTGGGGTGAGAGCAGGGTTGTTCATGCACAAGTCGTGCGTGCGCGCGCGCCTTGCAGCACGGAAGCAAATGCACCCTCAAACTCACCAAAAGAGTCCCTCAAACCGGGATCGAACCAGTGACCTCGGGATTGACAACTTTCCAATTACAGTCCCACGCTCTTCCAACTGAGCTATCGAGGGTCAGGACAGATTCCACAAGGAGCGCATACAAACCGATCATTGATACATACTTAAGAATTTCAACTGACGGACAAGATACTTCCTTGCTGGGTGAAACTCTGTATTAGACATGCATCTGAGGGTTTGGCTTAGATATCGCCCAAGGCTGCAAGTCACCGCGAAGTCACGACCAAAACGCGTGAAGCAATACTTGCTTCCGGGATATGTAACATGAACTTCATCGCTACACCGCGCAAGCTTGTGGTCTCGCACCTTCAAAGTCGACTACGACCGGCCTTTACGTGTTTCAAAATCAAAAGGCTGTTCAGTCGCCCAGCATCAGGGGCCTGCGATCTCACAACATCACCACGGGTCGATCTGGCACGCTTGTCGGCTGATGCACGAACGATACCCGCGCTCCATAGGGACTTTCAACTCTTCCCGGTTTTCTTGAATTCAAAAGAACAGCATGTTTTACTCTCGTGCGCGTTGAAGAAGCTCGATGAGGTGATGGGAGTGCCAAGGGACGCGAGGAAACGAAGACGACAATGGGCACAAGATAATGAGCACGCGCATACGGCGGGAAATGACATCAACTCGCTCTTTCCTCCCGAAGATACATGCACGTTCGAAGAAGTTGGTGCACTCTCTTTTTTTTACTTCACGCTGCATGTTCACGGCACTTATCACGACTCCGAATTGCCGACTCGTGCAGGGCCATTACGACGGCGTCATTCGCCATTTCCGCGAAACCCAAATCACACAATGGCCCGCGTCATCACCTCCATTACTTACTGCCGTCCTCGCTCGCGCACATTCCACTCTTCTCCCTCATGTTTTGCCCGACCAGATCCAGACGCACCTTCTTCATCTCGCAGCAGCCGGGGAAATACTTCCTCATGTCGACAACATCCAGGCGAGCGGAGGTATCATCGTCGGAATTAGTCTTGGCGCCGAAAGGGTTGTGCGCTTTTCGAGGGTAGACGATGAGAACAAAGGGGAGTGGTTTGATGTGCTTCTACCATCGGGCAGCGCATATGTGCAGCGGTGGGTGTGCTCTCATAAGCTACCTCCCAAATGGTCTGTTACCGGCGGCAAGAGCTGATTTTTTGCTGCTCACACCAGGGACACGGTTCGTTATAAATATGAGCACAGCGTGTCGAAAGGTGGCGTTTTTCGCGGGAGGGAAGTGAAAGGTGGCCAGCGGCTGAGCATTATGATGAGGGTAAGTCTTTATGGAGCCAGACTACTGCCCTAGGATGAAGTCGTCAAATCCCTCGCTGAGCACACTCTAAACCACGAATAGGACCGCCTTTCCACAACTCCATCTTAGATTTTAGTTTCAAGTCCGCCCACTCGGCGCCTCGCGTGAGAGAGCGGCGCTGTGAATGACTTCCGCTCAAGTTCATCTCTGAAAAGCTACATCCATCACGTTGCGTATACGCAAATCTAGATCTATTAGTTCAGCTATCCGAGTCACACCAGATCCACTAATGCACCGGTTTTAGTCCTCGGAAAACCACCAGAGCCAGTGCAGCCCCATCCCGCCGCCACCCTCTGAGTGCCGCGAAAAATAATCAAAATCAATACCAACACTCATGGCCAAAACCAGCTATATTCAAAGATAGCGATCAATATTCAGTATTTTTTTTTGAGAGTTAAGAGTGTCGATCTTACTGCGCGTTCCTCTAGCGATAGTTTTCGCTGGACGATCGGCTTGGACGGATCAGCGTCACTCGGTGCATCTGGGTCTGGCGTGAACCGAATCACATATTGGCCTGTTCAATGGGGGTAGTAGTGGCATCCCCGGGTCTCATAGGAGGGGCACCGTCCTCACCTGTATCAGTGAATATTTCCCTCCCAAACCCTGCAAAGTTTCTCCTGATACTGGCAATATTATTATCACCTGCGTCTTGCAGGAAAAAGTCCCAGGCCCAGAACCCTCCGTTGATACTCGCGAATTGGTCAAACTTCTGGTAACCTTGTCTAGCGTCCATAACAAAGCCTCACGTGAGTTTGCAGATAACGATGAGAACCCCGGACGCACGATTTGAACAGGTGGTATTTTCGTCGCCATGGATGCCATTCCTGCTGGCCTTCTCCTAAGACTACCTTCTGTTCTTCCTCTCCTGTGGCTTCATAGCTTTCCAGCGGAATTCGTTGTACAAACAACCGTGAATTTATCCAAGAGAATGGTCGATTGATCTAGGGGGCGAGCGGCATGAAGAGGAGCCGATGGTGATTAGGCAGCAAGAGTGCTGGAGGGGGATGGTCAGCGTACCCACAACACACGATTCCCGTTCTGGTCCATGATGACTGAGCGGAAAGCTCGATGGGTCCGAAAGAGCTGTCGGGCAAAAGTTCCAAAGAATCCCTGGTCTTCTTCTGCAATGCTACAATAGAGCGAATGCCAGAGTGGGTAAGCTTCCATAGTACTGCAGAAACATTTGCGATTGTCGGTGGGTAAAACATACAAGCCAACGTTATTTCCATTTTGATCAACTTGAAACAGAATATGCCTGAGCCAGACGCAAGGACGAATTTTAAAGCAGTTTGCTTACGGATGGCGTATCTATTCGCCTGCTCGAAGCCAATGAAGATATTTAACATCTCAATTTGTCTTGAGAGGTTGGGGTGTCATCAGCAGTTCATGGTAGCACACCGCGTGGGATCGCTTCACACCTGACTACTACCAGTGCGTCATTTTCCAAAAGACGCTGCAGTCCAACCTCCGGATCGCCAGAATCAGGCACAGGTTCAAGGATTATTCGTGGTCGGGAACCTGAGGGATTTCGCGGTGAGGCAGCTTGGCGGCGGGAAAGTCGAGGGCCTTGACCACGACGCAACGGGTTGTCCAAGAGACACGTCAATTTGGTGATCACCCGAATGCTAATGGCAAAAAAGGGGCTTGGGCTGACCTTGTGAAGCATCGGGAAATCTCGACCAGGCAAATGACCTCTGGTTGGGGCCCGCAGCCACGCGAAGTCGACTTGGTGAATAGGCACCGGTCAGACCGAGTGGTTTCGCTAGTATTCGGCACGAGTAATGTAGGGGACGCGCAGGTCGCAGCATCGTTGTCCTCCGCGTCGCTGCTGTCGCCACCAAGAAGAGGATGATCTGTTGTATCAAATTCGGATGCGATAGTACTTTGCTGCAGCCGGAACGTTGACGCGTCGTGGGGAAAAGCTTCGGCGCGGCGGCTTCCTCCACTCCACGTATTCACCTGCAGCGATCATGGCGAGCTTTGGCCCACGGCTCTTCCCTGCAGCCTGGTAGTTGCAGTAGATCTCGCCTCTTACCGTGCCAACGTGGAACTTGGTGTGGCTAGGTATACCGTATACCGCCTAGGTGGAGCCTGCAGTCAGAGCTATGCATCTTCTTCTCCGTAGCGGCCAGCCGCAGCTTTCATCTCACCCGTCAAGCCAACTTTCTACTTACTCTTTTCGTCTGCTTGAATTTCTGCCTATTTCAGCAATCGTATCCAATGCCATTTTTTTTCTGAGCTGCGCATTTTTCGCGGTTTATGAGCTTAGATCCTCATCCAGCTGGAGCCACGCTCTTGCTTTGGCAAGATCGAGCCAATAACTATGTAGCTTTTGCCTCCATCTGGCGCTCCGTTTCCGGTGTTTTCTTGGCTACCAGGCTAGCTGTGAACGCAAGCAACAGATATAAATGGCGAAAATCATTGCAGCGAGTACTTATATAGTAATTCAGACTGTTTCACAGAGGGCTGCGACCTCTCAGGCTTCTCTTACTGTTGGTTGAAAGAGTATCCATCTTTCTGGTCTATCTAAGCACCTTCTTTCTCTCAATCGCCGGTCACTCTTCAGAGACCGTCGCGGTCGTATCGTAACCTGTCCAGCCGCAACAAGCCGCCGCCAATCCAGGGCCTCGGTTTGTGATAGTCAGCTACGTGGCGTCGATCAAGGTTCTTTTTCTACCAGCCATTTGACAAGGCGTGCTGCCACTAGTCCTATGCAGGACTCGTCTGACAATAAATCGCATAGGCGTAGAAAAGCCTACAGACTCGAGCATATACCACCTGTAGATTAAAGGTCCGACAGTAAGTTTCAAAGCACGCCGTCGGAACCGACCGCCACTACCATCACAACGAATCTCTCTATTAATATGCGTAAGATTTACTTGGGTGGTGGGGACACCGCTAGCACTGCCCAAAGCGATATGACAAAGGGGGCAGCTCCGGATTCCTGGCGCTCTATTGATAGGGCATTGCCGTTCCATAAAGCCGGGCTACCACAGGGGGTAAAGGTACGCAGAAAATAGATTAGAGCGCTTCCTTGAGAGTGTGACGAATGATATGTATCTTCCCAGCAAGGGGAAGAACTCCAGGTGGGCGTATCGTCCTTTGTGAGATGCAATGAATTCCAATATATATTCTGCTTGTCGGATAGTCGCGCACCCTTCCCGTCTGCAATAGAAGCGTAATCGGGGTCAAAACCGGGGCACTAATGCAAGTAAAGGAAATACCGAACGGTTGGGTGTCAAGGTCTTTGGTACCTTTCGCTAGGTCATGGCCGCGTCTCCGCCGGTTCCAAGGAGATCTGTGGGTTTCTTTTATTCAAGGGAGGATCTGCGAATTTCCCTAGAAATAAGTTATATCACTGGCATGGCACCGTGATCCCCCTGCACGTGCACCACCTTAGTGCGCGGTGTACAGAACTCTCGGGCGCTGGTTTTGGGGCTTTATCTACTTCTATCCTTCCTAACTCGGTCGTCGAAGAAGAGCGTCCGGTCTTGTAAGTCCGCTCTATTCCTACCCTTTTTCATTTATGGTGAAATATGATCAACCCCGTTTTGCCGTGGGGCGTTTTGCCACTGGCGTCGTCGCGGCAGCATCTTCTACGGTTGCTTATGGCGGCACAGGGTTTCGGGGCCCGGAGCATTTGAAGCCTGGAATGTATTCGGAGCGTTGGTGGCTCAAGGAGTGCGGGCCAATCTGCGTAAGATATATCGCTCCGGTTACTGGAAGTATGCTGCTACCTGTACGTGCGATCATCGGCATAACAGCGGGTAACGCATGATTGTTCGTAGCCAGAACACCTTTTCACTATGGCCATGAAATATATCTCGTAGTTAGAGAAAATTATCATGGAAGTCGTATTGGTGTCCATCTTCATTAATTCGGCACTCGAGATTTGAGGCGTTTATTAGCGTATTTTGTAGCGCAAGTAACCAACCCCCCGAAAATCGCGCGGTCCGATTACTAGAAACGGGCAGAAGCCAAGTAGATGAGGGTAGAATTAATCCAACGCCCATCTCGGTTATAATTGAAACAGATTCTGGTAGGAGCAGGGGGATGCTTCAACAAAAGTTCTTTGCACCTGACCTGCCTCAGCTGTCTGTCCCCTTGAAACCAAAAATTGAGGAGCGCGAGGCTCGTGGTCTTGTTATGCAGGGGTATGTGAAATTGTAGACGTACGGATAAATCAGCTACTCAGCAACCTGCTTCACGTAGCAAAACGTGTAATACTCGAATCTCATCTTGGAGCACCGGTTGGCTTTCCCAAGGCTGAAGCGTCAAGAAGAGAATGAATGGAGCTAGTGGTAGCTGTTCGTGTTTACCCGTAGGCAATCAATTGAAAGAGCAGATTTCTTCGCCATTTAGACATAACAAACAATACACCCCGCGTTGAGTTGACAGGAGGCAGCAACCGAGGGGAAATGCCGTGAAAGTGGGGACCTCGATCGCCCGTCGGCGGCGAGCGAGACCTCATTAACCCCAGTCGTGGATAGTGAGGTGCTACGAGGCCGCTTGCGGGTGGCTAGGTCCCGAAGCGGTGCGCCACATCAGCAACGACCGCGCCTTCGCGTCGGAGTAAGGTCGACGACCGTCAGTACGCGGCCTTCGTTTTAGCCACATCCAACGCGGGCTACTGCAATTGCCCCCGAGGAGAGTCTCGAGGGCGAGCTGCGAGAGTGTGGAAATAGGCGGGTGGGACGGTGATCAACCAGGGCGTGCGTCTACCTGTCGTCAGCTTCATTCAGTGAGTCACAGCGCGCATGCGAAGGGGGCAAAAGGTACGACAGTTCATACCTGAATGGCACAATACGCGTATGTTCTAGATGCGAAAGGATAAGGTGTAGGGCGCCGGACGCTCGCAATCCGTGTGGCAAGTCAAATTGTGGGGCGACATAAGGGAAACTTGCGGGTACTAAGGCTCCAATACAGCCGCTGGAACACCAGGCGGCACTAAATCCCCCTGGAAAAGTGGCTGACAGGTGCCTCACCATTCAAGCATTTGAAACGGCGAGCATTGTGACGATGATCGAGGATATTGCTTTAATGGCACGGCGCGGTTTAAACACACGGAGATAGGCCTGCAACGCACCGACAGCAGCACCGAAAGAGCCGAGGATTTCGTATTCAGAGCTCACGAGGACGACAAACCCCGTTAGGCTACCCCCTTTGTCTAGAGCGCTGAGCGAGTGATTGGCGAGACGCAAATAGTAGATTACAACGAGCCAGCCCCTTCAAGTGCCAAGGCGCAGGCGCAGGCTGAGTGGGGTCAAAAAGGTGGAAGGTGCGTGTAAGCTTGAAAGGAGACAAAAGAAGTGCGCCGCCCGTAGAATGGCAACGATTAGGTGGGGGTCAGAGAGGGCCGTGACCCGATGGACCTCCGCAGTCCTTCATCCTTGACAACAGTCCTGCAATGAGCTACGACACCGCTGGGAGCAGCTCTGATAGCGAATGGATCAAACACACATACTTGTTTCTCGACCGGCGGTGTAGAAGGTTCAGGTGCACATAGACAAGCAAAGATCCAAATCGGCATGGCATCTCCGTTGTGTTAGAGATTTGAGATTGCATCTACCCTCCATATGTCCGGATGGGGCTACACGCGCTTCGTCGGAGTCGCCGAAGAGGGATGAGTTGGCGATGGAGTTATATCACCAGAATCTAAAGATAGTTGCCTAGAGGGGATCGAGCGACGATTTGGACCGATCACTTGGAGAAAGATGAACCGATAGCGCACGCGCACTCCGCGCGAGCGCAGAGTCACGGCCGGTGTTCAACCCGCAATAGGAAGTACAGCGCACACAAGCAGGACTTGGCAGCAGACAGCAAGCAGGAGCTCCTGGAGCAGAGAGATGCGGGCTCGCTATGGGCCCTTGACGGCGACAAGTGCATCGTGCACGACGAGGTGACCGCGCACCGGGCCCGAGCTTGCGAGCCGCGGCGACCAGAACTAGTTTGCATCCGACGTGCCGCCGCTCGGTAAGCTCGTGAACGGCGTCCAAGGCTCTGGCAAGCGACCACGTTCATCGCTGCTGCTGCCAGCGCTACTTCAGCTTCAACAGCCATCGTAGCCAGCCGCCACCATGGCCAGATGCACCCGCAAAGGATGCGGAAAGGAGTACGATCAGGATCAGAACACGGAGGGCGCGTGCTCATTCCATCCTGGAGCTCCCGTGCGTTGCAGTCTTCGAGGCTCGTTGTATTCCAGAGTGACACAAGTACTCAAGCGCTGCTGCCCAGGTTTTCCACGAAGGGCTAAAGTCCTGGTCGTGCTGCGAAGACACCAATAAGCCTGTTCTCGATTTCGAATCTTTTATGCAGCTTCCGGTGCGATGATTATTTTCTATATCTCTTGGGATCATCGACCGATAACGCGCCCTCCCATCGCCCGATCCCGCGTACCAGGGGTGCACGAGAGGTGTACACACTTCGGAGAAGCCTTTGGCACCTGCGCCAACACCTGCGACGCCATCTAATGATCAGCCGCTAGCAAAGTTTAGCAAAACAGAGGACGGCAAGGAAGTATACACTAGTACAACTGTGATAACACCGGGTCCTGCTCCCGAGGTTTCCACACCTTCCACGCCCGCTCCCGTTGAGGAAGACGAGGATGACTTGTCGGCCCCAGTCGATCCTGGCACCACTTGTAAGAGGCTAGGATGCGGAAAGGCGTTCATAAGCGACGAAGCAAGCAGGACTGGAACTGGAGAAGACGCTATTTGTGTGTACCACCCTCTACCGGTAAGCCCGCACGATGTAATCACGCCTCGCCATCGTGTACACCTTTTATCATGCACATAACAGCCCATCTTCAGAGAGGGCAGCAAGGTACGCGTCGTTTGCTTTAGCAAAATCTTGCTCCTAAATATATTTCAACCAGGGATATTTCTGCTGCAAACGACGCGTCCTTGAGTTTGATGAATTCCTCAAGATCGCTGGATGCAAGACTGGCAAGCATGTATTTGTTAAGAAATCTAAACCATCTGTGAGCGCTCGTTTATTCAGTCTATTTACACTCCTAATGGGCGTGGCACAGGACAAGGCGTCTGGCGACGAGTTCATCAAGTGCCGCATCGATCATTACCAGACACCAACCCACGTCCATGTGTCTGTATTCGGCAAACAAGTTGATAAAGCCAAGAGTACGGTGAAATTTGAAGTCGATCAAGTGCGTTTATCTTTTCCTGTAGATAAGTACATGGCTCGACACTGGATGAGTAGGTGCATCTCGACCTCTATCTTCCCGGGTCTAAACGTTTCGTACGTACCGTCACACTGTACGGCCCAATCGATCCTTCGCTGTCAAACTTTCAAATATTCGGCACCAAAGTATGTCATCCATTTGTTCATGCACACTGCACTTGCTAATAAAGCCGAATTAGGTCGAATTAACCCTGACCAAACAAGACGGGCGCAGCTGGAATCTGCTTGAAAAGCCTCCAAACGACGTCGCTCTACCAGCAGGATTCAACATCACTTTCGGCGTCGCAGGTCGCACGGGTACGGTCGGAGCAAAGGAGTTGGTACTTGACGGGGACAACAAACTGAAAACCTCGTGAACGAGGGGTCTATTTCAGAAAATGTCGCAATCATGTAAACCCTAAAGAGATGATATGAAGCCCTCCATTATCATAAGCGAGTGGAGCAATGCAATTAGAGAGACCATAAAACAAGATGAGTAGAGGTGTCAAGGATACAATTGAGGGGTGATAAAGAACGAAGCAAAAACTGTATGGAGGAAATCTAGGACTAGAGGACGCCTGGTTTCTGAATGACTTGATAGCACTGGATCAAATCGCCCTCCTTGATGTCCTTGAACGAGTCAAGACCAATTCCGCACTCGGTCCCTTTCCTCGCCTCCGTGATATCCTTCTTGACCTGCTTGAGCGTCACGAGGGGCCCTGAAAACGCACAAGTTGAATATACATTATGCCAGTAGCCGTGATGAGTGTCGAACGACGTACCATCATAGACCTCCTGGTTGCCCCTAATCACTCTGACCTTCTTGTCTTTCTGCAATAGCCCGTTCCCGACTCTGCATCCAGCAATGTGAATGGTATCTTTGCCCTTGAGCTTGATCTCGAACACCTGTTGCACGTTCGCTTCGCCAACAACGTGTTTCTCTATCGTCACGGGAAGAAGCGCGGCGACCCGCGTCCTGATCTCTTCCATGAGCCGGTAGATGACTGACTCGGTGTAGACAGGGACAGACAGCGAGTTTGCCGTCGAGAGTATCTTGGGAGGCGCTTTCACAGAGAAGCCTACGACCATGCCTTGATGAAGCAAAGTCTAAGCGCCTGGCTCTGTCGAAGGAGGGATACCGTATGAAATATAGACTCACCGTTGACAGCCTTTGCCAAGGCAACGTCGGAATCCGTGACGTCTCCCACCGAGCTGTGAACAATCTTAACCTGCGCAATTTTGTTCCCGATCCCTTGCAAGACACCCACGACCGCTTCTACAGTCCCACTGACATCCCCCTTGATAATTAGTCTAAGTTCTTTTGGCCCTTCCTCTTTCCCCTTCTCTTTCTCCCTCTCCTCTTTCGCACTCGCGCTCATCCTCTCCTCCTCCCTCGCCTCTCTCCTCACATCATTCAGCGCCTCGACATCCGCCTTCAGAGCATTGGCTTCCACCTTCCTCTTCCGGTTCGTCACGGCCTTCTTGATGTCAGATTCGGATGCAGCGAGCACCTCGTCGCCAGCGGAGGGCAGCTCTTTCCATCCCGAAACAATCACCGGCGTGCCAGGACCCGCAGTACGCAGAACAGCACCGGAGGAATCCGTCATTTGGCGGACGCGCGCCCATGATGTCCCCGCTAGGATGTGCAAACCCGGCGCGAGAGAGCCACGCAGAACGAGGACAGTGGCGACGGGTCTAGTGAGGTTCGATTCCAGAGTGGGGTCTGAGATAAGTGATTGTTTTTGGATATGCTCGATAATGCGAAGAAACCAACCCCTTGCCCTTGTCGACACGGCTCTCGAGCACATACCCTTCTGCATTACCCTCAGCGCGAGCCCTCAGCTCTCTAACTTCAGCAACGGCTGAGATCGTCTCAACAAGCGTGTCAAGACCTTTTCCGGTCAGCCCCGACACCTCAACCGCGGGTACATCACCCCCAAACTCTTCGAGCTGGACGCCGGCCGACAAAAGGGAGAGCTTTATTTTGTTCTAGGAGATTGAAATGTGATTAATGAAACGTCAAATCTGAGGGGAGGGCGGCAACTTACCACATCGACGCCGGGCTTATCGCACTTGTTGATCGCTACAACTAAACCGACTCCCTCACCTGAGCCGTCACCTTTAGCTAGCTCGATCACTTCCTTCGTTTGCGGCATTACACCATCGTCGGCGGCAACAACCAAAACGATTATATCGGTAACGCCGGCGCCTCGTGCGCGCATCGCTGTGAAAGCAGCGTGACCAGGCGTGTCTAGGAATGTGATGGATGAATCAGATACTGGGACAGAAAATGCACCGATGTGCTGCGTAATTCCGCCTGCTTCTGATGCAGCGACAGAGGTCGATCGAAGCGTATCAAGGAGCGTTGTCTTTCCGTGGTCTACGTGGCCCATGATCGTGACCACAGGGGGGCGAAGAGGGAGAGATGAAGGATCGGCGGGAAGAGCACTAGCGAAAATGTATTCATTAGCTACCTGAATCGCGAGCAAGTGGAATAAACATACGAAGGATAAACGTCAAATGCAGCCTCGTCATTGACAATTGGATTGCAATCGAATTCCATTGCTAATAAAGACGCATCATCTGAATTGAGGACTAGAAAACGATCACATGTTGGTGCTGCGCCAAAGACAATATTTAGGCAGAAAGACCTACTATGATCATATCCTACATCATCCATGCCAATCTTCCGCATGCGTCTTTGCAGCCACTCTGAGGTATTGGCTATAAATTAATGGTTCGTAGAAGTAAGCAACATGATGGCACACCTTGGCGAACATTGAGTACGCGGGACAAATGTGCAACCGATATTGAACTGGGTATGAACACGTCCTTCTGCATTTTCTTCAGGTGCACCACTCTGGGTTTCTTTGGCCTTTGAAGCAAAAGATGATTTCCGGGGTGAGGCTGCTCCGACTTCGAGTCTTCGCGTAGCTGATCTATTAATCCGCCTTTCCCTTTGGGTCGAAGTCTACGGGAGTTGGTGCTGTCCTGAGAGTCAAGCTCTTTTACGTGCTCTATGGGAGTTTGGAATCGTGGTTGAAGGGGCTGGCGTTGCAGCTGTCCCTCTCGCCGAAATGGTTCATTTCGATCAGCCCACGGTCTCTGCTGGTGCTGGTGCTGGTGCTGCTGCCTGGGAAACGAGCCTTGGCGGCTTTGACCATTTCTTGGTGGAGGCTGAGTGCTCCATGGACGGTCCCGGTTGTCGCGTTGCCCTTCTTGCGGAGGAGAAGCTCGACTCCAATTTCGTGGCGGCGGGCGACTAGGTTCGCCAGAGACAGAGTAATTCCCGTTTCGTCTAGGGTGAGGCAGGTCTACTCTGTCTTTTTGCGGGGGGGCGGGCGTCCATTTTTTTCCCAGGGAGAGTACCGACGAGCTGAGCTGTGAGAAACAGCAAGCTCGAGTCGATGGATGATTGGAGTGGTGGCAAAAGTACATACCTGAGGTGCTGCATGGGATGTGCTGCCGCCCCGGAGAGTGCTCGATACACCCTCGCGGACAGCGCGCGAGGCTGCCGATGCTCTTGCCGCTGCGCTCATATTGACCCGACGATGGATGCTGCTCTCGCGTCTTCGCGTTCCAAAATTCCCGCAACGTACCGGATGCAAAGCACAGCCACCGGGATCAGCTGGCGCACGCGCGACCAAGTGCTAGTATCGACTCAACACTCAGCACTTATCTGCGACGGCCTGACGTGGGTCTGACTGAGCAAGTTCTAAATGACCCGCCTCAGCTTATTCTATCGAAACAAAGGTTATATATTGTGCTAACTAATCCCAAGGTCTAACATCACTTCTATCAATTCAACCGTCCAGCGCAATAGCCCCATTCACAGATTTTAAGGCTGGGTTCGGTAACAAAATTCCAGAATCACCTCGAGCGAGATTTTGAGATTTTGCTCATGTCAGAATAATCGGTAAAACTCTGCTACTATCTCTTTCTTAGCCGCTGAGTCAGAATCTTGCTGCGTTGCCGAACAGCACTCGACTTTTGCATGACTCCAGAATCTCACAGGATCTTGGTTTCCTATAGGATTACGCTCAGGATTTTTTTTACCGAACGCAGCCTAAGGAAGCTACTGATGCGCGCCGAACTATTTACTCACCCCAACTAATGACTAGGTCACGATCTTATTGCGTGTTATCGAGCTCGCTGGCGCTAGAGCTTTGTGTCTCGAGGCAACTATGCGCTAGGCCATCCTTGGCTCCAGCAACCTTGGATATGTTATTCACCACCGGCCCCCTGGCTTACAGGGTAAGCTCTTTACCCACCAATTATGCTGAAAGGAAGGAATAATACATTGTCGGTGCTTTGTGCCGACGGAGTTTATGTGGTTGCTATTCGCAGAGTTTTGGACACGCTTGGCGAGAGTGTTATGTGTGGCCCAGCACACCATCCAGCTTTCCACGTAGCAAATCTGGTCGAGTGCCAGACTAATGGTGCCGTTGGGGCTGGACATGATCATGGCTGCCCTTTACTTCGTGGCAACTCCCGTAGTCATCTCATTGCATGTCCTATGACCGATCAGCCCATCTATCCATTGCTGGGGCTACGTACCTGACGCGATCGGACCACTATGAACAGGGTTGTATCTTGGAATACTTCTCGCCTTTCTGGATTGATTCATGATTTCCTAGCTTTTGGAGCTCTTTTCTTAGCAGATGGTTTAGGAAATTGCGGCGTTTCCCATCCTCGTATTCATCAGATAATGACGTGGGAAGGGCAATGTGGAAAAAAATATCTGGCCGCGCTTCAACCACTCTAGACCCCGATGCGGGAAAGTATGCGCCATCCCCTCCGCTCTTCCCCTGGTAAGCGGGGCCGCATACTGGCTTTCTTTCTTTCTTTTTCAAAGGCTACTTCTGGATCGTGGCAGGACTGAGTACTTTTACTTGAGTATTTAGCTCGATCGTTTATAAACCCCGCGGTGAGCACGCATAACTCTGTTGACCTCCAGCACCAACATCAATCTCGACATTCGAAACACCATCGCAAGAAGGCTCATACTCTAACATGTGACCAAGCCTCATCGCTCGTCTCGAAAATTCTTGCAGGGCTTCAGGCTTACAATTCAATGAACTCGTACTCGCTCATATCGGCGCTAAAAACAACTTAAAGACTTTTGCGGATCTTATTTCATTCAAACTTTCGGCCCCTCCCAGCCGCAACCGGTAGCGCTCCCTTGAAACTCTAGAAGTCAAAAGTGTCCATTTGGCAGACTACCTCGATGATTTACTTCTGCCAGGAGATACTATTCATGCCACGGCCTAGACAAGTCGGCATGATACTGCGCTTCCCGAGCTGTGCTGGATCATTGGCATGCTACACGCCTTATTCGACATTTCATGGCCACAGTAAGATTAGCATGTTGATTCTATGTTCTTCTAGCCCCGGGCATTTCTTGACCCCATAGGGGCACATCCTTCGAACACAGTTATCCTTAAGCGAGCTTGTTTTGGTATTTCAACCAACGTTATCGGGTGGGGCCTCAATCTTTTCCAATTGAGCCATACTGCTTCCTTACCAAGTGCTTCGAACCAGTGGAATTGCTGTCATCATGGCAGGTCAAGCGGCGTTGCGCACACGCAATGTGCATGTAGAACTTCTTATCTTTGACTGTTTGGGCGGAGATAGTGTCGAACGGACATACGCTGGGGTGCTTACCGTGCACCTTAAGGCGCTGACTTCCTTCGACCGTGATCGCGAAGTATCAAGCGTCTCATCATCTCGGCTAATTACTCACTTTCGCTTCTGGAACATCCTGCTTCGCACGACCTCACGCTCACTCGCCACGGCAGCAACAGTGGTAGCATCCCTTCAATTTCATTGGCCTACACTTCTGCCAGTACACAAGGCGCCGTGTGCCTACGGATAAACAGAGGTAGCTGGGCCTTAGGACTATCCGTTCGATATGGCGGCCCCATAACCAATTAAATGAGTGGCAAGGGCGGGCGGCTGAAAATAGATACCTTTGCTGAAGTAGAGGTAAGTTTGTTGTTGGGTTGTAACCGATAGATACCAGTAACACTATCCTGTTGAATAAACAGCTCTTGTTTGGGGCATAGCGGCAATCTCATTCGCAGAAACCCTGCTAGACATCTCGTAAACTGAGAAGGCTCCGAAGAGCCGGCTTGCTGCCCACTTTTACATCTCCATCCCAGGGGGTACTGATGCACCCTGGGCGCTCGGCGCCTCAAGCGCCACAACTAGCCTCCTCCTAGGGGGTATACACGATGACCATCACAGACAACTCCCTGAGGCGCGCGGCGCTGGGAACGTCGCACTTATGCTTGTCACAGACGGTGATAAGCTGTGTTATGACCCCACAGGACGCCCCGCCGCTGCCTCCGAGCGCTTCGCCCGCCGGTTCTGGGCTTCTCAGAGTTCGCGCGCACGCAAGCCAATGGGCATGCTTCCCGGTCGCTATCTCTGCACACAGCGGCGGCATCTACGCTTTCCGGGTTTCATCTTGACACTGTCGATCCCGAGCACAATAGGGTTTAGCGAGTTTTGTCGGGGCACGTTGATGGATGTCGACATCGCTGAATGAAGATGCGTGGATTTGGCTACTTGTATGAAGTTGGTATCGCCCGCCGTGGATCTGGGTCTAGGACTCGGACTTGCTACCCGTAAGCACTGATATATGACAGCTTGACGACGCTATCTCGCTGTTGGCGGAGTGCGTGTACTAAGTATTTCGCTATCGCTAGGTGGCTAGTCTTCTTTAGACCTTTCATGCCAATGCAAGAAAAGGGGTTTGTATATATAGAAGCTCGGGGAGTTCGAGAAAGAAAAAGTAGCGTGGAAATGAATGAACCCGCTGATTCACGCCTGTCGTATCGCACGAATAAGGGGACGACGCCGGTGTCGCAGAGAGTTGCACATTGTAGAACAGAGGAAATACAGCAGGATAAGGCGAGAAGAAAAGAGTAGTTGGATGTACTATAGACGATGAGGTTAGAAGGCACGTGTGGAATATTTTTGGGGTATAGGGGTGCAAGACAGAATGAAGTTAGTGAGAGTGAGGTTTATCAGAGTGAGCCGAGCGGATGAAAATGAGGGAGTGCGGGAATACAGCAACACAGCGAGACAGAACAAGAAGTGAAAGATACGAGAATTAATCAAGATCGGGAAGTGACGGACGAACGGCGGCTCAGCGACCTCCCTCGGGGAGGTTCAGGATCCAAGTCTTCGTCATCATCGGGAGACATCATCACCCCGGGTTGGGTCGGGTGCTCAAACAGCCACATGAGCTCTTTCACCCGCATTTCCCTTTGGCGCGCCTCTTCTTGCAACGCCTGCACGCGCCGCTCGAGGAGAGCGCGTTCGGCGGCGTGAGACCTCTCCAGCGCAAGGCGCTCTTCCTGAAGAGCGCGGGAGAGCGCGACGAGTTCCGACGACGGAATATGTTGCCCTCTGTGTTCGCGCGAAGGACTGGGAGGGGGGTAGGGATCGATGTGTAACGCACTGAGATCGAGCTCCGAGTGACCTGGCGTTTCAGGGAATAAACGAGAATTAGGAGGAGCTGGAAACGGTGGCGAGCGGAGAGGCAAAGTGCTCTGAGTGCTTGCATGGTTGGCGAATTGGGACGGGCTCCTAGAAAATGAGGGACGTCGTGGCGCCGACGAATTGGGCGTGGGTGGTAAGCCCTGGGGCGTGGGCGGAAGCGGGGTTACAGGTGGAGGGAGGGGAGGAACGGCAGATAAGCGCGAGGAGCGAGTGATTTGAGGAGGTGGTGTCGGTGGAGATCCTCTTGCTTTGGGCATCATGAGTATCAGTGGAGCAGATTTTGCGTACGACGCAAACATGATATCGCGCCCGGAGTATGCATCTGACGCTTCGGAATAGATGGAGTCCCCGTCCAGAGACGTAGTCTCGGCACTCAGATACGACGAGGCTACCGGGCTAGGTGGGCTATCATCGCTCTCTTCCTCTTCCTCCATAGAGAGCCAATTGCCGATCTGCTCGTTTAACACATCGGCAAGCTCGTGCGCACCCACTGAGACGTCCACTGACGCACCCGAATTCCTGCGGATGCGAAGAGAATCGTTATCTGAAGTGAATACAACACCTTTGCGATTTTTTCGGTCTTTAGGCGGATGATGGGGTCGCGGTGCGGAGCCTGGGGTTATGGGAAATATAGGCGAAGTGGGAGGCGTGGATTTAGGGGAGTGGCTGATGTTGAGGACGGAGCTGAAATCGGAGGGGGCGACGGAGGTCGTAGAGATGGACATGGAAGCGCGGCCGGGGTCAGATGATGCCTTGGATGCCAGTATACGGGCTCTGCGCTGGGCATTCACGTACTCGGGCGTAATCGTCGCCATCGAAGAGCCGCCAGGACTTCCGGGGCGCGGGAGCCCAGAGGCGGCTGCCTCTCTGGCTGCGATCATTGCCCTGGCTTTAGCCTTCATGTTCGCTTCGGCTGCGGTTCGGGTGTTGCTGATGTTGCCCCAGCCGCCGCGCCCTGTGGACAGCTAGGGGAAAGAAATCAGGAGCTTAGCATTTGGCGGCTGGCTTTCGGAGAAAGCGAGCTACTCACCCCCACTTTTTCCTTCTCAGGTTTCTCTGATTTACGCCTTTCCTTGGCCTTGGCCTTTTCTCTGTTTTTATTTTTCAGTATGAGCTTGACGGCCTTGAGCCCAGTAGCCCTGCCCGACGATCCGGGTGTGCCAGCATCGCAGGTATTCACGGTGTCCGACGAGAAGTAGCTTCCTTGGGCCACGGCGAGGTCATAAGAGCTGCGCGGGATGGTGTCGCGGCCTGAAGCAGAAGAAGCTCTGCGAGCCATGAGATGGGCGGTAGCTGAGCGATGGGTGGTGAGCGGGGGCAGCGTGCAGGGAGGAGCGGACGACACCTCGGCAGGAGCGGCCCTAGTTATAGATGAGACGCCTGGGACTGGAGATTCCACCGCTTGCACGCGAAGCACTGCTCGTACATCAACGGCCGGAAAAGGCTAGGTTGCAGGCCATAAAGGGTGCAGATAAGAACACGATGTCATCAATCGAATAATCCAAGGCCGGACTGAGCCTCGATTGATCTTTCCACAGGTGCCTTGAACAATGACGATAACAAGCACTCATGATGCCCCAGATGCCTTATAAAGTAGCCCATCTCCTCGGGCTGCCTTTGCCCCGTACGCAACGATCCAGAAAGCGCAGCGCCCCGCAGGCAGCGTGTGTGGTGCTGATGCTTTTCAAAACCCGAAACCGAGCCGGGTCAGCAGCCAGAGCTGATCGCTCTTGGCTCCAACAGCGACCAAGAAATAGGCTAATGGCGTAAAGCCCGCAGCTACTTAGCACGAGATGCGCATATTCCCGGTGCGTCCATTGCGCAGGGTTGATATACGACGCTGAAAACTTGGGAGTAAGTAGATAGAGACCACTTGAAAAATCGGAAGAGGCGTAGACGAGGTGGCTGTCAAGATAGGGGCGCCCCATCTTTCCCGGAGTCACAATATGCAGGCCACGTAGAACTTGAAAAATGCACCCTTTACACGGTATCGATCGCCCAAAGCTTTGCAGCTGTTGCGCGGCCATCGCGAGATCGGCAGCACCAGTTGGGTGGTGAGTGTGTGGGGAAAAGGGGGCCAGGCTGCCGGCAGTCAATCAGGATACGCCGATAAGACTCTTGCCAACACCATCTTGTTGATCTCAACAAGGGTCAGATAAAAATGCTATCCACGACCGGCGGCTAGCGTCCACTGGCGCCAGCCGATTCGAGCATTGTGGAATCTAGCTTCGCCAATGCAACGATAGGTGGCTTTCACATAGCCTAAAGCAGGATGGAGCGTCGCTGCTTTAGGCGAGCTGGGGATATTCGGGGCTGCCATGCCTCACCACGCACCTTGTCGTGTGACCTCCACCTTGGTCCCATCGTATAAAGCTTCGATGCCCGAGCCAATGGCATTTCAATTGTTCAACGCTCCTCTTCCCATCGACTCTCGAGCCCACTTCAATAACGAATTCACAGCGGTCTAACCAAAAGGCTATGGGCCCTCTATGGACTGGTCGCGCGATAGCAGACATGCGCCTCATGAGCCTGAGCAGTATTCATGATTTAATATGCCACTCGGAGGTTGCATTCCCGCGAACCAAAGGTACAGCCTAGAAGCTGCTCTGGGCTCGTCTGCGTTGTCGGGCGATATAGTCGATCGCTGGCGTGGATTCTAGTGCACCATCCCCCCGACAAAACAGACATCGTTCTTTGAAAACGCCAGAGGTGCTTTGAAGAAAGTCACCTCTCGTGACCCTCGTACGACCACTCTCTTTCTCTCCCGTGTGATACGCATTGTCCCTGCGCGATAGCCATACAGTCGCCGGCGCCCTTTTCCCTTGGCACAAACTCTTGTGGCCTTTATTAATTACTCTTCGTGAACACCAACTTATCGCACATTACCCTCTCAATTTTTCAACAGTGCAGAACGTTGGAGCCCAATCCGATGTGAGCTGTCGTCTCCAGGATTACTAACTTGGATATCAGTACAAATCCTGATCCTCTCCATAACAAGTAGAAGCCCCATGTGAGAGAGCTCATTCGGCGCTCGGCGCACACCATGCTTGCACCTTGCACCGGGAAAGTAGCGCCAAGTTGGTAAAGACGATGACACATTCCTTGATTTCATTTTACGATCCTCTGTTTTGCGGCTCCGTTGCCACAATTAATACACCTCCGCCGGAAGGGGTGCGCACGCTGCCTGCGTATTATCGAGGTCGTGGACCGTGGTGTTCCAAAATCGACATCTCAAGCACGCGGGCATGTCCGGTTACTCAGAATTATTGCCCAAGCGCGCATCCTCATTCTTTTAGACGCTCAATACTAGAAATCACATAAGTGCAGGCTTCTTTGAAAGAGCTGGTCGCAGTTCACTGGCCATGGGGGACTTTCGAATTATGCATTCCAGAGCTCGAGTTCACCGGAGCTGCCAGCGAACTTAGACGCGGAGGAGAGAGAGGTGGCTGCGATAGAGATAAGACGCTGCCCTCGCAGACCATCACGGTTGTCAACACTGACATGAGGCAATTCCAGGACTACTTATCGGTCGATCTCGGCGCTCGTCTTAAACATTGAACCAGGTCGCGTCGCATCACAATATATAGCTAAGTCTCTGAGTCTAATCTCTGTTGACACCCAATGATATCAAAACTTTGAGTCTGATACAAGCTTGGTACAGCATCCCAACACTCATAGGCTATCAGCAGGAAGACCCTAAATTCAAAAATCTAAATATACCTCCCATTTCGCTGTCTATCCAGCGTTAATCCTTGAGTGTCCTTGAAGGCACTGCCTGGCGGGTTCCCAGAATTGGAGTCGCCGTTACCAGTGCCATCTGTCCCCCCTGCTCGACGGGTCACATCACGACAATTAAAAGTACTTTCAGTACGGGGCAACTGACGCATCTCCGACTTCTCACCGCACCATTCATTGGCGTCTTGAGCGCTTGTGAGCCGGCGTTCGGGCTGCTGCCAAGTCCGTCTGGCTCATCGCGAGGTGAGTACGATAGGGTACGGGTATGACACACCGCGATCGCATGCACGCAAGTACACGGGGTATCCACATGTGTGTATGCATGTGAGAAGCACTAAAGTCAAGGTTGCACAGGTAATTCAGAGATACGATTGTTCAGTTCGAGGGAAGAGCGAGGCTGGATGCGGTGCAACTTAAGTCTTAGACTGAACGCTGTGTTACCCAGCGTCAAGCCATACACAATCTGTGGCTACACTGCTCTCGAGGTTCTTCCTGATCTCGGACCTTATAGCACTCGCACAACCGGATGAAATCCCGCTTAGCCTTTGTGCAGCGTTGCATTACGATTCAATCCAAATCACGTCCGTGGTTGACCAGTACATTCGCACACATAGATTCCAGATAAAGCCACATACATATATGCAGTATCAAGGTGACCGCTCAAAGCCGGACACCCCGAGGCATCTAGAGATAAGACATAGCATTCAGCGTCTACGATAATGAGCAGCACATGGAGAAGGTGCGACGAACCTGTTTCACAGCTTGACGAACGCCCAAGTCGCCCAGCACATCCTCCGCTGTGATCAGATCCCATCAGTATCCTCAACACATTCATATGTTTCGTGTTCCATAGTGAATGTGCTTACCTCCACCGAGTAAAGAATCAAATGGCACGGTACGGTGGTAATGCTCGATAAGACGGCCCATGCCGGTACGCGTAATGGCGCGGCCACCGAAGATCTGCGTGGCATCTTGTGCTGTCAATTGTGCAGTGCGCGTGCATTGCATCTTGAGTAATCCAATAGGTCTGGAGAGGGAATCAAGATAGCCTATTCAGAACGAAGTGTGTCCGCAGCGCGGGAGGTGCGTAAGCGACTACTTACCCGGCAAGCTTATCAGACTGTTCTTTGTAACTCTATTAGCAAAATCAAGGAATCTTAGTCCTGAAGTTTGATACAAACGAGAAAGAGGAGTGAGTGATAGGGGCTAGTATCACGAACCATGTTGTTCATCTGGTGAGTGATATTCTCAAGCCAGCTCTGGACGCTCTCCACGCGGGAGATCATAGCAGCGAGTTTATTCCGAATGACAGGCTGCGAAATAAGGGGCCGACCGAATACTTTACGCTGGTTTGCCCATCTAAAAAAATAGTGCATACCGTCAGTAACATTATGATAATTATTTCGAGATGAAGCGAGCGAACTTACTTCAAGCATTCTTCGACGATCAAACGCTGAGTTCGGGCTGAGCTGCAGCACATCACCCATCTACGAAGAGGCATGGAATCAAAAACCAGAGCGAAAGAGCAACAGGGGTATATAAAGACAATCCGTACCTTTCATGGTTGAAGTTCGAAAGAATAACACCAAGCCCGCCATTCTCAGGTCCTAGCATATTCTCAACGGGCACCTTTACATTATCAAATGTAATGTACCCGGTGCCGGCAGCCGGGGAATAAGACGTCTTGATGGAGGAGGTTTCGACGCCCTCTCCCCTTGGGACGACGAATACGGTGAGCCCTTTCTTTTCGTTTCAACATTATGCGGATGGTGGTTGATGGTTTATAGATGAGGGACGAGGAGTCAGAGGGTCAGAGAAAGGAAGAACGTACATCGGTTTTACATCCGACGGTGAAGTAATCAGAGAAAGTGGCGTTGGTGATCCATTTCTTCGTGCCATTAATGGTGAAGTATTTTCCGTCATCTGACTTCACTGCCGTGCATCTATTAAAATGGGAAAGGTCAATATCGATGTTAATAACAAGTACAGGGAATGAGAGCGCACTTAAGCCCGGCAACGTCACTACCCGCAAAGGCTTCCGAGATCGCCAGACTGATATACTATCCACGAATACCTCGGTTTGATTAGGAACAGGAGGATGAGCAGGGAGACGCAAACCTTCTTTCCGCTAAAAACCTCTCCGCAAATCTTCTCCTTCAATGGAGACTTGCCAAAGTTCAACACGGGCGGAAGGCCAATGACCATGCCACCCAAGAATCCTTCGCCAAGGATCAGAAACGATTCCCGTCGGAGACAATTGTGCGCTCACCGTCATTGAATCCTCGGGATGCGGTACGAGAAAATTCTTGATTGATAATCAACTCATGGAAGTAGTCAAACTGTACAGTTGGGGCAATTCGCGATTAGCGGGGCAGTCCTGGCGGGACAGCAGAAGGAGATGAGCCAACTTCTTCTGGCTTGACAGCACCGTTCATGAGCGTCAAGCCCTTGAGATGCTTGCCAGGACCCAAGCGCATCTGGTTGAGATTTAACTCACTGGAACGCAAGGTAATAGGTGTAAGTGCTTCCAATATTTATAGTTGAGGTGGCGAAGTGTGGACCTACACGCATTTGTCCACGACGGCCTGGCTGATGCGTTTGCCGTTTTCCTCGCATGCAGTGGCTTCGGGAAGAATAACTGTGTCATAAAATTCGCGCATAGCTTTCTGGAGAGCTTTGTGGCTCTGTTGAAATGAATAAAAATAGTTGAGTGATACAGCGAGAAAGTAGAGCAGCAGCAAGACAAAACACCGTACCTCTTTAAAGTACGGGCTGTAGTAACCTTCAGTAAGCCATGTAGGCTCAGCGTATGGCACCTTGCTGAGAGCGCCAACAGTGTTGACGTTGATCTGAGGTTTCTCTCCTGTAATAGTCCCTATCTGCAGACGTGCGTAGCCAGGCTTGAGCAGAACCTCGTGGCGATGAAGCGAGTAGAAGTGTTCGGTCGCATCTTGCCCAGCTTCATTCCAAAACAAACCCAATATTAGTGTGAACTTGACAGAGGGGTGATAATTGCAGGACGAACCAACTTCCGGGTCCAAGAGAACCGAAAGGCCGCCAGGATGAAGCGCTGCAAATTTGGAGAGATCATACACCTTGGCATCGATGATGACCCACTAGATTCACGCAAAGTAAGTGATAATGGCGAATACAAATGACCCAATGCACTAACAAGGTTGCCCTGCTTGTTGTGCTATGCGGTGGCCAATCCAATTAGCAAGGGCTCATCAACAGCCACCAAGTAAGCGAATATCTCTGTACCCCTGCGACTTCTTCGCGAGTGATTTCTCTGAGCTGCTTGGATGCCATATTGACGGGGAAAAATACTAGTACTAGCGCTGAGCAGCGAGTGTGGTGAGAGTAGTAAGCGGTGTTGAGGGGCCAATCACGTCGAGCACATTCGGACAGGCAACAATATCACGTGAATATATGTCGCGTGCGGGACGCCCGCATCCGCCCCGCATCCGCGGCCACGGCTATCTGCGGCTCGGTCGACAGTACTACATACTAAGTAAGCACGCGGTCTCCGACGCCGCTGGCTTCAAGCTTGCTTGCAACTTTGAACTTTCGTCCATATAAACCACGAGTAGAATCTCGCTATCCTACGGTATTTTGCTCTTCGCGCCCCCTCGTCGAAATGGCTTCGAAAATCCCCGCGATGAGAGAGATTTCTCGCGAAGAGGTTGCAAAGGTATGAGCGCTATACACCGCTCAACGATGCTTTACCTTGGCCAACCCGGTCTTCGTCCACAGCACAGTAAACAAGGCGACCTGGTTGGACTTACATTCTAATTTCTTGTCCGAGTTACTCATAGACTACCGCAGTGGGTCATCATCGACTCTAAGGTCTACGACCTCTCCAAGTTCGCCGCTCTTCATCCCGGAGGCCTCGGTGTCTTGTCAGATCCCGAAGTTGGTATGAGAGGCTTGTTTTTGTCCTATTTTAACAAACGGTTAATCTGGCCTACCCGTAATAGCTGGTCAGGACGCAACAGAAATCTTCTACTCCCTCCATCGCCATGAAGTCCTGCTGAAACCCGGCTACGCGCGTCTCCAAATCGGCACACTTCCGGGAAAGAAACCACAAATCAACGCTAATTCTGTTGGCGCCATCAGCAAAGTCCCATTCGCGGAGCCTACGTGGCTGAGCGATGGCTACTACAGCCCATACTACAACGAGGTGAGCCTCTCCCGAACCACGACTCACGACGCGCCTTTCCCTATTCACATGTCGGCCTACTGTGCAGTCGCACCGTGCATTCTGTGCAGAACTCCGCAAGTTTGTGGAGACCGAAGTCCTGCCCGAAGCACAGCTGCACGAAGAGACGGGCAAACATCCGAGCAAAGCGCTGCTCGCTCGTCATGCGTACGTCGATTCTCACTTACTCGGCTCTCCTTCAACTCATCGTGTGCCTTTCTGTGTGCGCGACGTGGATTAGGGAACTCGGCTTGCACGCCATGAGACTGGGTCCGGGTAAACACCTCAAAGGCTTGACGCTCATGAATGGCGTCGTCAAACCTGAGGAGGTCAGTGATACCCTAGTCATAAAAAAGCTGTGAATCACTCAATGTCAGCAATATTGGTGATTGTAGTTTGATTTTTTCCACGAACTAATCGCTACACAGGAGTTCGTTCGGATCGGAGCCCGTGGATACTTTGATGGTGAGTCCCAAGACACATTCTTGGCGAGTTCTGCTGATTAACGCGGGAATCTCTCCAGGCTTCTTGGCGGGTATGATCATTGGTCTCCCACCGGTTGTCAACTTTGGCAAACCCGAATTGAGGGAGAAAGTTGTCAAGGAAGTTCTGAGCGGAGAAAAAGTACGCGATTATTGCTTCTGTTCGATTCATAAACTTACCTTGAGGTGAACCCAGGTGATCAGTCTCGCGATATCGGAGGCGTTCGCGGGGAGCGACGTCGCTGGACTCAGGTGAGGCGCCTTGTAACTCGCACCCGTGGCTACGGTTCTTATCTACACGTTTTTTCAGATGTACGGCTGTGAAGTCGGAGGACGGGAAGTACTTCACTGTCAACGGGACGAAGAAATGGATTACCAACGCCGCCTTCTCTGACTATTTCACCGTGGGCTGCAAAACAGCAGTACGCTTTATCCCGCCGTGCACATCGACGCACAGCATATACTGACCAGTCTACTCGTTGGATTGAATAGAAGGGCCTCACGGTTCTCCTCATCCCTCGCGGCGAGGGCGTAGAAACGACCCCCATTAAAACCGCCTACTCGGCCGCCGCCGGAACCGCCTTCATCACGTTCGACAACGTGAAGGTTCCGGTCGAGAATGTCCTGGGGCGCGAGGACGACGGGCTGCGTGTTATCCTCTCCAACTTTAATCACGAGAGGTTATCTTATTCTTGCTCTCCGGGGTTGGTGGATACTGATTTGAATGATTTGGTGCGCGTGCGCTTCTAGGTATGGGATGTCTGCCTCTAGTGCACGGAGCCAGCGCATGATCGTGGAAGAGTGTCTGAAGTACGTGGATTACTTGCGACTTTCGTCAATCGGTAGATTGCGGCTAAGCTTGCCTATCTCCCGGGCACCCTAGATGGGCGAACCAGCGCAAAGTATTTGGCAAGCCTCTGATTTCACAGCCTGTCATTCGTAACAAGCTCGCAGCTTTGATCGCCCGCGTTGAGAGCGTCCAGAGTTGGCTCGAAAATATTGCCTATCAAATGAACAATATGGTTCGCTTACACCCACTTTCCATCTTCTGCGCTGACAGATGATACCTTTCTCCAGAGTTATGAGGAGCAGTCGCTCAAGCTAGCCGGGTGAGAGCCTCATGTTCCTCCGAGTACATGGAAATGTAGGTCTGAAACACCATTCCTATCAGTCCTATAGGTCTTCTCAAGATGGAATGCACCCGTACCGCGCAGGAGACGGCGCGAGATGCAACGCAAATCTTTGGCGGGCGTGCGATTACGCGGACGGGGATGGGACGCCTGATCGAACAGTACCACCGCACGGTGCCGTTCGATGCCATCCTTGGCGGAGGCAAGTCCTCCAACACAACTTTGTCCAATGTCCCGATATCAATCTCATTCATCCTGCGCGCGTGTGCTGTAGCCGAAGATGTACTAGGCGACTTGGGCGTTCGCCAGGCGATCAAGCAGGTAGGGACTCGAAACGCATGTTATCACCGCCGATCATTACCCAACTATATTGCTCCTAGATGCCCCCGAATGTACGACTTTGAAACGGCTTTTGTATAGTCCACATTCTTTCGCGCCCGACAAAGGCCGAGGCCGGCCACTCTCCCTGACCCGTCTCGAGGGCACCTCGAAGGCGTACCGTCGACAATTCTTGGATTTAATGGACGTTTGGATACTAGTACTATATTGATACGTGACGTACAAGGAGCTGAGCAATAAAACTCAGCTGACAGTAGCAATATATCGTAGCGGCGCGCGCGCCAGTCCCCGAGACACCGATAAGGCATAGGGATGGCCCAGTGTCTGGGCCCCACTTTTACTGTGAAAGGTGGCCGGCAGGGCAGCATTCGCTCACTGCGCTCGCTCGTTGCTGCGCAATCGGCCGTAGTCATCAAGAGACAAATTTTGCAGACAAGTGTAAAAGATGTGAGAATTTAAGCTTAGAGGAAGTCTGAGCTATAGCAAAAAGACATTTTATACATGTGGTAAATGGCGGAGATATTATTACGCCTTCGTTTCTGTATATGCGATGCAACATGAGCATTCGGACCTGTTGTCGAGCTCTGCATCGTAGTACTGGTACTAGTACTAGTGGTAGCCCGAGCTTCCTATCCAATTTGCGATTTCCGGTGTATGGAACGTCTGGGAGTTTTAAATAGTAGCACGAGACTGTCGACGAAGTGCAAGCGTGGAGATGGTCTGCGGCGGTGTGCTCGAGATGGAGTCTAGCAAAACGCGCCGTGCACAGTTAACTACATCAAGTGTGAGCAAAACATATCAATTATAGAAAAGGAAAGGACACCCTCAGTGTGGACGAAAGCACTGAGGGTATCGAGAGGTTATCTAGCTATTTTTATATACGCGAGGAATAAAAGAAAGAGACAAGAAAATGCAAGATCAATGGCTCGCATACGAGCCATTTTTCGAAGCCTTCGCGTAAATTGGATGAAAGAAGAGAAAAAAAACGGAGAAATACCGGAGGTGTGAGCAAGTGCACGCTCGACACGGCGCGTCAAGCACAATAGTTCCAACAGAGACCGCACACGGCACTCGTCATCGCATGCTGTATTTCGTTTGCGATCTCCTGTAAGTGATGTTCATTTAGCCGTATCTCCATAATGGCAGGCTGTCGTGCAGCAGCGTGTACGATGACATGGTCACACACATGGTAGCTGCTATTCTGTACTGTTGCGCCGTTTTGGGACCGCTACGGTCAGCTCTCTGAGCTCAAGTATATCATAAGTTTAAAGCTGGAGAGGAAAAAAGGAAGTGCCAGTGTGCAAGGGCGGGCGCATGGATGCGTCGGCGATAGCGCAAGCACATGAGAGAGTGTGCGGGTGAGTTAACAAGTACCAGCATGAAAAGTCACAGGAGAAGGCAGACCGGCACAGGAGGCAGATGTGAGGTCAAGAGCGGGAGTCGGCAAGAGTACTTATGGACCAACATGTGATGATCGATAAGATCAAGCGTTGACGAGGTTGGGCCAGATATCAAGCTTTCAAGGAAGAAGGAAGCAGGCCATAGCCAGTAGTAAGCGGTGGTGATTGCAGTTGAGCGCTGAGCATGCGCGCCAGCCTTGATCTTGAGCCTGAAAGTCGCGCCCGCGGTGGGAGGGACATTACATATTACGGATGACTCAGGTGGTAAAAGCCATTGTCATACGCATATCGTGATCACTCGGCTCTTTTCCTTTTCTGGTACTCGTGATGGCCTTTTCAAGCGTGCGAGCAACGAAAATGGCAAGGCCAGTGACATCATTGGACCCCTGCCAAACCTTAGTCTGATTTCATGTTCGACAAAACCCTCTACACTAAAGTGTCTCGGGGATGTAGTCTGTGCGCGTCGCAAGGGCTGCTTGCAGCTATTTTCATGTCGATAGACCTCTCAGAAAAATCTGCGCTCAGGGATCAGGTGGAGCCGATCGATACAGATATTAATATGACACTTAGCCTCGAGAAGTAAACATACGGCGGCTCTTGTTTACTTACGAGTCATGTCATGTAAGTATTGATTTGTGTGACCCCCGTCCCCAGCGTCTTCGATAATTCTGTTCTCCCCGCCCTTGCCACTATCGTCAGCCAGACGATAACCTGCGCTGCCACCGTTGTTCAAATTGTCATCACAGGCGCAGGTATGCTGCCGGAGCCGGCGGTACTGCCAAGGGCCGACGGCGCTTGGACGGCGCCGTCGATTCAGAGCGGTGGCCGCTGGCCGCCTTGTGATTCCAAGCTGCGGGCGGATGGACTGACGGTGAGTTTAGAACGTGAGTGCAAAGCTCACAAATTTAAAGGCCAAGTACACAACTATTCGGCACATTTCAATTCTATGGCGCCCAGGATCATTGACCAGCGCAAGCTTTCTTCAAGTTTCAGCGATCTATCGATATGAAAATGGCTGTACCGAAACCCGGGAGCGCACAAATAAATCCGGGCAGCGCGGCGGGCTAGGGTTGCTGTTTTTTTCCAGAAGAGGCAGGTGAGGAAAAATGAACAGAGGTGACTACGCCCGGAGGATCGGATTTGTAACAAGACTTGGGTGAGCAGAGCAGCTCAGGCTATCGGTGGAGGACCGGAGGAGGTTCGCGCCATGGACTGTGATCCGAGGTTCTAGACCAATGGCCAGCCGGGGCCGAGCGCTGGAGGCTCGGGAAGCCCACGCACGCATCGATCTACTAGTACTTAGTACATGGATGGTTGCGCATGGACACTACTAGTCTACTACGAGACATGGCTAGCCTGCAACGCGTGCGCTTACTACGAGCAAGCGTGGATGATGGAAGCACCAGTGTCACCGGGCGGAGGAGGCTGTGCCGCAGCGATGTCCCTGAAAGAGGCAGGTTTACGCAAATGACGCCCGCGCGGTGATATGAGCTTACCTCATCGCCCATTTCCTTCGAGGTTTCTCCTCTGCCGTCCTTCTCCTTCTGCTCGCATCGCTCCCGCCAGCCAGCGCCGTGCGAAGTGCTCTCCCACCGCCCAGCATGCCCCCGTCCTCGCTGCTGCTCCTCGCCCCGCTGCTCTGGGCGCTGCCCCGCGCCCCGCTCGTCCGTGCCCAGTCTGTGCGTCCCGTCCAATACTCCCCGGCTACGGCCAGTGCGGTACTGACAAGATCATTAACAGACCGACGCGGTGTGCAGTCCTGATTTCTCATGGGTAAGGGACTTCGCATTCCCCAAGTCATCCCTGCTAATCGTCTGCGATATCCGTAGATGAACAACGAGCAAGCCCAGTCGCCCTGTCTCGTAGCCGCTGTTATGCAAGGACTCTGCTCCCTGGATCATCGTATGCCGCACTCCCCGCTCCATCTCCCCTGGCCCTCCGCGCCCTAACTCTTCGTTCTTCTAGAGTGGAATGTCTCAGCATTACCTTCAGGCCTCGAATATCTTCCACCCACCGCCGAGGAGGCGTCGTTTTGTAACTGGTGCGCTTGGCCTTTATCACACTTTCTCAAAGATTTTTGGACTTAATAGCTTCGTTCCCCAAAGTAATGCATTAACGTATAGTCTCATGTCAGCGTGTGCGGCCTGCCAACAGCACAACTGGGTCAGCTATGGCGATTGGATCGCTTCCTGCCCAAGCTCTCTAGTGACACCCACGTACGTTCCGTTTGCAACATACTGAAGGCTGCTCTGGTTCCGTTCTCATACAAAGAAGCTGACTAAAACACAATCGCTTATTAGATCCCCTTTCCTCCCACCCGACAACACATCTATTCCACCTTGGGCACCAACGAGCTACGCCAGCCTGAGTTCTTTTGACGTAAATAAAGCCAAGTCAATAGGTAAGTACACGCAACTATTTTTTTTCTTGTTTGTTGTGAATCCTGACCGTTGAACCTTTCGCAGCTCTTGGGCAGCCAGTCGAAGATTCCAAAAAGACGCCCGTCTCAGCAATCGTTGGCGCAGTCCTGGGTGTGGTGTTCGGCTTCATGATCCTCGGCGGAGGATTTGCATATTACGTCTACCGCCGGCGGAAAAAACAGAATCAATCCCAATCTCTATGGAACTCGAAGCTTGGGGACCAAGACACGGCGTATGTCGAGTTCGACCAGCCGCTCCATCACCAGCGTCGGTTCTTCCGGTTTGTGATCCCACAGAATATGCAGACGCAGGGGATCAGTTCCACAGGAACGACGTACACGATTGATGACGCGGAGAGGCTCAAGGGCGAGAACTTTGTGATGTATGATGAGGTGGATAGCGGGCCCGACTCACCTGGATCATCCGAGTCTGCCACCAGCTCTGCGGGTCTTGCACACGAGGCGAATCTTGCTCCGCCCACGATGTACGCATCGTCGCTTGGGTCGTTGTCACGGCATGCGGAAACAGGGCGATCGGTGGATTCGGAGGATGAAGGGGAAGGGGAAGACGAGGACGAGATGAGGGACCTGCAGGGCCCTGTGAGCGGCGTCGATGGGCCGAGCCAGGTGCTGTACATCCACCCGTCGAGGTCGTTGAGGAATCCGGGGCGGAAGGACAAGCTGTCGCCGGCGGTGGACGGGGAGTCGTTTGGCTACCAGCAGCCGGTGCGCGCGACGAGGTCGATGTCGACACTTCGACCGCGGCTCACGGCAGACCGAGAGAGCCAGGAATTGGGATATCCGCGCCCGCCCGGGATTCAATCTCCCCAAAATCAAAATCAACCTCAACACTCGCCGTCCCAGCGCCCACTGACGGGCAGCCCTGGTGTAAGCGGGAGCGGGAATGGGAATAATTCGAGTATGTCGCCCCAGCACGGGACCACGCGGTCCGAGTGGTCGCTGCCTCTAACACACCCCCACCCCCACCCGCATCTGTCCTCAGACCGGTCGCGGGTGAATCCGATAGAATACATTACCCCGCCCACGACGGCGCCCACCATGCTCTTCCCTGCGAGCGTACGGGGGGCAGGGTATCGCGGGACACCTGAACAGCCTTTCTAATCCTTTCTAATCTTTCAGATCGGGTGTTCTTTTGCTTCGTGTTTTCTGATATGGTGGAGGGGAGGTGCTATGTTGTCTTGATATGTTGGATACACCTTCAACGGACGCATCTCTCTATCCATTTTCTCTGCTGTCGTTTTTGTCATTGTTTTGGTTGATCTTGCTTAGTTCTGTACTGTCCCTATCTATCCTTACGAACCCGTTCACGCCCTCATCCCCATCCCCATCCCCGCCCCCGCCTTCATTCAAGCCGGGTTTCTACTGTTATCTATTTTTTTACTTACCCGTATCCCTTGTACTGTTCTTCTGTGTCTTTTCACCATTATGTTCTTCACATCTGATCAATTTACTTTTACCTGTGGGGACAAGGTTTCATTTGTCAGTCGATGCCTCCAGTGTGGGCATGGAGATTTGGATTGCCGATTCCAACTTCGAGCTCACTTTCGCGAGCGAATGTTGTAGCGGCTGGGCTGTGGTCGTGATACAACCATATATTCGTGGTGGTTCGACTGGCCGGCTATATGCACCTCAGTACCCTCACGAGTCGGTGTGGGCTGGGCCATCCCCGTGATCCTCTTTCGAACGCTGCCATAATTTGACGCATTTGATTGACTAGAATACAGTAGGACCGGACATCGATGATGCTAGCCGATCACCGATCCTGGCCCTTTTTTTCACGCTAGCTCATGCCCACGCCAGTCAAGTGGCTTCGGAGAGCTTCCTCCCCTCGCTTGGCTTTTTTTTTTCACATCGAGTCTTCATCGTCAGATGACAGCTAGCTATAGGACTCGGGTTGCTTATTCGGCCTAGCTTTACATTGGTGCCGTTGGTTCTGCAGGCTGCGAACCTATCTTGGCTCTTCAAGGATAAATAGTAAATTGGTAGTGCTGGTGCGGTGAAGGTGAGTCGGTGCTTACCGTGGACATCCGAGGGAGTGCTCCGGAAGCAAAATATACGAAACGATCGAGCTTCAACAGATCTCGACCTCATCCAATGTCGGACAGAACCATGTCGGAACAAACTACTAGTGCGACATCGACCTACTCAGGTGAAACCGGTGTCAGGAAGATAGCAGTGTTAATATCTGGCTCTGGTTTGTATTTGTCGTCTCACTTTCCTTGAAGCACTAACCAGAATTCACGTCAGACAGGCACGAACCTCCAGGCCCTCATCGACGCGTGCTCGTCTTCCACAATCCCAAACGCACGGATAACACTCGTGTTCTCAAATCGCAAGGCGGCGTACGGCCTTACCCGGGCGGCAAATGCCTCCCCGCCTATCCCGACCGACTATCTCGCGCTGCAGCCATTCTTGAAGGCGGGCGCCGATCGGACCAGGGTGGATTACGATCTTGAGGTTGCGAGGCGGGTTTTAGTCCACAGTGAAGCCCCAAGAGCGCGGGGCTCAGAAAACTTGGAGGCCGAGCCAGAGGTGGATCTGGATCTGATCGTGCTAGCGGGCTGGATGCACGTCCTCAGCGGCGAGTTCCTCCAGGTCATCAATGGCCAGCGGCCCTATGCCCCCGGCCGAACACTCAAAGCACCCATCCCGATCATCAACCTTCACCCAGCGCTCCCGGGTGCATTCGACGGTTCGAACGCGCTCTCGCGCGCGTGGGAGGCGGCGCAGCGCGGGGAGATCCACAAGACGGGAGCGATGATGCACCGTGTAGTGCAGGAGGTCGATCGTGGGGAGCCGATTATTGTCGAGGAGGTGGAGATTAGGAACGGGGAGTCGCTGGAGGAGCTCGAGGGGCGGGTGCATGAAGTCGAACATAGGATTATTGTCGAGGCCGTTAGGAAGATCTTGGCTGAAAGCTGAAATGACAATGGTGCGTTACATCGTTTTTGCTAGCCAATATATATCCTATTTATCACGTGCATCGACTTATCCATGGACAAATGGTCAAATTTATAGCACCAGCGGGCCATTTGGCGCCGCGGAGCATATCAATATGAAGACATGCACGGAGAAGAGATAGAGAGGCTGTAATAAGGCAGGATATGAACATAAACGTGAAACGAGGGATACAAAAGGTTGGGTTCAATCACTACATAACCGAGGGAGAAAGCGTAGTTGCACAAAGAGTTGTCACACAAGAGCAAGCAGGGTGCCTGGTAAACATACAGTGAAGTCTTTTGAAAAATGTCTTGTGCTTGTCCAAGTAGACACTCCACGGCATGAAAAAAGAAGCTGGGAGAGTGCGTGAGGAATATCGAGAGATCAGCCCGATAAGATTCACCTTGTGCACCCCGATCTCATATACCATTCGAGTTTGAGCTTTCTTTTCCCCCCTCCATAACTGGGAAACCTTGATCTTTGACCAGTTAAAAAGATGTGCGGAGTTTATAAGATGCCGACGAGCTCTCCAGATCCTGTGCCGGACGGGAAGTAGCTAGTCAAAGCTTTGTTATGGAAGGGGGAAAGAGAGCCACAGCTCAAGCGGTACATCAGATCAGAAGATATGCATTTCTTCTAAGGTAGAGTCTCCGGTGGTTTTTTGGGTCAGTTTTAAAGGAGATGGCTCTAGTGCCGGCCGAAGGCCGGTCCTAAAGCCGATTTGTTGTACGGGCGTTTGGGCGTGGATTGGAGTTCGTTCAAAGTACAGATCAAGTACCTGGCGTTCAACGGGGTCCGGTTTGAAATTTGAGAGTGAGGAGGTGAGACACTGGGCGGTGGAGGGCCCAATGCACTACGAGACGTAGTGATGCTGGTTACAGCTGTAAAACAGTAAACATGTTCTGTAACAAACTGGGTAGGTGCCTACTGAACGAGATGTATGCGGCCACAGCAAGCGATTTTAAATCTTCCACCAATGGCTTGGTATGCTTTAGCAAGGAGGCACTAGCGCCGAGCGCTGGACGATGAAACTGGAGGACGAATGTATGCGTGATGGCGGTTGGATCTGGTGTTGAATCTATGTAAAGAGCTCGGATGCAATCGCCGATGTACAAGCAAGTCACTCCTCCTGCCATCTCCCCTGATCACTCCTATCTTCAAATCCCCCCGTAGTAGCAAATCATGCCCAAGGTCAATTTCCTGCCATTCTGATCCAATCTTCTCTACAACTGAACTTCCACGTGCGGCTCTTCGTCTGCAGAATAAAGGAAAGGGGGGCAAAAATCGGAGACGAGGAAAAAATGAGAACGACGACGACAAGCGAGAGTTGGTCTTCAGAGAAGACGGACAACGTAGGGCATGCGCATATTTCAACCCGTTCTTCTCTCTGATCAAGCTCTGCCTCTCCGTTTGCTGTAGAATACGCCCAAGTGATAAAGATGCTCGGAAACGGACGGCTGGAGGCACAGTGCTTTGATGGGGAGAAGCGATTGGCGCACATCCGTGGAAAAATGCGGAAAAAGGTGAGCGAGCTATCCTCCCCCCGATTTTTTTTGGAGTAAGTAATTAACGATTGAGCACCATTCTCTTTAGGTGTGGATTAATCAAGGCGACATCATCCTCCTCTCCCTCCGCGAGTTCCAAGACGATAAAGCCGATGTGATCGTCAAGTACACCGCCGACGAAGCCCGCAATCTCAAAGCATATGGCGAACTTCCGGAGAATGCAAAGATCAACGAGACAGATACTTTTGGCGAGGAGGACGGCGAGTGCACGTTCGATTTCGGCGACGAGGGCGAGGTAGACGTGGACGACATCTGATTTTGGTCGACGCATACAATGTGTTCCCTTTGTTTCTCTGTCTGTTTTCCATGCGCATCGTGTATCTCATTTGTCAACCCTAGCTTTCTATTTCTTTCATAGCCGTAGATATCCCATTGGTATCGAGGATGAGGCCTTCACACATGGAGCATATATCAAGCCTTCAAGCTTCAGGCTTTCAAGTTCAAGCGCACCAAGTCGTGATACATCATAAAATTACACGGTACATGAAGATCCAGGTATACTATAGTAAACAGATAGAAAAAAAATCGTAGCGTGAGCATAAGCACATGAAAGGATGCGTAAAGATTAATAAAGGTAAAAATCAGGTAATAAAAGAAAGTTCGAGTGTCGGGGAGACGGGGAATTGGAAGGAGCGACACATACATAAAAGCTGCCCAGGGAAGAGTAAATGATACTTGAGTCCAAGTGCTGGAGGCTCAGAAAAAATATGGTGAAATATCGGAAAAATGTGTTAGGTGTGTATCAGCATGTGGTGATAAAAATCTGGACGCTGGAGCCCAAGATCTGGGGGGGAGCATGGAAACATGGAAAGGAATGTCGGGGTGTAGCATATGAGGGGTATTTGTATAGCAGGGAGGCGCAACCCGAGCCTGAAGCGGACACGGCACTTTTTCAAATCTCCGAAGATCGCATCGCTCATACGAAGGGCGCAGAAACGGAACGACCTCGCGGCTCGTACCCCGCGGCATGGAAAAGCGCCGGGAGGGGCGTCCGCGGTGTATCCTCATCGCGGAGTCGATGGACGAACGTGGACTGGAGTCTATTCAAGACATAGCAGCAATTATAAGTATGCCATATTCCGTGGTTTCAAGGTATGAGATGCGAGATACGAACCCCCGATTGAGAATAAACTCTCCGCCCAGCAATTTCTGGACTTCTCCGCCACTCGGATTTGGATTCACGCTTTCTGCAGCGCCCGGCGGTACAGAGGTCTCGAGAGCTGGCTCGGACCTCCTCATAACTTTGCGCACCATGAGCTTGAGCCGACTCTTCCTGGGTCCGCGGTTGTCTTGGGTGCCACTTGGCGAGGGTGTCTCGCGGATCAAACCAAAGGCGCGGAAGAGGATGTTGGAGGGATCCGTATATATTGGATGAGGGAACGAGGCTGTGTGGATTCAACCGAAGAGAAGAAGCAAGGTTAGCTGATGAATTATCTCATATCCTGGAACAATGTGGAAGGTTGTACAAACCTACGAGCGGCGAGAACGAGATCTCGGCGGGCCCTACGAGAATGAGCTTGATGCCCGCACGCCGGAGTGTTAAGTAGGAGGGTGTTTCTTGAACGAGGGCATGGAAGTAATCCTGCAAGCGACACGGCAGTCAGTATTCAGATCTCTGGGCATCACCACCGCGAAGGTGATAGTTGACGATCCAAGACTAACCTTTGATTGCTGTGTCCTTTAGATTAAAGAAGAAAAGAATACGTAAGCGATCGTGAGCCTAATGTCGGATCCCAATAAGAAGGCACTCGCTGCAAATCCGGCACGAACAAAATGATAACCCTCTCGAGGCCGTCCTCCCTCAGGACGTCCCCGAAACGAATCGCGACGCCATCGCGACTTAGGAGCTCCACTTCCGACGCACGGAGCACGTCGGCGGCCAAAAGTGGTTTCTCTTTTTCCTTTTCTTTCTCTTTCGATGCCGAGTTTTTAGTACTAGATTTGAACCGAGACGGCGGTAGCAATGAGATTCTTGATTTTTGAGCGGCTTGGGATATTCCCGGACTAGTAGAGGGGCGCTTGGAGGACGAGCACTCCGAAGCGCGTGAAGTCCCAGAAGTCTTGGAAGTAGAAGTGGAAGCGCGAGGAAGAGGGTGGAGGGGCGGAGAAGGAGGATCCGAGAGCGAGGTGGAGCTGCTCATGGAGAGCGTGCTCTCGAATCGGTACCAAGATGAGGAAGCGGACGTCGCCGTGATCACCGAGTTGGGGGATGAAGGGGGTCGAGTGGAGAGACCAGTGCCGGTGGAAGTGTAGCTCGCGTGCTTCGAAGAGAAGGGGAGTGGCGGCGGCGCCGGGCGGCTTTTGGCATCGTCGTGGAACTCGGGGCTGGGGAGGTCTGCTTGTAGCTGGTATTGGGCGGGAACGATGAACGTCGGTGTTTTGGGCGGGGTGAGCGGGTAGGCAACATGTATTCGGGACGCGCTTTTCTGGTGACTGGCGCTGGGCGTTCGTTGGCTGGCAGATCTTCGGGGCATGAGCGAGAACCTTTGGTTCTTGGATTTTTGTTCTTGTTCGTGGATGACGTCGTCGAGAAGATCAACAACGCTTGAGGATCTAATTTTTCGCACGGAGAGTTAAGAATTAGTATTAAAAATCGGGGTGCCAGCGACGCAAACGCGTAAGCAAGGGTAAACAGCAGACGGGCAGCTTACTTTGGAGAGCTAATGGCAGCAGTTCTTTCGGGGCTGGACTCATCTGGAGAATCATGGTAGGAAGCTAGGTCCTCGCTGGTTGGTGGTCGATGGAGGGGGAGCAGCGCGTTGAGATCAGCGGAATATGCCAGATGCGCGGACGGGGCGGTCCTCCGTCGGTCCGCTCTGCGCCTCTTGATTTCTGCGAGCCGGGAGTGAGTGTGGGCGGGGTGCTCGGGCACGGTGTGGGCAATACTTGGTGACTTTGGCTGCTCTTCGTGATCAGCGTGAGGTACTTCCACGGGCGTGGCCAGAACAAGGGGCGTAGCACTAGCGGCGCTCATGAGCTCTATGTCGGCATCGGTGTACCGAATCGGACGGCGTTTGGAGGGGCTGCTAGGGTCAGTGCCAGTGCCAGTACCGATGGGCAGCGTCGCGCTCGTCCCGGAGCGCGTGCGCGTGACGGACGGCGGTGTAACTAGGCCGGCTCTGAGTCGGAGCTCGGATATGGAGAGAAGTGGATTAAAGGGGTCGGGTTTGGGAAACCAGAAGGCGAGGCGCTGGGCGGTGGATGCGGGATCTGGAGTGGCAGGGCGCGATGGCGGTGGGCTTGGGCTTAGGATTGAGCTTGAGCTTGACTCTGCGGGCGTCAGTGGCTCGATGTCCCGTATTTCAGGCAGGGGGGACGGGGAGGCCATGGTGCAGGTGGGAAGCCGAGAGGGGCTGATGGCAATTGGGCGAGCGGGTGGTGCTCCTTTCCCAGCGACTTATAGGCGGAAGAAGAGAAGGAGGAGCTGATGGAAAACCTCGGGGGTCGCAGATTTCTCCGCGCGCGAAGCTCGCCCGCCCGGCACGCGCGGGCTATATATGCGGGCATGTGGGTCGTGATGGAAAGCCAAACCCACGTCGGTTTCAGGTCCGTGCATGAGGAGATCTCGACTGATGTGATGGGCGCATATGGCTGCGTCACTCCTGTTCCTAGCGCACTGCCACCTGCACCCACCTCCGCGTGCTCGCTTTCTTGCAGCGGCCCGGTCTTTTCACACTTCGAACTTCAAACGAGCCCATCATCACCGGCAGCATCTTCATCAACGACCGAGTACTGCTGCTGCCATGATAATATCTGTGAAGCAGCGACAATTTCGCGGTACGTAGGTAATTCCAAGGGCGTCCACTAGTCGCAATATATCGGAAAGCTCGGATTGGCAACTACGTGCACCGCGTAAAAACCGGCGTCTATGGTCACCATAATCCCCGTGGCTCACCAGCGTCCCGCGCATCCAAGATCGTCTCGAGATCATCAAGGACGACATTTACCCTGTGCAGATTTCACAGCTTGCCTACCCCTCTCTGCCCGATGTGAAATAATTACAAGCCTACATGGCTAGTAGCCCCAGGCCTGTGCAGCTATAACCTGCAGGTGAGGAGCTAAATCGGAAATTCTATGGCTATATGCATTGACATCTGACAAGTTTACCAACGACGCATTGGTACGAATGTCGGCTCTTCAGTCTATAGCGTCGCTGATATCGCTACCGTAAATTGAGCCAACACACGGATAATCGGAGCCACTTCAACGGCAGCAGTACTAGTACAGTCACCGCTAGCTATTGCCAACGCAATCTTCCGCAAAGCTATACAGTCACCATACAATTACCGAAAAATGAAAGCCTCGGTGTCAGTGGCTTATTGGCCTTGGTAACAAGCGTATAAGCACATACAGGCAGAAACCGATTGGAACCGGAGATAATCGGGGTAAAATGCGCCTCAAGGATAACAACCTACTTTGGGGACTGAAGCTTCAAAAGCGCTCCAAGAATAAGCCATTTTCTTTGATGAGAAGTCGGCAGTTGGTACGTGCGACGCTCTGGAGCTCTGGCGGAGGTGAGGGCTATCTTTTGTTTTCCAGGTAGCCATGCAAATACAAGTCCTTCCTACTCCCCAAAGCGTGTATCTTTCCGGACATCACAATAGACAAGGCGGTCCATCTAATTAGGTGTGACTCTACCCCGACCGAGGTAGCCCAAGCTTTTACATCGATACCAGCGAACATACAGCCTCGCTCCGAGGGAGTCTGCCCCAGCAGGCGGTAATCAATCTTATTACGGCCATCTCAACCATGAAAGTAAAATTAAGACACGCTCGTCTCGGAAACCGAGCTTGAAGTCGGTATCGCTAGTGTACGCTTGCCCTGGGCCACAACGAGTAAACTTCAGCGCCACTTGGATGAGAGTTGGTGCGCACAGCAATGAAAGAGGCCATGGTCACTGGGTCCTGTGTAGATTTGGCCAATTGCCTGGCAGTGACAGCGCGAGGTTGTGGTCGTCCCATAATGTACGCAGCGCCTCAGGGGAGCCCGGAAGTGCAAATGGTCTGCGATTGGCAGAACCAACCGGGAATGAAAATAAGGATACCACTTTGTGTTCGTTTCCCTCGGGTCGCCCCAGCTCCTGGCGGAGGGCAGGACTTGGAAGACGGGGGCTTTTTTCTAGCCCAACCAAGTTGCCTGCGCTACCTTCAAATCCGCGTTATGCACTCAATGAGTTATCGTCCTGCAAGCCCGACGCCTGAGGACATCCCCCAAAGTCCCGTCTAAGGGATCAGATATTTACCAGAAAGCGAGGTATATCCCGAGAATGCCGGATATTGAGGAGCCGCCGATTTCAAGTAACTTGGCAGGCTGATGCCCTTCATGAGTTTCTGCAGGCGGTGTTCGACTCGGGATGCTGAGATTGCCTGCCGGGTTTCAAGTAGCTTTTACCAAGCACCAAGCATGTAGCACATTAGCAAGTGAGGGTCAATGATAGCGCCTCATGGCCATATGTCATTGCACGCAGCGGGACGTCCATGCAACTTTGGATGAGCTTCAGGGAAAATCTGACGACTTGGAGAGGATGCCGCTGTGAGCTATCTTGTAGAGTTTCGTAGGCGCGGGTTGGGAACTATACTAAGTGCTTACCGCAACAGAGCGGTAATGTTTGTGGCACAGACAGAGAATAATATAAGAAAACTTGGGGGGAGGGGGTAGCTGCGCGCCATGGGACGATTCAGGAAATGTGCCCGGTGCACATCATAATACTTGCACCCAGGGGAAGGCAGACTCAGAGGAGCGAGAGTGGAGAAGAAGATCCATACTTACGTAACACAGTTGTGTCGTGCTTGGCGCCAGTTCAGCGCGTCGCGCCCAACACCTGCGTCCACCATCGCGCATCTATTTTGCTACGCTCCTCTATTAATGTCGCCACTAGTCATCAACTCAGCCCATGGCCCGGGCACTACGCGCACGACGTTCTCAAGAGACGGAAAGTGCGTTGCCACTGTTTTCCACGAGTATATACATCCTGAGCTTGACATGCAACCTGGGCGGGTTCTACATCGCGCGTCGATCCCCATAGGACGCTGTATACGGGCGGCGCAGACTGCCTAGTTCGAGTGTGGGAGGCAGGAGCGGATCCAAGTAAGGAGCCACAGGTGGTGGAGGAGGCCATGGATCCGGTGACTAGTATCGACTGTGCGGTGAGCTTCGAGGATACTCATACTTGTCGCGCAGCCGACAAAACTGACGTGTCTGCTTGCCCATTTGCCATCAAAAGCCCACCATGTGGCTCACCGCGAGCGAAGACTCGAGCGTTAGGCGGTATTCAAACCAGAATAGCACGTTTGAAGGGCTCATCACGCAGGCCGGTGCGCTCCCCATCCGATGCGTCGCGTTTGACCCTCGCGGCGTCCGGGTGGCCGTCACGTCCGAGTCAGTACCAGGCTCATCCCCTCTTTCACTATGTCCAATGTAATGTTAACACCAATGCAGCGAGCCCTTGGTGAAACTCGTGAATGTTGAGGATACGCTGCAGATATCACTGCTTACGGGTCATACGAGCGGGGTCCGCGCTGCTACATGGCACCCTTCTGGGGATCTCCTGGTGCGTGTCTATGCGTCTACTACCATATCCCTATGATGGAAAGCTCACTTGCGACACGGGATTTTTCTTGCAGACCACCTCGGGCCAGGATGGGAAGATTATCGCCTGGGATGTATCTACGGCCGAAACCAGCCAGGTCAAAGTGCTTGAGGGAATTATACCTGCCGTCCGCAGCGAGTTAGTACCTTCCTCTCCACTGTTGTATATCTCGCATGAAGGAGATTGTCAACTCTAAAGGAAACCCGAATTCGCACACGATGTGTCAGCTTTATGGCATGCCAGCGGAAAATGGTTTGTCGTTTGCAGCCAAGCCCATGGTAAGTTGCACTACAAATTCAGATCGCGTTTTGAGCTGAAAGGACTCCTTTCCCGCAGAGATTGTCCAAATATCTCGGGATACGTGGACTAAGATAGGCACTTTTTCGCAAGATGGGCACGCATCCGTACGTCTCGCTACTATAGCATGGTTGCATCAAAAGACCCTGAAAGTATTTCGGCACTCCAGACAATAACGGCGCTTGCATTCTCGCAAAATGGGCATTACCTTGCCTCGGGCGGCGCAGACGGCCAGGTGATCATCTGGGAATCCGGCACTCGGAAAGCCCTGTTTCGGTTTGTACGTTTTTCTAGAACAATCTGGCAACATTGACTAAGATCATTTTGATAGTCAAAAGGCGGAATGCCCGGGCACGATCATATCGATCGCCTTCTCCCCCGTCTCGAACCTGCTGGCATGGACTGATACCGAGGGAAATCTATCAAGATGGCCCGATCCCATTCCTTCCACGTATCCGCACCCCTGTGGCGTTGTATCGGCGGTTTCCGCCGCTATCGACAAAATGGCGAAAGCAAAGGCCCAGTATGAGGAGCTGTTCGGAAAGGAAGATGGAGACGCTGTAGCAAGAGATGCAGTGGATGCAGTGGACGAGGAGGGCGGGGAGGAGGATTTGTATGAGAAGGACTGGATTATTGATGATATGCCAGAGGCCGGGGGGAGGGGAGATAGGACTATCGCTGGGTTGAAGGAAATGGGTAGGATGTTATCTCATTCTCCATTAGACTTTGACGGACATCTCACGGCTGGAACACCCTTACTATAAACAGTGAACGTGACAAAAGCCCAGCCGGCCTTCCAGCCTGGATCTACCCCCTTCAAAAACAAGAAGAGGTTCCTCGGTATGTTGCGCCCCGGTTTGCTGGACTTGTATAGTTATCCCTAAATTTGCTGTGCTTAGCCTTTAACATGATCGGGGTCGTCGAGGTCACCGACCAGGACACGCATCAAATTATCAATGTTGAATTTCACGACCAATCTCTCCGGCGCGGCTATCATTTCCAAGACCATTTGAGTATAAATATGGCTTCCCTTGGTGCGTGTCTTGCTGCGTGCCGCCCGTCTTTATCTTATCATACATGCTGATCCTATCCATTTTTCTATGCTACTGTTATTCAGGCGAGAGGGGTGCTTTATACGCATGTCCGGCCGAAGGTGACCACGCTTCTCGAATCAACTACAAGCCTTATGATACTTGGGGCTCGCAGAACGAGTGGAGCATGGAGCTTCCCAGGAACGAGCAAGTAATCGCGATAGCCAGCGGCGCCCCCGCGATGCAACAGGCCGGCGAGCCCGACGAGTCAGACCTTGGTGGGAACGGCCACGTCGTCGTTGCGACAAGTAAAGGTTACGTGAGGTTCTTCACCGGTGGAGGCATGCAGCGCTATATTTGGACTGTGGGAGGGGAGGTGGTCGCGATGGTCGCTGGGGTTGAGTGGGTATTTGTGGTGCATCGGGAGGGCGGGACGAGCTTGGATGGTGGGTTCCTCAATACACAATGTTTTTTGCAAGCGGGTATTCATTTGACTTGACTTTTGCAGGGTGCCAAAACTTGAGGTTTACGCTCATAGCACTACATTCTCTTGATATTATCCAGGAAGGGCGGCTACCGCTGCTCAAGGGCGTCACATTGAAGTGGATTGGCTTCACCGAAGAGGGTGTAAGGAATCGCCAATATCCTTTAAACATTCATGTTATTGATTTTTTTCTTTTCAGGTCCCGGCTATGTACGATTCCAACTACATTGTATCCATTCTCGATCGATGTCGACGTCCGACGCAGGGTCGTTGGGTGCCGGTGCTTGATACAAACACTCTGGCTCGCAAAAAGGGCAAGGACGAGTCGTACTGGGCTGTAGGTCTCTCAGAGCAGAGTTTCTCGTGTATTATTCTCAAGGTTCGTCTACCTCATCCAACTTGAAGCTATCACGAGATGACTGAGGAGAGGTTATTTGTCAAGGGTCTGCAAGAATTCCCCGAGTTCCCACGACCGCTTATCCAAGAGCTAGATGTGCAGATGCCACTATTGGTAATGGATACTCAGCAATTTGAAGTCGAGGAGAGGTACGCTCTTAGCTGTTCAGGGGGCATCCCGCCCAATCTAACAACGGCTTCTCGCCCAGGTTCCTCCGTGAAGAAATACAGCTGGGTATGATAAAAGATGCACTAACGGGCGGCATAACGACCACAGCAGAGATCGCAAAACGCGAGCTTGCCCTGGATAAAAGCTTGATTGGCCTTATTCAAGCGGCCTGCAAGGCCGATCAGCTACAGCGCGCCTTGGACATAACCAATATGTTGCACCATCTAGCGTCTTTTGATACAGCAGCAAAGCTGGCAGGATTCTACCATCTTGTCGGTGTCCAAGAGAAGATAAACGCGCTGAGAGAACGTCGTGAGGATGGTGAGGAGGAGAGCGATGTGCGGAAGGGCTGGGGAAAAGTCAGCGCTCCAATAGGAAGGCCCAATCTCGATACCGTAACTCCAAGGCGGGAGTCATACTTGGACTTTGTGCCGACGCCCCCTCCGGTGCGGCGTTCGTTGGCTCCAGCGACACCTTTAGGAACTTCGCTACTTTCTTCTCGCGCTGTCGCCTCGGAGTCGATGCCCCGCTCCCTGAATAAAAGTCGGACGCAGGCCAAGGCCGGCGCAGACTTGGATCTGGATGCCGGAAAGCGAAAGCGCGAGGAGGATACAGATGGTGAGGATGCTATGGCTAGCAACGGGAGCCCCCAAAAGCGGGCTAATCGGCTTGGTGACACGAGCATGACTCCTGCTATACTTGGTATTAAATCCGGTACGCCCTGCCTGATCGCGTTTCTCTTGCACCTACTCAATGACTCTCCAGCCAACCCTTTTGCACGGAAGTCTACTCCCAAGACAGCGGAGAAAGCAACCAATCCGTTTGCGCGGAAGAGCGGGAATGCGACCGCCCCGGTTATTACTACCAAGAGCAGTAGTTTCTTCAAAAAGGTAGACGCTGCAGAGAAAAACGATGAATCGGGTCACCAGCCAAAAGCTCCCGTAGGACAGACCAGTGCGGTGCGTAGATTCCAGCATCTGCTGTATGTTTTTACTTATCCTTTCAGCAAGGTGGAACCCGATCGCGAGTCGTCACCGCCATGGAACATGGAAGGGATGGACAGTGAAGACGAGGTGACTCCGACATCTGCTTAGAGTGCAATGATATTATGGAGCTAGTAACTTTAAATTAGTGGACCATAAGACCCTTCTACTACTACGTGGTAGTGGGAATGTGTATCTATCCTACACCTCATCATTAAAATATCTTCTATGTTTTTGCATTTCCCATGGTTGATCCGGTCCCAGGTTCTTGTCTAGGAAGGTGCTCCATCAGGAAAATGTGACATTACTCAGTTCCACTCAAAAACCCTTGGAAACTCTTAAATTTTGCTTAGATCCACATCATAAGCAGATTCAAGGGTTCAAAGCACTCCAAGCAATTTTGAGCCAAAGTAGCCCCATTCTGAGTGATTTCAAGTTGCTGCAAGCAAATATTCACATATAATTATTTTTTTCTAGGCTATATGTATCTGGCCTGAGCTTCTTGGTGCATGATGTGGCAAGGCTATATGCTTAGACTAAACACCCAGATCCAACCAAATGTATGTCATTATGATGCAATTAACTAAAAAATTTGGCTCAAATTTAAGTGGATTTTGAGTTAAGTCACATTTTCCTGATGTGCTTGAGCTTACACTCTGTGTTTAGTAATGACAGGGCTGCATGCTCCTGATTGAGGGCCTTGGTGATCAGCTGTGATCAAACAGTAATTGGACATAATTGTCAGAGTTGTCCAGGTCTGCAAAGGTCTGGACTAGTCTGAGCATCAGGGAAAAGGCCATGTTGCTATGATAGATCCATAGCAGCTGTAGTGCAGTAGCCTTTCCTATTAATTTATAGCAGTGTCAAAATTTTGGCAGCAGTATGTAGTAGTATATAGCTCACAGAATTTATATTCTACATGTTATACAGCACCATGGTGTTTATCATAGTTGGATATTTTCACATGCGACACAAGCCACATAAGGACCCTGGAAAGCCCTAGGAAATGTGATATGCTAGATCTCCTAATTTTGGGGAAAATTTTCAGATGTCTGGTGCTGGAAAGTCTAAAAATGGTGCAATTTTGGGCAGAGGTATGAGGACTAAAATGGGCAAAAACCACCTATGTCACATGCCTGAAGGTCTAAAATGCTTGGAAATTGGGGAAAAAGTCTTAAAAAATGAAAAAAGGTTAGTCTGGAGCAATGTATGATCCCAAAATGACAAAAATTTGCACAAAAAATTGACAATGTCTGAGGACTAAATTTAGGAAATTGGCTAATGTTATGTGCCCCTGAGTCGAAATTTGGC